>OY992534.1:15720010-16264872 GCA_963921185.1 Dasysyrphus tricinctus
ATTTTATAAATTTATACTATCTATTTTTTACCGATATGTAATCTGTTAAGCTATAAAGCTCGTAGATGAAATTATTAATAAATAAATAAATAAATAAATAAATAAACTCAGCGAACGACACCAGCGCTGAGATCAAACGAAGAATTACTCTTGCCAATCGCTGTTTCTTTGGGCTAAGAAGGCAATTGAGAAGCAAAGCCCTCTCTCGAGCAACTAAACTGTCCCTGTATAAGACGCTTATCATCCTGGTCCTGATGTATGGTGCAGAGGCATGGACACTGCTAACAGTGGATGAGAACGCGTTAGGCTGTTTTGAGAGGAAAATTCTCCGGGTGATTTTTGGTCCCGTCTGCATAGATGGGGAATGGAGAAGAAGATACAACAACGAACTGTATGGGCTGTACAGCGACACCGACCTAGCCACAAAGGTGAAAAGCCAACGACTGAGATGGCTGGGTCATCTAGAGCGAATGGACACCAATGCTCTGGCCCGGAAAGTCTTTGAATCCAACCCCGTGGGACAACGCAGTAGAGGTGGACAGCGTAAAAGGTGGCGCACGCAAGTGGAAGAGGACCTCAACCAACTTGGCGTGCGAAACTGGAGACAGCTAGCTAGAAACCGAGCCGGCTGGAAGAAGCTTGTTGGTTGAGGCCCTGGTCCACCCCGGACTGTAGCACCACCTTAAGTAAGTAAGTATTGTGTTGCCAGGGTAGAGGCATCAAGCGGTGGTGGCATTCTTTCATCGTGTGTCGCCATTTTGTCTTTATCGTCTGGTCTATAATTTGCTGCCTTGAAATTTATTCACTTGTCTGTCACTTTTATTTAATTAACTTTAAGGGTAATCCCACTTCTGACACCATGTATTAAATAAACTGTAAACGTATTGTAATGACTTTCCAAATTTGAACTATAACGACTCTGAAAAGCAAACAAACGGACACAATAAAGCTTACGGTCGCAGTGCAAACAGACCCTTATTAGCTATAATTATAGCAACTCTCAAACGAAGGAAGCGCCATCTGCCAGATTATAGCAGATTTACCAGCTGTCAAATAAAAGCTTTTGGAAGGGAAATTATTGGGAAATTTCCCCTACGGAAAGCTCTGGAAGCAGAGACCAGAACGTTCTCCTTATTTCGAGAGTTTGGAAAACAAGTATAAAAGGCACAGGTTTGAACGGCAGCGACATAGTTTGTTTTTAATCGTGAATGAATAAAGTTGGTTGTAATAAAAGTGAAAAGTAAAGTTTGTGAATTAATTCAGTGGTGAATAATAATTCGTTTTGTTTGTAGTAAGAAAAGTAAAGTGTTTTATTTTGCGAAATAAATAAGTGGACGTTTTGAATAAAGTAAATAAGTTTTATTAACGAACCTGAGAAAATATTACATTGGTGTTAGAAGTGGAATAAAACTTGTTTTATCTGTGCACTCAGTTATTGTGTGAAAAGTGAAAAAAAAAGAGACAATGGGTAAATCTTTGAATGATTTAAATTTAGTGGAACTTAAGGCAGAACTGAATAAGCGAGATCTTCCTACTGCTGGAACAAAGAATGATCTTATAATTCGTCTGCAAGAAGATTTAAGAAGATGTGGAAAAAACCCGGACACGTTTATATTCGACATTGAAATGGAAGAACAGCAAGAGCAAGTAAGTACATCGGGCATGACCAACATGCTGTCTCAGCTGCTTGCCAAATTTGATAGTCAGGAAAAGAATCTTCTCGAACGTTTCGAACAACAAAGTCAAGAGCAGAAGAATCTTTTAGAGCAACAAAGCCAAGAACAAAAGAATCTTCTAGAAAAACAAGAGAGGAATCTTCTTCAACAATTCCAAGAACAGACAAATCTGCTCGAAAGTAAGTTGGATGCTTTTGACAACAGAATTATTACTCTTGACGAGCGTGTCGATAAGCAATTTTCGACTGTAGATAAACAATTATCGACAATAGAAGCAAAGTTCGAAGATAAAATCGAATCTATTACAAAGGAATTAGATAAAGTAAAGAAAATGAAGGTTCGAGAAAGTTCTGGCGACTGTCCAAAGAAAAAAGAGATGCATCCACCAACCTTCGATGGGCAAACTTCTTGGTCAATTTACAAGAAGCAGTTTGAGGCAGCCGCAGCAACAAATGGCTGGGATGAGGAAGACAAATGCATAGCTCTAACGCTTGCCCTCAGAGGACCTGCTGCTGAGCTGTTACAAAGCATACCAGCAGATAAAAATGGCAACTTCAGTGCTCTCGTTCAGGCCATTGACAAACGTTTTGGAGATGGCCATATGCAAGAAGTCTTCCGCGTCCAACTCAATTCCAGAGTCCAGAAAAGGGGAGAAACTCTGCAACAACTCCAAGCAGACATCGAACGGTTGGCGCACCTGGCATATCCAGCTGCAGGAGATGAAATCATCAACCAATTCGCAACAGAAGCCTTTGTTCGTGCTGTATCTGACATCAACCTTCAGCGAGCAATTCGAACTGCTGGCAAACGCACGCTTCCTGAAGCACTAGCATTCGCACTCACTATGGAAGCAGCGGAACAGGCTTCACAAAGAGTTCATCGCTTGAGAGAACTAGGAGTTGAGGAGTGTTGTTGCCAGAGAACTGCGTTCCAAAGAAGAAACCAGCGAGATGGACCTGCTCGATGCTGGAACTGTAACAAGACTGGACATCTTCAACGCCAGTGCAGACTGCCACCTAGAAAACCTCCATGTTGGAATTGCAACAGGACTGGACATCTCCAACGCCAATGCAGATTGCCACCTAGAAGACCATGGAAACCAGACTACAATAATTGCACGCATGAAAAAGAAAAGGAAGTTGTTTCCATCCAGCGACTGAGAGCGGATCCCATTTACGATTGGAGTAAAAGGAAAATGAGGACTGCGCAAAAAGATGACTCGGGAAGCGATATATATCGCCCAAAAGTGACTCCGCTGCAGTTAAGTCCTATCCGGCGAAAGGGTGACAAGCGTGATGCCAAAGAAAATTACAAAGTTGGAACGGACGGATTTCAAGTGTGCATGGATGTCAGCCATTTCAAGCCAAATGAGTTAATGGTCAAAACTGTTGGCAACACCGTGGTAGTGGAAGGTAATCATGAACGTGAAGATGAACATGGCTACATAAGTCGTCAGTTTGTACGGAAGTACCAGCTACCAAAGGGGTATGATGCCAAGGATGTCATCTCAACGGTTTCAATGGACGGTGTCCTGACAATCGAGACTCAGCAGAAGGCATTGAAGAACAACGAAAGGATAGTGCAAATTCAACAGACTGGCCCCATGAATCGGAGTGATAAGGGAAATGAAGAAGAAAGGCTGAGTGACGTTCATGAAAGAACAAGGGCAAATATGAAGCCATCAAGTGGTCGGATGAAAAAGCGATACGACACAAAAGCAACAAAGACAGGATTCCAAGCGGGAGACCTTGTTTGGTTTTATAATTCCCAGCGTCGGAGGGGAATGTCACTGAAACTTCAACAAAATTGGGAAGGCCCTTATACTGTTGTAACACGAGTAAACGATGGCGTCTACCGCATTCGGAGAGGATTAAGAGGCAAAATAAAAGTAGTTCACATCGACCGTTTACATCGTTGTAATGGTGAAGGAAGTGATGGATTTGCTCGGGACGATCAATCCTAAGAGGGGGGCAGTGTAATGACTTTCCAAATTTGAACTATAACGACTCTGAAAAGCAAACAAACGGACACAATAAAGCTTACGGTCGCAGTGCAAACAGACCCTTATTAGCTATAATTATAGCAACTCTCAAACGAAGGAAGCGCCATCTGCCAGATTATAGCAGATTTACCAGCTGTCAAATAAAAGCTTTTGGAAGGGAAATTATTGGGAAATTTCCCCTACGGAAAGCTCTGGAAGCAGAGACCAGAACGTTCTCCTTATTTCGAGAGTTTGGAAAACAAGTATAAAAGGCACAGGTTTGAACGGCAGCGACATAGTTTGTTTTTAATCGTGAATGAATAAAGTTGGTTGTAATAAAAGTGAAAAGTAAAGTTTGTGAATTAATTCAGTGGTGAATAATAATTCGTTTTGTTTGTAGTAAGAAAAGTAAAGTGTTTTATTTTGCGAAATAAATAAGTGGACGTTTTGAATAAAGTAAATAAGTTTTATTAACGAACCTGAGAAAATATTACAGTATTATTTAATAATATTTAGTTTTTTATTAATTCCTAAGTAGCTAGATGTGCACAATACGGAGTACTAAACATGAATGAATACTTGTTGCTATCTGCTGGGGCGAACAGTTCTAAAATCCATTCTATATTTGATGGGCGCATTCAGTACTTTTAAGCAAATATCTTAGGTATGTTCATTGACATGTACATTATAACACACTTCACCTTTGAACCTCCGTTCAACCTCAGTGAGTCCAGCCAAATCAGTGAGTTCAATCTATTAAATCATTGATTAAAATTCAAACCACATTTGTGAAACTGATCTTTTGTGTCGGTTTCTAACTAGAAAAATTGCATCGCATTTCACACATTAGATGTTATTTTTTTCTATAGCGCTCCTGTTACCTTTCCGACAGCAAGTAAATACATTATTCTAGCATTACTGATTTATACACACACACTGTAAATCTCGTTTTGATTTCGGTGAGATCTAAACGAAAACATACATTCGGTGAGCTGAAATTTCTTAACCATGGATTAAGATTTGAACCAACGTTGAACGTCCGTTCACTCCCCGAAATCAGTGAATTTATATTTCTGAAGTTCATTTCAAAATTTTAACGACGTTGTAAATATCTATAGTCCGTGGTTCAGCAGTTTTAACTCATCTGCTATTTTATGAATTGATGGAAGTTTAATGATGGTTCAATTTAATCTGCTATCCTGTTTTTGATGATATGGAATTTTTATTTACTATATTTTTTCATGTGCGTTCTCATATTCTACCCTTTAATTGAAAAATTATAGGCAACCTCATTTGCTTTCTTTCTTTTAATTTATTGCCTCGACGATGGAAATCAATAATTCCATCTTCTAGGAAATATTGGCATTGCCATTGACAAAGCATCTCCATTTGCATTATATAAGGCTATAGCAATGAGTGAAGGCTTACGCTGTGGCTCCATTGGCAATTTTTAGGCAATTGCAATTGGAATAGGAATGGCAATTTATTGCTTTGGTGGGCATTTTCATTGCCAGGCAATTTCAATTATAAAATGTGTGTATAGAAATATTTGCAGTGACGTGCGGCACTCGAACGAACTGGGTAGACAGTTATAAATTTATTATTTTAAATTGTATCCAGTCAAAAATAAAAACTGTGAACGTATTCCAAAATGCAGCGTTTTTCTTTTTGGAATCAAACGTTAAGACTTCACAAACTTGTATAAAAATCACGGTTACCAATAACAAACAATTTTTTTAGCAAAAATAAATACCTATTTAATAAAAAAATACATATTACAAAAAATTGTACACAGATAGGGATATTTTATATTTATCAAATATTTGTATTTTTTTGAAACAAACGTTGAAGGGCCAACACAAGTAGTCCTCACGAAGTTTTAAAAACATCATGTTGAAAACCTATTCAAGTCTTCAAAGCTGTCTTTGAATTTTATGTGTCATTCTCATATGTTTGACTAAAAGCTATATACACCAATCTCAAACAAACAAAAATTATAGGCCTAAATTAAAGCTGAATAGAAAATGTATTGATTAAAAAAAAATATAATAAGAAACCCATAAAACAAAGAAGATAATTGAACATTTGATTCTCGTACCATTTCTTACAGTTTCGCAATATCGCAATAATGGACCCTTAAAATAAATATGTATTTGTAAAACAATTTCAATACGAAAACTCTTCACAGTGATACAGCTCTTCAAAACAAATTACTGTTCCCTTAATTTTGTTCGTCAGTAGTGTAGTTCTGCGAAAGAGTCCAGCCTTCCTTCCTATTGCGCTTTTTTTAAGGTTGACCTACTGGCCAGACTGGCCACTGGACGGTGAACGAATGATCAACGAAAAAAAATGAGAACAAAAAATAGTCCTCCTCTTTATTCAACTCCAAAAATAAAAAATGAAGAATTTGTTCTCCGTACTCAACACTCAACGAAAATGTTTCAAATTTACTTCAAAATTCAAAGCAAAATCAGCAATTAGACAGATTCGATTCTGTCTACTTGATCCATAAAGAAATTATACCTGAGCAACATAGCCCGCTGATTTTATATTCATATAATTTAAGTGGAAGGAAAGACTCTGTCTTCGTTTTCATTCGGGTTTTCCCGAAGCACGTAGCAAAGTGCAGACTGCAGGCAGAGTGCGAGCCATAGCGAAGCGATAGTGATATTGTGTATTTTTTTTGTTTGAGTACCTATTGAAATTTTTGTGCTTTGTGGTTGTTGGTAGAGGTCAAATTATTTAATGAAATAAAAGTAGGTGTGGAAAATATGAGTGTGTGAATAGTAAGGGATGAATGTTATGGACTTACATATGTTAGTTAAATTATACATAGGTGTTGACAATTTGAGATAAGTTTATGGATGTTAGGGACTTAATGCAATGAATGTAAACAACGTTTTCTTTATTGTGACGAGTCTAGGTTTTTCTCGCTTTTCGTTAGGGTAGACACTGTCTAAAACGTCTTATTGACGCACCGTCACTGAATATTTGACAGCAAATGCAGTCAAATGCTGTTCAAATTCCCTGTTTTTAATAAAATTTATTTTTAATTCACTATATTTTGTCATGTGCGTTCTCATATTCTACGATTTAATTGAAAAAATCAATAAAGAAGTCATTCACAATGACGGGGAGTCCCATTTTTCCTCAATTTATTGCCTTGACGATGGAAATCAATAATTGCCTTTCATCTTCCAGGCAATATTGCCATTGCCATTGACAAAGCGTCTCCATTTGCATTATTAAAGGCAATAGCAATGAGTGAGGCAATTTACTGTCTCAAATATTGCCAATGGAGCTGGGTTAACTGCATTCAATTACTCTTTGAAAAAGTGCTAAGTGAAAAATTACAAATTAGCTAGCTAGCGACACCTTTCTGCGAAAAATGGTATGAAGTTCGTGTTGAGTTGAATGCTTTCAAACAAGAAAAAGGCTAGTTCAGCAACAATTATCGATGCCAGCGACATCTATAGGTGTGTTGTTTTTTGCAAGCCCAGGGGAATCGGAGAAAAAAAAATGACATCGGGGCTAAGCGACGCCATTACAGAAAAAAAATGGAGAGTCCATACAAACTATCGATAACATGTATGAAATTCATGCCGGTAACACAGTTTTTATCTGGGCTTAAGTTAAGCCCCGAAAATTCTCTGGGCTTAGCTAAGCCCGAAGGGGCTTAGTTGTTGTTGCTTTTAAAATGTAAATTGCTTAGCCCCGACGTATTTTTTTTCGTCCAAGCCCATTCGGAAAGGGTAAAAAAAAAAACACAGCTTATGGTTCAGCTTTTTATCTGCTTATTTAGATGTAGTAGTGTTTCACTTTTCTACAAAAGTTAAAGTAGGAACGCTCTAACTTTTACTTTTGCAAAACTTAAAATAAAAGATAGGATTGAGTAGTTTATTGAAAAAAGACAAAAATCGATTCGGATTGAATCCGATTATTTGATCCGCTCATGTAAACGTGGTATTAGATGGTTAAGTGGCGTTTTTAAAAAACTTGAATTTGCCGGCAAATAAGTTCTCTAAACATTGTTTCTTTGAATTTATAATCATTTATGATTATAAATATATGTGAACAGGTAGACAATAATGTAACAATGAAAAATAAAATAGTCATAAAAGGGAACAAAAAACATAAATAACATGAAACTTAACTCTCGAAAGTTCTCTGTGTAGTGTAGCGGCAACATGCAAAAGCCATAAGTTAATTTAATTTGGTGGTTAATAATACTCTTAATAGTGAGTACGCAAATTTTCACGAAACTCTTATTATCTACACGTCAATTGATATTGTGTATCATGCTTAACAATTCTTCCTGTCGACAAGAGTGCCTTCTGGAGCTGTTCGCCATCCATTTTGGTATACCTTGGTCACAAAAAACAACAACAAGATGGAGAAAAAAACAAAACACGACAAGATTTGACATTTCTCTGGAGTTGAAAGTTTTGTTCTGCGGTGCTATACAAATACTCAAAAGTGTTTCTCGTTCGTTTAAATAAATTAAAAACAAATGTATCTCTTAAAAGTTTTTAATTAATCAAATGACAGTGCATAATTAATATGAAGTGATAAAAATATCAATGAACTTCGATTTCAAGTGTCCAAAGTCGATTAATGATATGAAGCGCGCGCTCGCCGACGACGTGTTCCTCATTTGATGTGTTTTTGATTGATTTTGGATTGTTTTTTTTTTAAGTTTAATGGACGCATAACAATTTTTGTCTATTTCTGCTACTATTCCCGGAAATATATTTGTTTTTAATCGTATTAAATGACCCGTAAATCTGAATGTACTTTTGAGTATTTGTATGCCCATTAATTTGTTTACTTTTTGCCTCAAAATATATGTCAATGGCCAACGCACACAATCACATACAAAATCGATTTTTTTTATAAATTCTTTTCAACCCAAAAAAGAAATCGATCTCCAATGTTTGAAAGGAATTCGGGTGTTTTGCATATGATGTCGTCTCCCGTCTCCACTGTGCATGAACTATGGTTGGATTTTCAACATGTCGAGAAAAAATAAACTAATGCGGCTACAGAAATACATGTTCAAAAAACAGTGAAATAAGAAATATCTATATATTTTATTTTAGTTTCCAAGCTTAAAATTTTGTTCATGTCCAGTGGAGGTGGAATAGGTACATATGAAAAAAAGCTAGAGAGAGAGTGTTCAGAAAAGAAAACCACGCATTGGTAGCTGCCAAGATCCGACCTGTCTACCATCGATAGCACACTTGTCTCTGTAAAAGTCTTGTCGAAGGAAAAAGTTCGTCTCGTCCCTACCGTGTCTGTGTCTTCTTTTATTTTATTTGTGCTATGTCTCACACCCCCAAATATTTTAAGTTTAATAAATTTTACAATAAAAAATTAAATAAATAAATATCAACAAAAATAATAAGTATACATATATCAAAAGCAAAAATTAATACAACATACAAAAAAAAAAGTCTCGCGCCGCAATCCAACACAATTCAGTGCAAGTGCAATCAATAAACAACAACAAAACCTATTAATCCATACTATGTGCAAAAAAAAAAACAAATCAACACATCACAACGAGCGGTAATCCTTCTTTTCCTTCCTCTTGTATTCTTACGCAGTCCATTTGATTTGATCATTGAATGCATTGCGTGGGGAATCTCTCGCAGTGCATGCAGAGATCAAATTAAATTGATTCTCGGATGGATAGCTGTTTGTCAACTTAGTAACCAGGGGCGGATCAAAACATTTTATTGCTAAGGCATAACACTAGTAATAAATTGTTTTGTGAAGTCAGATTGGGACTGAGATTGACACTCATCTTAGATAGTCGTCTGGGTTGGTTTTTGTTTAAGTTATTGAATATTTTTAAATGGTGGGTAATTTTAGGGTCGATTATTGCAACATTCGTGGGCTAAGAAAGAATTTCTGTGCTGCGTATGTTTATACTGCGTTAAACAGGCCAGCTGTTTTGGCACTGAGTGAAACTCAGGTAGGAGATAATACCGATCATATGGAATTTAACCTACATGGGTATAACTTAGTGCCATTATTCTTTTCCCATCACGGTCTCGCTATCTACATAAGAAATGATGTTGCGTACCAACTTCAACCACAATATGGCTTGTGCTCAAACACAAACTTCAATTTCATGTGGTTTAAATTTTCGGTTAATAAGCACATCATACATACCTGTTTTATTTATCGAAGTCCAAACTTGGACAGAAATTCAACTTTTAACGAATTTGATGCTCTGTCCGACTCCATCCAAAGAATTGTTTCCCATTATCCTCACACTGAAATCGTTATTACGGGCGATTTCAATGTACACAATTCTACTTGGCTTCGCTTTTCGGGTCAGACAACACCCGAAGGAAGGTATATTGAGGTCTTCGCTGAGTTAAACCAACTGACCCAGCTTGTTGTCGAGCCAACTCGAATCCCTGACGTTGCAGGTCAACCCGGGAACACTCTAGACTTGTTTCTTGCCTCTGACCCTGATAAATACACTATTAGTGTATTATCGCCTCTAGGCACGTCAGACCATTGTGTCATATCTGCAAATTTCTCGTGCCAACAAAATCCAGTTAAAGAACAAAGCCCAAAGAGAACCGTTTGGCAATACGAGAAAGCCAACTGGGACGGTCTCAATGATTTCTTCAGAAACTTTAACTGGTCACTATGCTTCCTCGATAGTGACGTAGACTCCAGCGCAGATATGATCACAAATCTAATTCTTCACGGGATGAGAAACTTTATTCCGAATAGGATAAAGCCTATCAAACCGAAAGAAAATTCATGTAAGTTTCCGATGTTATAAAGCCAACCCTACTGAGGAAAACCGGAATAAGTTCAAACAAGCTAGGAAGACCTGTAACGCCCATATTCAAAGAACCAAATTTTTGCATGACCAAAAACTACGGCAAAAAATACTACAATGTCCCAAAGGTAGTCAAAATTGTTGGTCATTTGTTAAAACATTCGTAATACTACTTCATCTTCGGTTCCAACGCTCGTCTTCAATAACACTCCCTACGTCAGCTCACTAGATAAAGCCAATTTGCTTGCAGCACAGTTTGCTGTTAATTCGACGCTGCCAGAGAGTGTTATGACTCCTCCTGTACTTGAGAGCGCTCACGATTTCATGGGACGAATCTTCTTTCGCACTCGTGCAGTTGCAAGAGTCCTTAAAGATCTTGATATACACAAATCCGCTGGCCCGGATAGTATCCCTCCTATTGTTCTGAAGAGGTGTTCTTCTACGCTGGCAAAGCCACTGCGTAAGCTTTTCCATCTGTCCTACTCTACAGGTCTCTTCCCGAGTCGATGGAAAACAGCATTTGTCCAGCCTGTCCCTAAAAAGGGCGAATCTTCTTCACCCACAAATTATCGCCCAATTGTACTTACGTCCCTTCTTTCCAAGGTCATGGAAACGCTGATAAACTATCAGCTTAAGAAATATCCCGAAGAACGGAAGCTTCTTAATGACCGGCAGTACGGCTTTCGTAGCAATAGGTCCACTGGTGATCTGATGGTATATCTCACCGAGCAGTGGAACAAATCTTTACATCGTTTTGGAGAAAGTAAGATTGTTGCACTTGATATTTCAAAAGCATTTGATAGAGTTTGGCATCAGGCTCTCTTATCGAAAATGCGTGCATTTGGTATCGATGAATCTCTTCTTCGCTGGATTAGAAACTACCTTTCGGACCGCTCAATACAAGTTGTATTGGATGGTTTCAAGTCTGATATTCATAAAATAAGTGCTGGTGTGCCCCAGGGCTCCGTTTTGTCTCCGACTCTCTTTCTTATTTTCATCAACGATCTCTTGTCTGAAACTTCTAATCCATTAAATTGTTTTGCTGACGACAGTACCCTCAGCTTTTCATATTCGTTTTCAGATTCACATCCTTGTCCTTCGGATGTGAAACTTGAACGGCAGCGTATGATTAGGGGAATCAAAAATCGCGTAGAATTTAATGCTTCAAAAACTCAATGCTGTCTCTTGTCGTTAAAGCGGAACCCACCCCCTATGCCGCTATCCATGAGCGGCACTTGCATCGAAGAAACCGAACAGCTTTCAGTCCTCGGTATGTGCATCACAGATCACCTTCTGTGGAGTGACCACATATTTGACGTTGCCAAAAACGCTGCTAAGTGTTTGGGTTTCCTTCGACGATGCAAGAAATTTTTCTCTCCTTCTGATCTGGCTACAATCTATAAAGCCTTCATCCGACCTAAGCTTGAGTACAACTCTCACATCTGGGCAGGTGCTCCTATAACTCACTTGAATCTCTTGGATAGAATTCAAAATAGAGCCTTAAAAATGATAGGTGATTCATCAATAACGCAATCAATAACATCTCTGAAACACCGTCGCAGTGTTTCATGTCTCTCATTATTCTATCGCTATTTTTATAAACAATGTTCTAGTGAAATAGCCAGTTGCATTCCTCCCCTAAAAGAATTCAACCGTAATACTCGCGCTTTTGGGAATGCTCATCAGCTTACCCTTGAGCCCAACTTCGGACGTACTGTAAAGTTCAGAGATTCTTTCTTCAGCCGCACAACAAGAATGTGGAATGCATTACCAGGCTCCATTTTTCCCCACCATTTTAATATTCAAAGCTTAAAAACCAATGTGCATCGGTATCTCCTGTTAAATCCTTCCTCATTTTCCTAACGCTCGTACTGTGTATTATAATCATCTTAAGTGTAGTCATAACCCCTTTAGTGCGCGCAAAATATAAAAAAAAAAAAAATATTTTTTTGATATTCGTGTATTTTTTAGATTTTATTAATTTTGAAGATTTATACACGGGGTGTTTTGCATATGATTTCATCGGTCGGATTTTGAAAAAAAAAAAATAGTACGACCACAGGAATTCATGTTCAAATAGTGACCTAAGCATATATTTTAGTTTCCAAGTTTGATATTTTGTTCATGTCCAGTGGAGGCAGAATATAGATAAGGAAAAAAAGCTACAGGGAGAAGGTTCAGAAAAAAAAACTATCGGATTGGAAGCTGCCAAAATCCGAAAATTTTTGGCATACATATTTTTTATGTTATTTCTTTTTTTTATAGATCTAATTAATTTAGGAGATTCTTGTACGGGGTGTTTTGCATATTTTTTCGTCTTCACTGTGCAGTTACTACTCTCGGATTTTGAGTATTCTAAGGAATTAAAATTAATGCGGCCATACAAATCCATGTTCAAATAGTGACATATATATATATATTTTATTTTGCCAGTTTAATATTTAGTTCATGCTCAGTGGAGGTGGAATATAGGTTGTTAAAAAAGCTACAGGGCGAAGGTTCAGAAAAGAAAAAAATTATCGCATTGGCAACTGCCAAAATCCGAGCATTGGCATACAGAAGTAATAATGAAACTTATTATACACAAAACTATCAGAAATTTGAATCCATGTCTCGTTGCAGGATTATTGCAAGTTCTATGTACAAAGCGCTGTCATTTCAAATAACGTACTTCATAAGGATTATTAAAACGGTTATGAGTTTCCAAATAAGTCCTGGAAGTGCTTCTGAAAAAATTTTCAATTCCTTTAAAACTAATTTTGTAATTTTTCAAGAAACTAATGAATTTTGTAATATTAAATTTATAGAAAATTTTGTTACAACTAGAAATGGTTTTTAAAAGTTTATTATTGACGAATGATTCAATCAATAAAATTAAGTAAAATGTTTTGAACATAAAAGTTACAAAAATTTCCAAAAAATCTTACGATTTCTTGTAGTGTTATAAGCAAAACGCTGTCATTTGAAAACAACTTGAGTGATTTGGGTTATTAAAACGGTTCTGTTTTTCAAATTAAGTGCTCTAAGTGGTAGGAATTGTAAAATACTTGCCCTGTTGTCGTGAAAGAAGTTTTACTTCTAGCGCGTGTACATAAGTACGCACACTGTTTTTTTTTATATTTAAGAAGATATCAGCTAACAAATATGTAAAAATCAGGTTTGTGCGAGTAGGTTTGCAATTTTGACAGTTTTTTTAAATTTAAGAAAAAATAAAAAAACAGGATGTTTCTTACAATACCAACTTTTAAGACTTGAGGCCCGTCTGGCAGGAACTTTCGACCGTCCGTCCGATGTAATATATTTTTTTTCATATTTAAGAAAATATCAGCTAACATATATATAAAAATCAGCTTTGTGTGAGTAGGTTTGCAATTTTGACAGTTTTTTTTAATTTAAGACAAAATAAAAAAATAGGATATTTCTTACAATACCAACTTTTAAGACTTTAGGCCCGTCTGGCAGGAACTTTCGACCGTCCATCCGGTGTGATATATTTTTTTTCATATTTAAGAATATATCAGCTAACATATATGTAAAAATCAGCTTTCTGCGGGTGGGTTTGCAATTTTGACAGTTTTTTTTAAATTTAAGAAAAAATAAAAAACAGGATATTTCTTACAATACCATCTTTTAAGACTTTAGGCCCGTCTGGCAGAACCTTTCGACCGTCCGTCTGGTCTGACATATTTTGTTTGTATTTGAAAAGATATTAGCTAACATATATGTAAAAATCAGCTTTTTGCGGGTAGGTTTGCAATTTTGACATTTTTTTTGAAATTTAATAAAAATAAAAAAAAAGAATATCTCTTACAATACCATCTTTTAAGACTTTAGGCCCGTCTGGCAGGACCTTTCGACCGTCCATCCGGTCTGACATATTTTTTCTCATATTTAAGAAGATATCAGTTAACATATATGTAAAAATCAGCTTTGTGCGGGTAGGTTTGCAATTTTGACAGTTTTTTTTATTTAAGAAAAAATAAAAAAACATGATATTTCTTACAATACCATCTTTTAAGACTTTAGGCCTGTCTGGTAGGACCTTTCGACCGTCCGTCTGGTCTGACATATTTTTTTTTATATTCAAGAAAATATCAGCAAACATATATGTAAAAAACAGCTTTGTGCGGCTAGGTTTGCATTTTTGACAGTTTTTTGAAATATAATTAAAAAAATAAAAGAAAGGGTACTTCTTATAATACCAACTTTTAAGATTTCAGGCCCGTCTGGCAGAAACTTCCGACCGTCCGTCCGGTCTGGTATACTTTGTCTCATATGCTAGAAGATGTCAGCTAACACATATGTAAAAATCAGCTTTGTGCGGCTAGGTTTGCAATTTTGACAGTTTTTTGAAATTTAAGAAAAAAAAGGATATTTCTTATAATGCCACACTTTTAAGACTTTAGGCCCGTCTGGCAGGAACTTTCGACCGTCCGTCCGGTCTGGTATATTTTTTCTCATATGCAAGAAAATGTCAGCTAACATAGGTATATGTAAAAATCAGCTTTATGCGGGTAGGTTTGCAATTTAGGCAGTTTTTTGAAATTGTATAAAAAAATAAAAAAATAGATATTTCTTATAATACCATCTTTGAAGACTTTAGGCCCGTCTGCACTTTCTACCGCCAAACTCGTCTGGCATAATTTTTTCATGCATAGAAATGTATTAACTAAATTATAAATAAGTTTCAGCCTTGTGCGAGTAGGTTAATTTTGACCCTTTTTTTGCATTTTGAAAAAATCAGATGGCAACCTTTCGACCGCGGCAACCCTGCCAGACCGTGGTTTTCATTCTTAGCTAGTCCCAAATCAAGCATACACAAAGTTGTAGCCTTGTGTCTAGTAGGTTAGTCAAAGTGGCTGGTAGCTCTCCGACTATTACAAAAATTATGTTCTTCAATTTGTGTTCCCTAAATGCCTTTGAAACTGATGTTTTATATCATGCTCCTGAATGCCAAATGTTTCAAATAAATAGGTAGGTGTACATTATGTTCAAATGATTATTCATCTTATACTTATTATGACAGTCTTATTTGCAGCGATAATTGTTTTGTGGTAGAGAAAGTAAATGAATTCAAGTACTTGGGGCTTTGCATTGACTCGAGGATTAACTTTTCTGCCATACGGAGTCCCTATGGAAATATTTTAACTGGACTATAAGACATTTATTCTATTTACGTAATGTTTATTCTACAAAACTCCTTACAACAATTTACTATGGTATATTCCATTCAAAGCTCGAGTACGGAATTGCTTGTTGGGAAGGAGCTTATCGGAAATCCAACCACTTCTTACGCTTCAAAAAGCCATAAGAAAAATCTGTCGAAAACATCGTCGACATCAGAGCTTTGAACTTTTTTGTAATCTCAAAATACTTCCTCTTAGGCATTTATACTGCTTTAAAGTATTAAAGACATTTTTTATGAGGTCAGGAAATCTTAATTTTAGGTTAATTTCCAACTATAGTCTTCGTGGGAATTTTTTAAACTTTGTGTCCTTACCTCATCTCCGCACCACTGATTTTCGTAATTTTTATTCTGTGTTTTCGTATCGTCTTTTTAATAAACTTCCTCAGTCAATAAGAACACTAACCAATATTGGAATGTTTGTAAAACACGTTGAAAATTGGCTTTTTAATTTTGAATATATGAGCTTAGAATTACTATTCTCTGATATTTTGGTTTGATAAACAGTTATTATCTCACATATTTTACTTTTTAAAAAAATGTTTTTGAGCTTTGAATTGTAAATTAACATTCTTTTTCTTTTGTTTTTTAATACAATCTTTTTTGAAAATAATTTATTTTTATAACTTTTTAATTTGCTGAATTGAATCACGATATGTTCTTATACATAGGGTCACCCCACCCTCACGCATTGAAGTGGCATTTAACACGGGAATCCGCCAGAGTTTTGAAACCTAAAGTTTCGAAAGGCAAAGTTTCGAAGGATATAGTTTCGAAAAACCAAAGTTTCGAAAGGACAAAGTTTCGAAAAGATAAAGTTTCGAAAATCAAAATTTCGAAAAACGAAGTTTCGAAAGGAGAAAGTTTCGAAAAGTCAAAGTTTCGGAAGAGAAAGTATCGAAGAACAAAGTTTCGAAAAAAAAAGTTTCGAAATCCTCAGAACTTCGTTGTTCCTCGAGCGATTTCAACGAGATTGACACAGGTGATAGCTGACACAGAATTAGAAAAGAAAAAAATATGTTCAAAGTAGGGTGTTCCAAAAATATATCAACACATTGCAACTTCTTTGTTCCTGGAGCGATTTCAACGAAATTCACAAAGGTGATAGCTGATACAGAACTAAAAACAAAATAAAATATTTGCACTAGGGTGTTCCAAAAAAAAGTCAACTTCGTTGTTCCTTGAGCGATTTCAACGAAATTCACAAAGGTGATAGCTGATACAGAACTAAAAACAAACAAAATATTTGCATTAGGGTGTTCCAAAAAAAAGTCAACTTTGTTGTTCCTTGAGCGATTTCAACGAGATTGACACAGGTGATAGCTGACACAGAATTAGAAAAAAAAACTGTTCAAAGTAGGGTGTTCCAAAAATATATCAACGCATTGCAACTTCGTTGTTCCTGGAGCGATTTCAACGAAATTGACACAGGTGATAGCTGATACGGAATTAGAAAAGAAAAAAATATTTCAAAGTAGGGTGTCCTAAAAATATATCAACATATTGCACCCTATCACCATTAAACCAACATAGGCCAGTCAAAGTCATGTGACTTTTGCACTCGCCCTCCTTATAGTTCATATTACCTTGTGGCTGGAAAATCATGATGAGTAGGCACAAAAAATATTAAAAGTCGAAGCTTATTGACTCGTGTTAATTCTGATTTTCGTTCAATCTGAATTATAAAAAAGCATAAAGGTTCCAGCTTATCTTGGTTTCTAACAACTCTTGATAAACTCAGGTTACTTTTCATAGTACATTCGTGAACTTTTTAAAGATAATCTTTTTGGCTTCCGCCGTTAAAAGAAAATAAAGTAACTTTTCTCTTGGGTTAGCCTTGGACTGGAATCAGATTCCTACCGTAAAATCCCTGCTCGCTCCTTCTGAGTGAGAGATTGGACACCGAAGTAATTTTTCCCTTGGGTTAGCCTTGGGCTGGAATCAGGTTCCTACCGTATTTGTCCCTGGTTCACTTCTTCTAAGTGAATAGTGTGGGCCGAGTCTACTCCCGTAGTTCTATCGAACCAAGCTTAGGTGTATATGAAATACCGTGTTATTTATAATAAGATTAAAGGATATTGTAAATTTGTAAACTCCTGTTGTTATAGTCATAAATAAAGAGTAAAAAAATTAAAACCGGTGCCTATCTCGAGTTCTTTTACCTTCTTAACCCGAGTTTTACTTGCTTTCTTCGGGAATACCTTGGACTACGAAGAGCTTAGCTTACCTCAGCCTCGATAAAAAGCATCACAACTTTATGTGGAAAAAAGGCGTACAAATGTACCATCTTGTTGTATAAGCTGAAATAAGTTCCTTAAGATTGCAGGTGATTAATTTTTTGCTTCGTCTTCGCTTTTCAAATTATTCACGCCACGCCACTGATGAATACATTATGTTGGATACTGCCTTAATGATGAAGATAGACGGTGTCCACATTGGGTATGAAAAAGTGGATTTTTAATGACTTTTCAGTATTCACATCTCACTTCAATGAAGGAGTGGGAGCGAGATATGAATACTGAAAAGTCATTAAAAATTCACTTTTTCATACCCAATGTGGACACCGTCATATGGCATAACCAAAACGTTCTTCTTATTCTTTTTCTTTTCCTTTTTAATTCTTATTTTTCTATCTGTAATTTAAGTATAGTAAAGTCATTCCATTTTTATCACTTATTGAAACCAGACTTATTTTACTTTGTTGGTTAGCCAGTACATATTATATTATATTTTGTAAGTTTAGCTCGATAGAATTATGAATAAGTTTTGAAATGCTTATCAATTTTAATTTTTTTTGTTCACCACCATTTATATAGGAAAAACTTGATATGTTTCCATTTAGGTCCACTTTTCACATTATAACAGAAACGATGTTTCATATTTTTAGGATTATCGATCGAATTTTTGCTCACGAAAACTTCTTGCTTATTAAATAGTTATTGGGTCGTATGCTTAAGGATGAGCAAGATCTCTGAGTCCGAGCTAGCGAGCTTGAACTCACATGTGAGATCGATCGAGCTGAGCCGAACTCGGACTCGCTTTTATATGCAAGAAAATGAGTTCGCTCTGAACAGCACATACATGTGTATGTTTATAAAAACCGATTTGGTGTATGCACAAACTGAAAAAAAATAATTGAAAAAGTGGTCAGTTTGAAATTGCGTTTAAAAAGCTAAGTGCTATAATCAAAAGAATTAAGAAAACAAAATTTAGATACAAATTTTTAAGTGTATTTTGAGATGAAACAAAAACACATCCTACTGCTTAATTTTTCTAGTTTTTAGTTATGTTTGCAAATAATTAGTTTGTGCAAGACAAATATTTTCTATTTTTTATTTTCTTAAAGGTGTGAGTTTCTTTTGAATTAAGATTTTTGAGTCAATTGATTGTATAAGTCATGTAACATGTTTTTTCAGCTTCACTTAACTTTATTCTGTGTTTGTGTACAATTTTGTTTTGCCTGAGATACCTGCCTTAAACTTAAGGAGATATCTTAGTCTTTGGTCACTAATATTTAAACAAATAGTGACAAAATACAAAATTGAAGGGCGGTTCTAAAAGCTGGAATATCTATTCTAAGGGAATCTTTTAGGATTTTATGGATTTTCTTTCGCCGTTTAGAAAATCGCAAAAAAAAAACAATTTTTGTGATTGTCTCTTGGTTATTTGTTTGCCTCTTTGCAAATATGTATTAAATTATTACCTGGTGCTGCAGATTTTCATATTAACATACCTTGAATATTCCTTTAAGTTTTGATATTAATTGAACGGGTTTTCATTTTTGTTTTTACTTTTATTTTCTAACGGTAAAATGTAAAAACATAATCCTATACAATTTCAATTTTTGAAACACCCTACTTTGAAAATATTTTTTCTTTTCTAATTCTGTATCAGCTATCACCTGTGTCAATTTCGTTGAAATGGCTCAAGGAACAACGAAGTTGACATATTTTTTGGAACACCCTTATGCAAATATTTTTGTTATTTTTAGTTCTGTATCAGCTATCACCTTTGTGAATTTCGTTGAAATCGCTCAAGGAACAACGAAGTTGACTTTTTTTTTGGAACACCCTAGTGCAAATATTTTATTTTGTTTTTAGTTCTGTATCAGCTATCACCTTTGTGAATTTCGTTGAAATCGCTCAAGGAACAACGAAGTTGCAATATATTGACATATTTTTGAAACACCCTGCTTTGAAATTATTTTTTTCTTTTCTAATTCTGTATCAGCTACCACCTGTGTCAATTTCATTGAAATCGCTCAAGAAAAAACGAAGTTGACATTTTTTTGGAACACCCTAATGCAAATATTTTTTTTGTTTTTAGTTCCGTATGTATTCGTTGAAATCGCTCCAGGAACAACGAAGTTGCAATGTGTTGATATATTTTTGAAACACCCTACTTCGAAAAAATTTTTGTGATTGTCTCTTGGTTATTTGTTTTGCCTCTTTGCAAATATGTATTAAATTATTACCTGGTGCTGCAGATTTTCATATTAACATACCTTGAATATTCCTTTAAGTTTTGATATTAATTGAACGGGTTTTCATTTTTGTTTTTACTTTTATTTTCTAACGGTAAAATGTAAAAACATAATCCTATACAATTTCAATTTTTGAAACACCCTACTTTGAAAATATTTTTTCTTTTCTAATTCTGTATCAGCTATCACCTGTGTCAATTTCGTTGAAATGGCTCAAGGAACAACGAAGTTGACATATTTTTTGGAACACCCTAATGCAAATACTTTTTTGTTTTTAGTTCTGTATCAGCTATCACCTTTGTGAATTTCGTTGAAATCGCTCAAGGAACAACGAAGTTGACTTTTTTTTTGGAACACCCTAGTGCAAATACTTTATTTTGTTTTTAGTTCTGTATCAGCTATCACCTTTGTGAATTTCGTTGAAATCGCTCAAGGAACAACGAAGTTGCAATATATTGACATATTTTTGAAACACCCTACTTTGAAATTATTTTTTTCTTTTCTAATTCTGTATCAGCTATCACCTGTGTCAATTTCATTGAAATCGCTCAAGAAAAAACGAAGTTGACATTTTTTTGGAACACCCTAATGCAAATATTTTTTTTGTTTTTAGTTCTGTATTAGCTATCACCTTTAAGAATTTCGTTGAAATCGCTCAAGGAACAACGCAGTTGCAATATATTGATATATTTTTGAAATACCCTACTTTGAAAATATTTTTTTCTTTTTTTATTCCGTATCAGCTATCACCTGTGCCAATTTCGTTGAAATCGCTCAAGGAACAACGAAGTTGACATTTTTTTTGGAACACCCTAATGCAAATATTTTTTTTGTTTTTAGTTCCGTATGTATTCGTTGAAATCGCTCCAGGAACAACGAAGTTGCAATGTGTTGATATATTTTTGAAACACCCTACTTCGAAAATATTTTTTTCTTTTCTAATTCTGTTTCAGCTATCACCTGTGTCAATCTCCTTGAAATCGCTCAAGGAACAACGAAGTTCACATTTTTCCTTGCGATATAGGTACAATAGGGCAAGTTTTGGATTCGTGCAAAAAAAAAATTTCGAGATAACAATCAAACATGACATTACGATGATAGAGAACACGAAAAAAGTGGGTGGCACAATTCTGTCTGCCTGTCTGTCTGTCTGTCTGTCGGTACCTCAACCTACAGCCTAAACCACTGAAGCGATTTTCTTCAAATTTTGAACTTAAGGTTTTTTTGTAACTCTCCAGAGGGGAAATTGAAATTTTTTTTTTAGCTCAAAAAATAACGGTACTTGCCATACAACCGTTAAAGAAAAGCTTATTTATCTCAAAAACGGCTCCAACGATTTTGATAAAAAAAATCAGTGTATTATTGTAGATATGATATATCTTTTAGTAAGAAAAAAAAATCACCAAAAACATTTATTAACGGTACCTGCCATATAACGGTTTTTTTGATTTTTGGTTTTCTCATTAACCGCTGATCCGATTTCAATAAAAAAATTTTCACAAAAGCTTTGTTAGAATATAAATAATACTGCATACCAAAATTTTTGAAAAAATAAATTTTGGATTTTTAAAAAAAGATTCAAAATTTTTTTTTGAAAATTCAATATTTCAAAAACCGGTTGATGAATTATTTTGAAATTTCAGTTTTAGATGTATATTAATATATACTCAAAATTGGCAAACCAATTTTTTTTTTGAAAAATTTTACAAAAAATTTATATATAAAAAATTAATTTTTAAGAAAACGGCTCCAACGATTTTTAATTTTTTTTTTGCATATATTCATATTTTTTCAAGTAATCAAATGGCATACTTTTTTTTTAGCTCTAAGTTATTTATCAGGCTGTTTATACAATTAAAAGAACGATTTAAATACTTTTTATACTTTTTCTTTAATTACTTGAATATTTTTTAAGGTTCTTAAGCCCCACACAACTTGAACATAAGAGCAAGTACGTGCGATCCAGTCGTGCATTTTATTTTTTTTGGAACAACCTAGTGCAAATATTTTTTTGTTTTTAGGTCTGTATCAGCTATCACCTTTGTGAATTTCGTTGAAATCGCTCAAGGAACAACGAAGTTGCAATGTGTTGATATATTTTTGGAACACCCTACTTTGAACATATTTTTTTCTTTTCTAATTCTGTGTCAGCTATCACCTGTGTCAATCTCGTTGAAATCGCTCAAGGAACAACGAAGTTCTGAGAATTTCGAAACTTTTTTTTTCGAAACGTTGTCCTTCGATACTTTCTCTTCCGAAACTTTGACCTTTCGAGACTTTCTCCTTTCGTAACTTCGTTTTTCGCAATTTTGATTTTCGAAACTTAATCTTTTCGAAACTTTGTCTTTTCGAAACTTTGGTTTTTCGAAACTTTATCCTTCGAAACTTTGCCTTTCGAAACTTCGTTTTTCGAAACTTTGTTACTATTTCATTTAACACTATTTTTATACCTTGGTATCCAAAAAATACAAAATGTCATTATTATTTCCATAAGTTATTTATATATTGTTACTATTATATTTTTCAGTATATAAAATGATATTTATGTGAAATAAATAAATATATCTATCTATCTAAGTATCTCTCTAGGAATCTGTTTCTCAGATAGTATAGCACAGGGCAGTGTCTCCCTTAGAGCCTGTGTCTCAGACAGTATAGCGCAGGGTAGTGACAATGGTAGTGAGGAGTATTCTCGTGGATCTCAAAGTCACCACAGCCCCTGCATAAGTCATTTCATCTTTTTCTTGTTGTAACTCAGGTGGTTGGGACTGGTGGTGATGCTCACGAAAAGAGATAGAGATTTTTTACTCAGTTGGATGATGCTGTGTCTTTTGTTTGTTGAAACTATTCCATAATTTTCTGGCTATAACACAGGTATCGAAAGAGCTCCATTACTTGTTTGACATAGTTAGTACTTTGCTCTCGATTACCTGTTAAAGCTTACAGGGTGGGTCCTGAATTTTTGTCTGCCTTATTAAGAAGATCAACAGTTAACCATACCTTATACTACATCTAAAATTCAGAACTACCCTACCTTTTGTAGGTTAAACCCCTTTTTTAACCTCTATTTACTAGACGATTTATGTTCATTAATTTGTTTCTTCTCAGGGTTTCCAAGTCATACCCTTGAACATAAACTGGCGACGGCAAGAGGTTCATAACCTACCCAAAAAAATACCAAATGCTTTAAGTTTTTCGAAAATGAGAGTACATACATGAACTGCCCTTCCACCAGTTTATGTTTGGGCCATGATTTCTGAGACACCATCATTGTATATTCAATCTATAGTATTCTCATGAAACACGATTTTGTAGGTAGACATTTGATCGATAGGTTCGCTGTGATCGCCTTACCGAGATCCCTTAACAAAAATTAGTATGACATTTGGACGCATAGATGGCCACGAGCTTTTTTTCTTCATGAGAATACTATAGAATTTATATACAATGACACCATCTACGTTTTGTATACTTGAAAGAAAAACTCCATTAATCATTTTATTTCGTTTCATCATTTTATATAGCAAGGAACAGCGAGCAGTGTTCTTGGGGTTTCACCAGTTGTCAGTCATCGCACCCCACTAGCATCTACCACATCCTCTCCAGTTCAGTTGCCCCAGTCAATCCAACAACAGCAACAGTCGCCGCAACACCATCACATCACCTATTTTTGCAGCAGCTATGGCCAATGCAACATGTTCAATTCAAGCAACTGCCCTCCCTCCAGGAGCAACAGCAGTAGCAGCTACGCTAACCGGGCCACCATCGGCATCACAAAATATAGTTGCCGTTCCCATAAATAATATAATAGCCAGCGTGACAGTGGCACCATTACCATTATCTACTAGTGCAATAGTGGGAACAAGAGGTGTTCTTCCACCTATTCCGCCAAATAAACCTGTTGTCCCACCAAAACGGGAGCCATCAATATCTCGAATAGGTTCCTTGGCAGCTAATAGCAGTAAATAAATTAAAAAATTAAGATAAAATATACAACCAATATATTTAAGAAAAACAAAAATGTAAACATTTAAATATATAATACAAAATAATTTAACATACAACAAATAAAAAAAAAATACAAAATAGGACCCTTTTGCGCGCTTAAAAAATATAAGGCCATTAGAATACACACAAAATATTGAAAGTTTAACACATGCGATGTATTGAGCCATAGTACTTAGGTGAACTAAAAACAGTCGAAAATATTTTCAAAACTTAGTCTAAAATTGCATTGGCGCATATTTTTAAGATTTCCTTTGCATAGTGGAACATTATGGGTCAGCAAAAATGAACTGATGCTGGGCGTGAGCTCTTCCAATATTCACTATTTGACCTGTTAAGCCTCAGGGGAACAACTGAAGCCTTTAATGTGTTTCCATCTGTGTGTATTAATTATGGTTTATTTGCACTTTGTCTAGATGATCCATCACCGAATTTATTCCTATTCACATAATTTTAGATAATTATAGTTAAAAATTCGCGCGAATTTTTTACTAAAATTATCTAAAATTATTTAATTATTATTTTCTAAAATTCTTTTAGATAATAGTAAAAAATAATTAGACCCGTGTTTTGTTGGAAAATCTATCAATAGTATAGTAGGATTTTACACGAATAACAAAAACAATATCTGAATACTACGGATAAAAGTTAAAGTAGAATCTTACTACGGATGGGTTTTTGACATTTATACGAGTCTCGAATGAATCTAATGTGATTTCGTTCTCAAATGTAGGTACGATTGATATTGCATTTGTATCTCGATGGCTGTCTTCGTTGAGTAGTTGTGCATTTGGAATCATGTGTTTTCCATTGGGGAACAAAATCAATCTGTTACTGTTAATATTATTTAGTTTTGTTAATGAAAATGGTCTAACTGGGCTTATTTTGCAAGAGAAAACAATAGAAAAGATAATTAAGTTTTGCTATGTGTCCACCAAAGGCTTATCTCAGTTTAGATTAAATAAATCTTTTTGGTGTTTCCACCGCACAAGAAGATTTAAAAATGATTAAGTTTGACAGCACTTTCTAAAATGCAAATGGTGTTTCTATGTTTCTTATGAAGTGCAAGTGAGATAGTTTGATTCGTGTTAAACAATGAAGAACTGAATAGTTCAGCACCATATACGAATATGCTACCTACTCCATGTGCAAATTTTTTTTTTTATTTGATTACAACAAAACTATATTTTTGTACACAAACATGCAAATAAACAGACCATAATGCATAATCTGTAAAACCAACTCCTCCACACAGGTTTTTCTTCACAAATTTTGACTCGACTCCGATCCTCGACCGGAATCAAGTCGAATCAAGCTCATTTCAACTCGATTCAGGTATACAAAGAATTTAGGCAAGCTTCAAGCTCGCTTCAACACCACATGTTAATGTAGTAGTCTACGAACAAACCCCCTTCTCGAAGTTTTTATTTTATGTCAAATTGTTTGGTTAAAACTTTGAAATCGACCGCCAGATTTCCAGATGTTTTCTTACCATATTTTCTTGAAAATTGTCCATTTTATTAGTTTTAGTTAGTTTTTTTTGCTGAAGTTAATTTTAACTTTTGATTTTCACAAAACTTTCTTCTATTTGTGTTTTTTTTTTATTATTATTCTGACAGGTCTTCTTTCAGTTGAACCAATTTTTAAATACAAAAATCTGGCTACTGCCGATGCGTTTTCTTGGGAATTTTCTACTATACTATTTATAGAATGCCAAAAAACACGGGTAATTTAAGATAATTATAGTAAAAAATTCGCGCGAATTTTTACTATAATTATCTTTAATTATTTACAGTTAAAGCTCTTGGATATTAGCAGTCTTAGTTCGTGATTTATTTTGATAGATTTTAATTATTTATGGCACCTCTTTGAAATAATATTGATAATTCGACAGGTTTTTCCATTTATACACATATATCCTCCTGAGCAACAAGAATGAGAATATCTACAACCATGCTTTCAAATTCATGGAATCTAATTTGTTCAAATTCATTTGTAACGGATTATGATAAAGCTTTGAGGAACAGTCTTCACCAATTATATCCGACTGCTAAATGTACCACATGCTGGTTTCATTATTGCCAAGCCGTTAGGTGCAATGCATCGAAGACTCCAAGCATCTCAAAATTTTTGGGATAGCTAGATAGCATAGCGAATAAACATTGGAACGCGAGGAATTTGATTTGCCTACAAGCTGGGGCCTATAACACAAAGCTACAAGTACTTGTAATACAAGTCAATCCTTACAAATGTAATGAATTTCTGTAACACAAAGCTACAAGTCAGCTGGCTCTTTTACAAGTGTAATGAACATTCATTACAAGTGGGAAATTGTGCAATTTCCCTCTTTCTGTAACACAAAGCTACAACTGTACAGAAAAACTAAATCTTACTTGTAGAATAATCGATGAAATCTTACAGGTGATTCAAGACTTGTAGGATGCAGAAGATGTATTTTAAAATGCTAAAAAACAATCTTTTCAATTAATCAGCATTTCAATAATTTTTGTTCATCATGATTATTGTTTTTTTTAACCGAAAAAAAGTTACTGTGACCTTAAGTCCATATGTGTTTCGCTCAGGTACAACTTTAAATTCAAAAGTGGACTTTTGTATGTTATTCAAAATAAATAATGATTTCTTTTTACTCTTCTTTTTCGATCCTATAATTTTTAATCTTAGCAAAGCCCGTATGACACTACATTTTTTCTTCATTATACATATTTCTCATTAAATCAATCAAAGTGTCAGCAGAGCAAAAACGATTTAAAAAATGTTTTTTAAGGGCTCTGAAGACGCTCGAACATGGTGCGAGTGAACAGTGAATATGGTTCGAGTAGGTACTATGTTCGAGTCGATTTTTAACTGAGTGACTTTTTATTTATTTTCATTTCATTTATTTATTTCAATGGAATCTTTTACAATGGGCTTTGAAGCCTATACAATAAGTAGTAAAAGTTAAAGAAAGTATTTAATTAATTAAGTTTAAATTAAAGTTAAATTTTATATAAATTCAATTTGGAAAAATGACAAGCAAGACATACAAATTTTGCAACTATTTTCAAATTAATCTTCAGTTTTTGTTTTCTTTTATTTCTTTTGAAGTACATAATTTACTTTTAATTTAATTTCCTACCAAGTGTCTGAATAAGGCCGTATCAAATTGCGTCGTGCCGCGAAGGCGTCTAATGACATAGGGTAAACTATTCCACTGCCTGATAACATTAACAAAAAACTGACGCTCAGAGTTTCGGCAAGTAAATCTGGGTTGCAACAACATAAATGATCGAGACGACTTGTTTGCGGGCTGGTTAGGTCACTAAACAAAAATTTGGTCTCACCAAAATCAAAAAAAGTTTAATTTTTATCGATGTTCAAGGTCGGGGCTATTTGTTTGTCGTACCAGATTCGGCTGTTTGCGGAAAGGTTTCGTTTGTTTACTCGAATATTTCAGTTTAATTTTGAATTTCAATTTGAAAATTTTGCAAAGAAAAAGAAAAATGTCAAATATCCCGAATAAAAAAATAAATTATGTAAGTCTTTCAGTGAACTATTGGAATGACGTATAAATCGTAAGAATAATAAAGTTCGAGTAGTTTGGTCTCAGCTTGTTTTCACTAAGAATTACGTTTTTTATTTACATATGTTTTTATTTTGTTGGCATCAGTTTTTTAACCGGGGAATACTTTATAGCATGTATATACGCACATAGATGCAGGGCCAAATCTTTGTGAATTATGATATGAGCCTTTACCTTTTTAGTGCGGAATTAAACACGAATTTTGAATTCATAATGTCTTAATCTCAAATATCCGAGCATTAGAAGCAAAGTTATAATTTTTTGAAGCTAATAAAATCGACGATTTTTTTTTAAGAAAATGAATTTTTAGGTGCAAAATTTATTGAAATGCCCCCGCTGTCCCTCCTGTTCAATACAATTTTTAAAATGGTATAAGTTTTCATCCACTTTTGCATTTTGAAAAATGAAAATTAAATTAATGGGACACTCAATTTGCTATTAAGTATTAAATTTTGTGTGCCTCATCAAAAAATTGAATACAAAAATGTAGCCTCATATTTACCCTTTATTTAAAGTCCTTAACTTAAAAGATCGGACAGTTATAACCAAAGTTATAAGCTTTCCAATCGGTCGGTTCTGGATCTTGTCGGTCGATCGCCGACGAACACTCAACTCATTGCATGCAGAATGGAATGCCTACAAGTGTAGGGACATTTTTGTTTCTACAAATGTAAGTTTTTTTTTTTGTGTTACAGAAATAATCTACACTTGTAAAACTAACGTAATCCTACAAGTGGCTCTTGGCTTGTTGACTTGTAGCTTTGTGTTATAGGCCCCTGGAAGCGAACAGCTGATGTACTATATTTGCAAAGTATTAGTGAAAAGCAGTGCAAAACGCGCACATAGAATCAACTAGTCATTCAGCACAGGTCTTGTTGTTGTTGCAATTCACATCTATTTCTTCGACACGAAATGAAATTACAAATGCAACAATGTAAACAAATGGGTTTTTGGGGGGGGGGGGGAGGGGGAATGTACGAAGGATTGGCTTCTTTATTTGATATTCTCTGCTTGCCAGTGAGAACAACGAATGCTTTAGAAGATTTCAATAGCCGCATCAGTGGAAAGCTCGTGAAGCACGGAAACTTTTTCAAATTTGTTGATTGTTTACTTCATGAAGAAAGAATAAAGGCTAGGGAGTTTATTATGTCTTTAGATGGAACTTTCACCATCTTCGAACCGCCAACAAAAAGTTTAAGGACAAGCAGTTACAAATTGAAGGTGCTTTAAAAAAACTGCAAAAAAACTTATAACAATCGATGACTTTTTGAACCAGATGACCAATGCCAACAATAACTTGCTGTCTGAAGAAACGTTGAGTGTAGAACTTTCTTGTGCAGAAGGCGATGATGAAGTGTATGACTCATCATTTGCCCTCCAAAAGTACTTGAGAGTGCTAGGACGCCATATGGCCCTAGGCTCAATGATAGGAAAATCCCTATGCACACCTCCGCGTGGTGGAGGGTGGGTAACGCTAACGTGCAGGGGGACCGAATGGATGCCGGGATAAGCAGACAACCCAGCTTTGCTGGTCAGGGCACAAACTTGTCCTTGGGATGGTTAAAAGCCCCCTTAAGACGGATGAACTGCAGGTGGCGGTCAACGGCATGATAGTCTGGTGGCGGAGGAGCGTTTTTTTTTTTTGTTAAAAGGCCAACGGCAGCAGCAGGTAGCGTCTGTAACCCATATTGGGCGGCTACAAAAGGCGTCTGTTTTCCCATAGTGGGCGGCCTCGAGCAGTTATGTGTTTGACCATACAAAAGGCGGGTGTGCCTGTCAAATCTGAGCTTATGTATGTTATTAATCGTATCTCGGAAAACACCATGGTGGAAGGATATATGCTATTACATGAAATATGACAACAATTGGAAATGAGTCCCCAAGAGGTAACCATTTTATGGAGAATCCTTCTGCAGCTTCGGCTGCTGTAAACCGCACATCGGATTTGGGGGTGCGGCATCTTTCGTGTACCAGCGTCAATCAAGACGCCATAACAATAAATGAATCGTTAACAAATAGAAGAAGTCTTTTAAGAAGAGCAAATGATACTTTTGGCTACCGCATACGTACGAAAATCGGAGCATGGAACGTTCGATCCTTGTACGGCGAAGGTAGATACGAGCAGGTTGAGCGTGAAATGCTTCACCTTAAGATCAGTATCCTGGGCATCAGTGAAACTAGGTGGAGAGGAAGAGCCGAATACAGAGCTGACTCTGGGCAAACGAGAATGCTGTATTCCGGGGAGGATGAAAGAGAGGGTGGCCAAAGGCTGCATGGTGTCGGAATTATGTTGAACGAAGAAGCAAGGCGTAGTCTTATATCCTGGGCGCCCATTTCTGCAAGAATAATGACAGCAAGGTTCCGTTCAAAAATTCGCAACGTCACAATAATTCAGTGCTACGCCCCCACAAATGAAGCGACCGAGGAAGACAAAACCGCTTTCTACACTCATCTAAACTCAGTTTACAGTGGTGTTCCAAGAGCCGACATCATAATTGTCATGGGAGATCTCAATGCCCAAGTCGGATCAGACAACTACGGTCTGGAACGCGTCATGGGGAAAAATGGCTTGGGGTCACGAAATGAAAATGGCGATTTGCTGGTCGATTTTTGTAACGCTAATCGTCTTGTACTGGGTGGAACTGTGTTTAAACATAAGACTTGCAACAAAATCACCTGGGTACATCCGGATGGTCAAACTGAAAACCAAATTGACCACATCATGATTCAGCAGCGATGGAGGAAGTCAATGTGCGATGTTCGGAGCATAAGAAATGCCGACATTGGAAGCGACCATCATTTGGTTCTCATGAGTCTCAAGCTACGAACGGCAGCTGTACAACGTCAATCACAGGGTGCAGCAAGGAATTCGAAGTTCAATACAAATGCTTTAAGTGATCCCAACATATGTCGTAACTATGTCACCAACCTTAACGACAGAGCTTCGTCATTAAACGGAATACAACATTCAACAATTGATGAGATGTGGGGTGATATAAAAAGTGTTTTTATGGATGCTGGATCCGAAACTGTACCCAAGCAGTCGAGAGTTAGAGACTCTTGGATATCCCAAGACACCTGGGATAAAATCGAGCTTCGCAAATCGTTGAAGATGCAAATAAATGCCGAAGCAGATGCTCAACGAAAGGCTGAATTGCGAAGAGAGTATCGCTTAGCACATAAGATGGTCTATCGCTGTGTGAGACAAGACAAGAGGGTGAGGTTAGACGGTCTCGCAGAAAATGCGGAAAACGCTGCAAGAAGAGGAGACATGAGGGAATTGTACCAAATATCCAAGGAAGTTGTCGGGAAGAAAACCAACACCAATCATCCTGTAATGGATGTGGATGGTACACTTTTGGTATCAATCGAGGATCAGCTGCGCAGGTGGAAGGAGCACTTTTGTGCCTTGCTTAATGAGGATTCTGTCGAGCAGAGTGCTGAAGTGCCCCAGCTTAACGAGATGCGTAGATCATATAGGGGTATTGACATCGAGCCCCCTACAGTACTGGAAATTCAATCTTCGATAAATCTTCTCAAAAACAACAAAGCAGCTGGACTTGATGGTATACCAGCCGAGTTCCTGAAAGCTGACCCTGTCAGAACGGCTAGTATTTTACATCCGTTGATACAAGCTGTGTGGGAAAATGAAATCTATCCCAGCGACTGGAAGGATGGTGTAATTGTTAAGTTGCCAAAGAAAGGTGATCTTAAGAATTGCAACAATTGGCGATGTATTACAGTTTTGTCCGTTTTTCCAAAATTAATGGCAACCATCATTCTGGAACGGATAAAGGTTAGAATCGAGTCTACAATCAAGAGGCATCAAGCTGGTTTCCGCAGTGGGCGGTCTTGTGTCGACCATATCAACACTCTGCGTATCGTTCTTGAGCAGTCTGCGGAGTTTCAATCACCGCTTTACCTCATGTTTGTGGATTTTGAGAAGGCCTTTGACCGAGTCAACCGTGAATGTATATGGAGATCACTTCTTGGTAGAGGAATTCCCCCAAAAATTGTTGCCATTATAAGAGAGTCCTATAACAACGCAAGATGCTTTGTTTTACACAATGGGCAGCTATCCGACTCTTGCGAAGTGCGGCAGGGTGTGAGACAGGGAGATGTTCTATCGCCAATTCTCTTTCTACTGGCGATTGACGATGTCTTGACGGCCAGCGTTGGAACATCAGAGAGGCAGGGCATTCAATGGAGACCGTTTGAAAGGCTTAGCCACTTAGACTATGCCGATGATATATGTCTCCTGGCAAATAACATCAGCGGGCTGAACGGGATGTGTCAAGCTCTGAAGGTAAAAGGAGAGGCGAGTGGTCTGAAAATAAATAGCAAAAAGACAAAAATAATGCTCACAGGCCGCTCCACACATCAGCGTATTTTAATACAGGAGACGCCAGTTGAAGAGGTGGAACAATTTAACTACCTTGGAAGTATTGTTTCAGCAAATGGTGGAACTGATCTGGACGTTCAAAGTAGAATAAATAAAGCTCGCGCAGCCTTCGGTTCTCTCTCCCAAATTTGGAAATCATGTCAAATCTCCTTGCGCACAAAGTTGAGATTCTTCGAATCCAATGTCAAATCCGTGCTGTTATATGCTTGCGAAACCTGGAAAGTCACGACTACCATCTCAAAGAAATTGCAGGCTTTTGTGAACCGTTGTCTACGCCATATTCTAAAAATTCGCTGGCCACAAATTATATCAAACGAGGAATTGTAGCGCAGGACAAGCCAGGAGCGGCTGGACGTTGACATAAGAAAGCGTAAATGGCAATGGATTGGTCACACACTGAGGAAACCAAACGATGAAATTGCAAAGCAGTCATTTGAATGGAATCCTCAGGGTGCACGGCGGGTTGGAAGACCAAGAACAACATGGAAATCAACAGTTCTAGCAGAAGCAGACTCCCAGAGAAAGACGTGGCCACAGTTAAAATATCTATCTGCAGACCGAGAAGGATAGAAACGATTTGTTGGCGCCCTATGCCCCAACCGGGGTTACAGGACTTGATGATGATGATGATGACTCATCAAATTCTGTACCTGAAAATGTTGATAGTGTTGATATTCTCTGTGTTATTTGTTGTGAAAATCAGCGTACGATTCTGTTGCAGCCATGCAATCATTTCAAACTTTGAGTTGTTTTACGCAGCTTTCAGAAAAATACATGAAAGATAATAATCCCATATTGTGTCCAATTTGCCGGCAAATTGTAGAAAACAGCATAAGGATTTTTTGTTAAATAATTTTTGTCATTATATATTCTTTCTTGATCATATTATTTCAATATAAATTGTTATAATTATTCATTAAAACGCAATTTAGAATTATTAAGAATGAAGTGATTCTGGTAAAATGTAAGTATAAGACCTTTATACGAAAATAAAAACATTATGAGAGCATATCTCAGTATTTTGCCTTTTTATCTCCTTTAAGACAAATTTCATCAAAATGAAAGTGCAATAAGGCCAACTTGGCTTTGTTGCACTTTGCCAAAGTGAAAAAAGACCAACTATTTGAATTGGGTGTTATTACACTTTTGCAAAGTGAAATAAGGCCAACTTTCAAAAGTTTAAAGTTGGCCTCTTGCTGGAGTTGGATCGGCTGGAGAGGTTGCTTGTGCAGGAACTAACTGCTTAGTTGCTTTGGGATGGGGGTGGACCATTTTATCGGTAAATGGCAAACGGGAGCCGGAAGTCCGTTTTATCGGTAAACGGGTATAGTGTTTATATTAGCCGTTTTCCTTTGGAGGTGGCAAAGTACTTATGAGTAGATGAAAACCCTAATCTAGTACTACCAACTGCACATGCTCTCATGTGCGAGTAGATACATTTTACATGGGAAAGCAGTTTAGTGTGTTCCATTGAAAAAAGCTAGCAAAGTACTTGCAAGTACTTCGCCACCTCCAAAGGAAAACGCCTATTATTTAAAATAATTTATAGTTGCTGTTTTATAAAAACTGTGGGAGGATGTACTGAGCACAACCTTCCTCTTTCAAGACGAAATCCAAACTCATTTGTATCCATGTATGTGTCTGAACGCAAGTCAGCTGTTGTTGGCGTTTCTCATAGGATAGCTTCGTATCCTAAAATTTTTAGGATAGCTTGGGATCTCTTTTCTGCCAACAGCTGTTTCGTCATCAGCGGTGTTTTAATAAGGGATTACAACAACACAAACCTATCCAGATCGCTTTAGTTCGGTGTTTGAACGCAGCCATTGAATCAACTCTTCGATAAACGTCAAATATTTGGGTGCGTTCGGCTTGGGTCGAGGAGTTGGTTTTTCAGATAATGCATTATGGTCCGTTTATTTGCATGTGTGTGTACAAATAAATATTTGTTTTAATAGATACGTGTGGTAAGTACTCCTGTTAATTCAATTATATTTGTTTTGCATTGAAATAAATACATCAATGCCATTCATTTTGCTGGAATCTGAATACCATTTCAACTCAACTCAAAGGACAAAAAACCTGGAGCTCCCGATCCTGCTTGTAAACGTAGTAACTTTTAATAGCCATTCCACACTATCCCACTGAGTATTAACACATGTCAAAAAAGTGTGAAGAAATCATGTATAATAGTGTGGAAACAAAATATGAAATTTCATCACACACAGCTTGACAGCGCATCCGACACGATTTGACATGTGTTAATACTTGAAAATATTTAGGATCGGTTCTAAAACCATCACACTTTCTATCCCACTTGGGCGTTTGAGGTTATGGTGAAACTAATTTTTGATGCAAGTGTGGAAGGAAAATATGAAAGTCAGTTACATCACACAAATTTGGCAGTCGCATGAAATTTCTTCCCACTTTATTCTGACATGTGTTAATACTTTGTGGGATAGTGTAGAGGCACTTTAAATAGAGAATCTCTCCCGAACCAACGTGAAGTCGGAAACTCGGAAGGATAAAACAAAATATAAAGCTAAGGCTTTCTCATACCAATGCGAAATTTTTGGAACGATAACGAAACTTTTGCCTGTCATAAAATCAATGAGTTAAAAACACACGAAAAGTTGCTTTCCAAACAGTCATAAGAAGAAGTGAGGAATATTCCACTTAAGTAAAATGAATCATCCCTCTCTTTTTTTCGTTCCAACTTCACCAAATGTCAGTTTCACTCCCGTGAGATGAGTATGGTTTTCATGTATTCGCTCATTTTCAACCAACCACATCAGTAAACTATTAACAATTATTATAGTTCTACCTTAATATACATGACAATAGTCGCGTTGTAAGGTAGAAATATATTAGTCGAAAGCTCGCGGCAGTGATCAGATGAAAATCAGCGAATACAAACAAATTATATGTCACGCCCATACATACTTTTCTTCATTTTCGTTAGCTTTTGCTTTCGGAAGTGAATACAGCGCCCCCGAGTACACTTCATGGAAGTGAAACTGAAATTTATTGAGGTAGGAACGAAAAAAAGAGAAAAAGTGAATTATGGCTTAGTTCTGATTTTGACATTTCAGAAAGATACTTTGCATTGGTTAATGACATCTGTTTCTAACAGCTTCCGACTATTTACAATCTTCCAAACCAGTGCGAATTATTCGTTGACCACAACAAAAACATTAATAACAACACGTTGTACATGAAAACAACACGTTCGTCGTCGTCAACGAAAAATTCGCATTGGTTTGGGTTGGAATTTATAGTTCTCTCTCCCAAACCAACACGAAATTAAAGTGAATGATCTCAATACTAAAAAACAACAAAAAACTGTCTTTGTGAATGCTTCGCTATAATTTCGCGTTGGTTGGGCAGTGCCTTTAATCGTTGAGTTAATGTAGACCTTCTAATTTTTTTTTTGTGTAAACTACGTTTAAATTCTCAACTTTTATCACCAACTAATTGCAATGCAATAATTACAGAACACATTTAAAAGTCACAAACGCGCCTAATTCAATCTCTAAGGGCGGTATTCACCGAACGCTCATAAATGGCTCTTAAGTTTATGAGGCTCATAACTCAAATATTAGGCTAGTCGCGCACATGCAACTTTCAGTTTCGCAACTGTTTGGTAGCAAAAATGGATCCTATTGACTCATATGGGACAGCGCGCACATGCAGAAACTATTCAGTCGTCGATTCGAGCAACTTTTCAGTTTGTGTTTTGCCACAAACTGGACGATTGCCTGAAATCAGTTTTCAATTTGTGTCATATAGAATAATATGTAACTGCGCGCACATGCAACCAAATAGTTGCAGATATTTTACCACATCGTTGAATTTTGTTCTTTCCAAAGTGACTTATGTTCTCTGTGCGAAAGAGAACAAATTTATCTTTTCTTTTATTTGCTGAGCAAAAGAATAGGACAAAGACGATAATATTTTTCTTTGTATTGTAATATTTTCTCAGGTTCGTCAATAAAACTTATTTACTTTATTCAAAACGTCCACTTATTTATTCGCAAAATAAAACACTTTACTTTTCTTACTACAAACAAAACGATTTATTATTCACCACGGAATTAATTCACAAACTTTACTTTTCACTTTTATTACAACCAACTTTATTCATTCACAATTAAAAACAAACTGTATCGCTGCCGTTCAAACATGTGCCTTTTATACTTGTTTTCCAAACTCTGGAAATAAGGAGAACGTTCTAGTCTCTGCTTCCAGAGCTTTCCATAGGGGAAATTTCCCAATAATTTCCCTTCCAAAATCTTTTATTTGACAGCTGGTAAATCTGCTATAATCCGGCAGATGGCGCTTCCTTCGTTTGAGAGTTGCTATAATTATTGCTAATAAGGGTATGTTTGCACTGCGACCGTAAGCTTTATTGTGTCCGTTTGTTTGCATTTCGGAGTCGTTATAGTTCAAATATGGAAAGTTATTACACTGCCCCCCTCTTAGGATTGATCGTCCCGAGCAAATCCATCACTTCCATCACCATTATAATGATGCAAACGGTCGCTGTGAACTACTTTTAGTTTGCCTCTTAATCCTCTCTGAATGCGGTAGACGACATCGTTTATTCGTGTTACAACAGCATAAGGGCCTTCCCAATTTTGTTGAAGCTTCGGTGAGAGTCCCTTCCGACGGTGGGGATTATAAAACCACACAAGGTCTCCCACTTGGAATCCTGTCGTTGTGGCTTTTGCGTCGTATCTTGTTTTCATCCGATCACTCGACAGCTTTATATTTGCCCTCGTCCTTTCGTGAATGTCAACTAGCTTTTCTTTGAGAATGTCCACCAGAGAATATGAAATAAAGAAGTCAATCCTAAGCTGTCAATTTGATTTGCCTACAAGCTGGAAGCGAACAGCTGATGTATTAGATTTGCAAAGTATTAGTGAAAAGCAGTGCAAAACGCACACATAGAATCAACTAGTCATTCAGCACATCATTCAGCACAGGTCTTGTTGTTGTTGCAATTCACATCTATTTCTTCGACACGAAATGAAATTACAAATGCAACAATGTAAACAAATGGGTTTTGGGGGGTGAAACGTACGAAGGATTGGCTTCTTTATTTGATATTCTCTGTTGTCCACGTAGTCATCTATTCCTGGTGGCTCACTTGTATAACATCCAAATTTGATTTCGCTTGGTAGTCGTATTGAGCTCCCGAGCAGGATTTCTGATGGTGTATGTCCTGTTGAGCTATGTACCGCACTTCGATAGGCCATCAAGAATAATGGAATATGCCAATCCCAGTCTCGTTGGTTGTCGCTTACAACTTTGGAAAGGTGTTCTTTAAGGGTCCAGTTGAATCGTTTAACCATCCCATCAGATTGTGGGTGAAGCGGTGTTGTCCTCGTCTTCTTAATGCCAAGGAGTGTACAAACCTACTGAAAGATCTTGGACTCGAAGTTCCTCCCTTGATCTGAATGGAGTTCCATAGGTACACCAAACCTGCTTATCCAGTTGAAAACAATCTGATTCGCAACTGTTTTGGTTTCCTGGTTTGGGATGGCAAATGCCTCAGGCCACTTGCTGAAGTAGTCCATTACTACCAGGATGTATCGGTTTCCGTTTTCGGTTTCTGGAAAAGCGCCTGTAACGTCTATTGCAATTCTTTCAAAAGGCGTGCCCACATTATACTGCTGCATCTTACTCTGGACTTTTCTGCCTGGTCCCTTGCTTGCAGCACAAGTATCATATTTTCGGCACCATTTTTCGACGTCTTCTCTTGCGTGTAGCCAGTAGAATCGCTGCCTTACCTTTCCCAGTGTCTTATTGACACCCAAATGTCCTCCGGAAGCTCCATCATGCATCTCTTGAAGAACGTCATTAACTTTGGAACGAGGTACGACTAGCTGCATCCTATATGATTTGCTGTCTGTGGACTCCCATTTACGTCTTAATACTCCTTCTTGTACATGAAGCGAGTCCCATTGTGCCCAATATGATTTAAGAGTTGGACTTCTATCGGAGATGTCACCCCATTCTGGTTTCTCTTGGTGTTCCTTCCATGCAAGAATGGGTTCAATATCCGAGTCTTCTTGTTGGGCAGCTCTTATTTCTTCATTACTCCAACCGTAAATGGGATCGGCTCTTAATCGCTGGATGGAAGCAACCTACTTCTTTTCTTGACGTGTGCAGTGCTTGCAGTCCGGTTTGCATGGTCTCCGAGATAAAGCATTTGAGTGCAACCTTCCTCTTCGATGTTGGATCTGGTAGTCGTATGTCTGTAATCTCTCAATCCATCTTGCCACTTGACCTTCTGGATTTTTGAAGTTCAGCAGCCAATTAAGTGCGCCATGATCTGTTCGAAGAAGGAACTTCTGTCCATAGATGTACTTATGGAAGTGTTTTGTTGCCGATACTAAAGCTAGAAGTTCTCTTCTGGTCACACAGTAATTTCTTTCTGGCTTTGAGAGCACCTTGCTGTAATAGGCAACGACCTTCTCTTCTCCTTCGTGGACTTGTGATAGTACGGCACCAATTCCCACGTTACTTGCGTCAGCGTCGATGATGAAAGGTTTCCCTGGTGTCGGATAGGCCAAAACTGGTGTATTGCATAGGCGCTGCTTAAGTTCCTGCAAGCTTTTCTCGCACTCGCTTGACCATTTGAACGGTTTGCTTTTCTCTGTTAGCTGGTGCAAACTTTTCGCGATCCCAGCAAATTCTTCACAAATCGTCGATAGTACGTGGCTAGACCAAGAAAGCTCCGGAGTTGATGTTTATCCTGTGGTGTCGGCCAATTCTTTACGGTGTCAACTTTTTCAGGATCAGTCTACACTCCTTAGAAAGAGATGATATGTCCCAAGTATTTTACCTCAGACTTGAAAAACTCGCACTTGTCTGGATTCAATTTCAAGTTTGCTTCTCGAAGCCTCTGGAAGACGGCCTTAAGGTTTCCACAATGCTCATCAAATGTCTTACCAGACGTCTTGCTGGTTGTCGAAAAGGTCATGCGTCTCCTGTGTCAATTCGATGCTGCACCAGTTGTGTTCGACCATACTGCCCATTGGGTGAAGAGAGTATATCAGCGTACTCGTGAAGGAGGCTTCCAGCAACACTAAGCTAATATTCACTTAATTTTGAAGACTTGAGAATGTTTGACTTCATTGTGTTCACTTTTCTGGGGTCCACATATTCTTGTGCATCAACTTCTGTGATTTAGTTATTGCGGATACGGATTCACATTTTCCAACAACTTCTCCTTTTCTAAGCTTGACTTCGTACGGTTTGATGTTGAGTATCCGTACGGGCACCATGTTGTTCTTTGGCGCCACAAGGGTCTTCCCTAGGATGATGTTTTGAGAAGACTGTTCAGAGTCTGACTCCACCATTACGTATCGATGGCTTCCCAAATCTCCCTTTATTTTTGTCCCAATGAACACTTCTGAAGAAGGTGGCAGGCAAATATGTTCCTTTATGACAGTTCTTAAAGTTGATGAGTTTTCATTGCCATATACCATAGGAATCTCCACATTTCGGTTTTTGAGAACTTGCTTTCCGATATCGAGAATTACTCCATGCTCTTTCATAAAGTCGATTCCAACGATGCACTCGTCACATATATCTGCTACCAGAAATAGATGTGAAAACTCCAGTTCTGCCAAACGGATTGTAAGACGAACCTCCCCATACACTCTGGCTGCCTCTCCTGTTGCTGTTTTCAGACGGTAAGTGTTGGTGTTATGCAGCCATGTCATCTTCACCAAATCCTTTCGAACAATGGAAGCAGTGGCACCGGTGTCTATCGTAGCCAGTTGCTTCTTGCCGTTTAATGTTGCCTCAACAGTCAGACTTTTGTTGTTTCGTTTCGTCTGTGAGACCTGAATGGTGGTTCTGGGGCCATCGATACCAGAAACCAGCTTCTGCCCCTCGAAGTTGGTTCTTGGTTGATGAGCAGGAGTATTAACATTGTTGTTATTAATGTTTCTGCTTCCGCAATGTTGACATGCAGGTCTTCTCGGTGGCAGTCTGCACTGGCGTTGAAGATGTCCGGTCTTGTTACAGTTTCAGCATCGAGGAGGTCCATCTCGCTGGCTCCTTTGGAATGCAGTTCTCTGGCAAGAACACTCCTCAGTTTCTAGTTCTCTTACCCGATGAACTCCTTGAGAAGCCTGTTCTGCTGCTTCCATAGTCAAGGCAAACGCTAATGCTTCAGGGAGTGTGCGTTTTCCAGCCGTTAGAATTGCTCGCTGAACGTTGATGTCAGATAAAGCACGGACAAAGGCTTCTGTTGCGAATTGGTTGATGATTACATCTCCTGCAGCTGGATATGCCAGATGCGCCAACCGTTCGATGTCTGCTTGAAGCTGTTTCTCCCCTTTTCTGGACTCTTGTATTGAGTTGAACACGGAAGACTTCTTGCATAGGGCCATCTCCAAAGCGTTTGTCAATGGCCTGAACAAGAGCACTGAAGTTGCCATTCTATCTGCTGGAATGGTTTGCAGCAGCTCAGCAGCAGTTCCTCTGAGGGCAAGCGTCAGAGCTATGTATTTGTCTTCCTCGTCCCAGCCATTTGTTGCAGCGGCTGCCTCAAACTGCTTCTTGTAGATCGACCAAGAAGTTTGCCCATCAAAGGTTTGTGGATGCATCTCCTTTCTCTTTGGATAGTCGCCAGAACTTTCTCGAACCTTCATTTTCTTTACTTTATCCAATTCCTTAGCAATGCATTCAATTTTATCGTCGAACTTTGCTTCTATTGTCGATAATTGTTTATCTACAGTCGAAAATTGCTTATCGACACGCTCGTCAAGAGCAATAATTCTGTTGTCAAAAGCATCCAACATATTTTCCAGCAGATTTGTCTGTTCTTGGAATTGTTGAAGAAGATTCCTTTCTTGTTTTTCTAGAAGATCCTTTTGTTCTTGGCTTTGTTGCTCGAATCGTTCGAGAAGATTCTTTTGTTCACTACGTTGTTCTTCGTTTTGCTGTTCTAGAAGATATTTTTGCTCTTGGCTTTGTTGTTCTAGAAAATTCTTTTGATCTTTAAGTTTCTTTTCCTGACTTTCAAATTTGGCGAAAAGCTGAGTCAGCATATTGGTCATAGTCGATGTACTTACTTGCTCTTGTTGTTCTTCCATTTCAATGTTGAATATAAACGTGTGCGGGTTTTTTCCACATCTTCTTAAATCTTCTTGCAGACGAATTATAAACTCATTCTTTGTTCCAGCAGTAGGAAGATCTCGCTTATACAGTTCTGCCTTAAGTTCCACTAAATTTAAATCATTCAGAAATTTAGCCATTGTCTTTTCTTATTTTTCACTTTTTACAGTCAACGTTTTCTTTTCGTAACTATTTTCTGTAAACACACAGTAAACTATCTGAATGCACAGATAGAATAAGTTTTTATTCCACTTCTAACACCAATGTAATATTTTTTCAGGTTCGTCAATAAAAACGTATTTACTTTATTCAAAACGTCCACTTATTTATTTCACAAAATAAAACACTTTTCTTTTCTTACTACAAACAAAACGATTTATTATTCACCACTGAAATTAATTCACAATCTTTACTTTTCACTTTCATTACAACCAACTTTATTTCATTTACGATTAAAAACAAACTGTGTCGCTGCCGTTCAAACATGTGCCTTTTATACTTGTTTGACAAACTCTGGAAAGTAGTGAAAGGTTCTGGTCTCTGCTTCCAGAGGTTTCCGTATAGTTCAAATATGGAAAGTCATTACAATATGTATATTAGGGTGGTCCTTAAATTGGACATTGTCTTGGATAGCCCTCATTCGATTCAAAACATTGAAAAACAATTTCCCTAATTTTTTCAGATTTTTATTTCACCCCCCTGGTCTCCCTTTTTTCACTTCAAGGTACAAATAATGGAGTTAGGGTGATTCTTATAACACGCAAAAAAAAAGTCGGAACTTATAGATTAGATTCAGACGAAAACAAAATCGTATCGGAGGGGGGGTCTATTCCCCCCCGTTCAGGCAGGAAGGGCAATTTTCTAAAAATTTGACCAAAAATAGAAAAAAATTATTAAAAAACAACGGGACCACTTACAATGGCATGCTATAGCTTCTTTTAATAGCCATGAATCCAGTCTCTAATATATTTTTTAAATCAAGTTTTTATTGTGAATAGTCTTTGAAAAAATAATTTTCAAACCTTAAAAATAAAAACAAAAATAATAGTTTTTTACGTTTGAAAATTATTTTTTTCAGAAACTATTTACAATAAAAACTTGATTTAAAAAATATATTAGAGACTGGATTCATGGCTTTAAAAAAAGCTATAGCATGCCATTGTAAGTGGTCCCGTTGTTTTTTAATATTTTGTTTTCTATTTTGGGTCAAACTTTTAGAAAATTACCCCTCCCGCCTGAACGGGGGGAAATAGACCCCCCTCCGATACGATTTTTTTTTCGTCTGAATCTAATCTATAAGTTCCGACTTTTTTGTTGCGTGTTATAAGAATCAGCCTAACTCCATTATTTGTAGGTACCTTGAAGTGAAAAAAGGGAGACCAGGGGGGTGGAATAAAAATCTGAAAAAATTATGAAAATTTTTTTTCTCCACGTAGAGTCATTTGATGCCTATCCAAGTTGGATTTTCAAAAAAACCCAAAATAAGGACCACCCTAATGTATATACAGTGGTGGCCATAGAATTAGAAACAACAATTCTAAACGCACTTTATCAACCATAATATTTTTTGTAAGCACCAGCGTGCGTGGCTTGTGTCGTTGGTTTTTGACAGGTGACATGTTTGTTCTAAATATGAGTTTCCTTGAACGCGAACAGTTTATAAAACACCTTTATTTTAGAAAATTCATTTATAGTCGACATTTTTGCTGGACACGAAATTAGAAACGACAAAAGAATTGGTAAATTTAAAAATAAAGAAAATTATTATCAATGTGAGTTGATTGTTTTCAGTTTTTTTTTTGATTATTTTTATAATATTAATATTAATAAATTAAAAATACAGCGACGAAAATGGGCAAAAATAAGTCTTGTAGTCCAGAACTCCGGAAGCTCATAGTGAAGTGCTATCAAAACGAAAACGAGTCAATTGATTCCATAGCAAAAAGATTTAGTTGCTCGAAAAAGATGGTATTTGATGCTATTCAAGTCAATAAAAGGACTGGCAGCTTTGAAAACCCAAAAAGAAAACCAAAAGATCGAAAATCCACGCCAAAAGAGGACAGATTGATATGCCGAATTAGCAAAGCTGATCCTTTTTTGACTTCTGCAAAAATAAAAGAGGTTGTTTCGCCCCAATTGGGTCGAGAGCAATCAGCTAGAACCATAAGGCGCCGACTTCTAGAACATGGGCCACGTGGATGCATTGCCAGGAAAAAACCTCATGTTTCCAAAAAGAATTTGAAGAGGCGTTTGATGTTTGCTAAGCTTCACGCAAATAAAGCCATGGGATTCTGGAAAAACATACTTTGGAGTGATGAATCCAAATTTAACTTGTTTGGGTCAGATGGTAAAGTGTATGTTAGACGCCCTCAGAAGAAGGAATTGGATCCTAAATATACTTTAAAGACCGTTAAGCATGGAGGAAGAAACATAATGGTTTGGGGTGCGTTCTCGTGGCATGGAGTAGGCCCAATAGTAAGAATAAATGGTCGAATGGACCAACATATTTATAAAGGCATCTTGGAAAATGTCATGGAGCCTTATTCATTTGCACACATGCCCATTAGTTATGTTTTCCAGCACGATAATGATCCAAAGCATACAGCACGGATTGTTAAGCAGTGGTTTTTTGATACAAAAACTAATGTTTTGGATTGGCCCGCCCAAAGTCCAGACTTGAATCCTATCGAGAACTTGTTGGCAGACGTGGAGAGAAGGCTAAAGTCCAAGAACCCAAAAAATTCTGAGGAACTTTTTGAAAATATAAAGCAGGTCTGGGAGAGTATACCCCCATCAAGATGCCGCGCCTTGGTAGAAAGTATGCAGGCAAGATTAGCTGCAGTGACAAAAAATAAGGGATTCCCTACAAAATATTAATTTTTCATCGAACATTTGTATGAAATCCCAATTTTTTCTTTGCGTTTCTACTTGTATGCCCAGGTGCGATTTGGGTTAAATAAATAATATAAATTTTCTACTGTTAGTGTCACGCTTTTATTTTTTATAAAATATTCAGAAGTGTACTATTATGTCATGGTCTATTAAAAGAACCACTAACCAACCTCAACAAATTTCCTAAAAAAAAGTTATGCAATTTAACATTGTTACAAAATTCTTGTTTCTAATTCTATGGCCACCACTGTAAATAAATTTAATACATGATTGAAACATTAATTTGGAAACGGAAATGTTTATTTCAACAGTTAAATAAACAAAAAAAAAAACAAAACACGAATAAAAACCTGTGACAGTAGTGACAGATAGAGATAGAAAGTTTGGAAGTGACATCTTATCAGTTTTCAGTGTGACGTTGTGGGGTACACTCATATTCGGGAGCTTTTCCATTTAAACAATAGTTAAAGTCATTTTTAATAATTTTTATAACTCATCATCATCATCCATAAAATGTCGTGTGGAATTTGTAAAAAAAGGTCGAAAAAGCTGAACTTAAAGTCAAGTGCATTAACTGCAATAATTATTTCCACGGAAAATGTGCAAAAATTACAGCGAATGAACTTGAATTTATGAAAAATTCTAAGTCAAGTTGGAGATGCCCAAGTTGTGAGGCCGAGAGGAGAGGATCTATTTCTGGTGTCACTCCAATTAAATACTCTTCAACTGCATCTTTATCGAAACTCACACCGCCTACATTATCTTCGACTGCATCTGACAACTGATCTCTATAATACAGTATACAGAAAAGAGAACAACTTACATTACAACAAAAATGTTTGGAGCAAATTGTAAAGACCTCTATTACACGATGATTCTTTGCGTCTGATTCTTTTCGAATTTTCATGAGTGCGAAGGAGAAAAAGCATCGGATTTCACCTTCGCACTCAATGAATTTTGACAAGAGTCAGACGCAAAGAATCATCGTGTAATAGGGGACAAACCGTAGAATGTATACATCAACGATTGTTTAACTCAACAGAGGCGTCAACTACTTAATACTGCGCTAGCACTAAAAACTACGAAAGGAATCAAATACGTTTGGACTAGGAATGGGAATATTTTTATGAGGAATGAGGGTGACAATTCAGTAAGAATTAATTATAATTATGATTTTGATAAGGTATGAGTATTGTTATTCCTATTCTTTCTTCAGTTCAAAGTATTTGTGAAGTTCCAGTTTTTCGTAGTTTTATAGATAATTGCTTTTGTATACACCAAAACATCCGTAGTCTCAGAAAAAAAATTTCTAATTTCCTAGCACACATTGGGTCGTATTAATAAAACAGAGCAATTGCTTCAAGTAAACTCCGTAGCAAAGTAAAAGCATTTAGCAATTGCTTTATATTAGTAATTAATAAAAATCTACCTTGCTTAAGTTAGTTCGAAAATTCGAACTTAGCAATTGCTTTACATTTGCCATGGTGTTTGTGGTTCTTAACACTTCATGTAGATATAATGTAACGAAAATCATAAAGAGATCAGCAATTTCATAGATTATTATTTTTTAATAGAATACAAGAGATACTCTTGTCAAAAACATTCTACCAAGCTATATTTATTGTTTTATTTCACTTTTAAGCATTATTTTGTGGATGATAGTTATAAAATTGATCAATAATTGTTTATTAAGCATTTTTATCGTCGCCAAAAGTTTTTGGTCTATAATTTTTTTCACGAACATTTGTTGTAACTACTGCCGGTAAGATTGGAATGATGTGCAAACCTATTTCATTCATCTTGACGCAAAAGATCAAGAATACCAAACATTTAATTGAATGTATTTTCTTTTAAATTAATTAAATTGAATGATTTTATAAGTCTGAAGAAAAATATTTCGCGTTAATATCCGTAGCAAATGTTCTAAGTCACCTAAATAGCAGACTTCAAATTTTCTAGTAATTGCTATATTTTTTAGTTTAGTTTAGATAGTTTATTTAGCAGAACTCTGCTATTAAAATTCAATTTTGTTTACAATTTTTAAACTTAAATTATATAGGTATATACAATATTTACATACTTAAGGATAATTACATTTGATGAATTCAATTACATATCTTTTAAACGTTTTTAAATTTGTTTCATTTTTTGCTTCGTAAGGAAGTGAATTGAAAAGTCTACATCCTTTATATAATATACTATTTTGAGTAAGGTTCGCAATGAAGTTAGGAAGTCTGAAATCATCTCTATTTCTTAGATTTGTGTTTTATAATTAACGATTGAAGCAAATGAGCGGTGGCATTACTTTTCGAAGATAGAGAAAGCAAAAGCAATTGCTATAAATTTTTTATAATTATGAAACTAAGCAATTGCTTCAGATTTGACAATTCTAGCTAGCAAAAGCAATTGCTCGGGTTTATTAATATTACCCATTGAGTCACTTACAAAATTGCCAGCTATAATTGTTTTAACAGAGATTTGGGTTTATGAGAGTGAAATGAGCATTTATAATATACCAGGTTATGCGCTCTTTAGTTGTTGCAATGAATCTTATTCATCAGGTGGTGTTGCAGTTTACATTGATGAGAACTCTGTTCACCAATTCTCCAAAATCGATATATGTATGTAGTGCGGATATTTTAAAGTTGTCGTTTTGTTATCAAGCGAAAACTATACAATGTTGTGTTTATATAAATAGATTGCACGCGTATAATAAAAGCTTGTTCATAGAGGAACTCAGTCAAATTCTTTGTATAAACAAAACTTGCAATTTAATTTTGATCGGAGATATTAATATAGATATTTTAAACGTAACCGACAAAGACACTGATAAGTATTTATTTCTTATGGCTTCAAATGGTCTAAAGGGAATTATTAATGATCCAACCCGCGTAACAGGATCTTCAAGTTCATGCATTGACCACATTTTTACTCGTTTTAAAGTCAGCAACAAATTTAAATTTTTTGGAAGTGTTCTCGACCTAAATATTACTGATCATAAATCTATCATTTTATTCATCACCTTGTCAATGAACCCACTGCCCACAAAACGCATTTCTCTAACTTTTATACTGCCGCAGCTCCTAAGTCATTTAATAATTTACCTCTGTCTATCAGAACAATTCAAAACTTAAACTCTTTCTTACGAAAAGTAAAAGACTGGCTTTTCACAATTGACTTAAATTCTATTGATAACTTTTATTGAATTTTGTATCATAGTTTCATAAACATATAAAATGTATCATTTTGTTGTTATTTCTTTTCTGATTTTGTTTGATGAACTAGTACTTTTATGTACATATACACTCTTTCTATATATCAGTTAAACTATCTTTAAAATTTTTATTAATTTACTCAACTTAAAGAATCATTGTTTATTATTTATATTGCTGATTGTCACCCCACAACAGTTTTCTAATTATTGTAAATTTAAATCACAAATGTATCATTCAACACTAACTTTCAAGTTAAAGAATGATAACTATTATTTATTCCTTTTTGAACTTGCAATTGTACTAGTCTTAAGTTGGAAATGAAAAAATGAATGAATACAAAATTTTCTAAATTCTAAAAATTCTTATTTCGAATGATTTCGAACAAGTTTTCGAAGAGAGCGCTCATAACTTAAGAGTGGTCAGGACCACTCATAAGTTTTATGAGCGCTCATAATTATCCACTGTTATTGCTTGGTGAATAGGTTTATGAGCCTCATAAGTCATGAGCCGTCGTTGAATACCGACCTAAAAGTCACAATGACGTCTGGATAAGTTAACCAAATATTTGGTTAATATTCCGCAGCTAAATCCGTGGATAAAATTAACCAAATTGTGTAAACCATTTCTTATACAAAATTTGACAATTCATTAACCAAAAGATAAAATTAACCAAATCGTAAACTTATCTAGTGTTTTACGCAGTTGCATGAATAACCCTAATAATGATTTAGTATTTTTCACAAACTTATTAGTGGCGAAATTGATGCTCGTGACTTATTAACCTGTATAGGTATTAACTACCGCGGGGGATCCCACCACCTACGAAGATTTTAACTTTTTCACTTTCCTTTTAATGGAACCAATTGTGGTATTCACGAACCTCTTAATCGTATGTGCAAACTTTTTAATTTGAACGCTGCCTCATTGATTTTAGCATAGGTTAAGTAGGATTAAGGACACTAGGCGTGTTGTTTTTGGATTATATATATGGGCGCGTTCGGCGGCGTATCTTAAGCGATCTGGATTTGTTTGTGTTGTTGTAATCCCATAGGAAAAAACAGCTGATGAGTGAAGCAGCTGATGTGAGAAAGAAATCTCAAGCTATCCAAAAAATTTCGGGATACTCAACTATCCGATGGGAAATTTGAAGAACAGCTGACTTTGCTAAACAGCTGACCATTTATTTGGATTTGCGATTCCATATCGGATTTTTTTTTGTATGAGCAAAAACATTTCCAAATTATATTTAAATGCATATTAAAATCATTTGCAATGCAAATTAATACTAAATTTTTGATACAGGAGATTTGGTATAAAATAATTTATGGAAGGACACAAAATCGCTGCTGAAAATTTCAATTTGTTTTTCCTTTTGTTGCAGCTTTCACTCTTTTGACAGCAAATGTTACGTATCCGGTTTTGGTCGTCCGGCAACGTATCGGATTCTAAAGTATCTCAGATACCCTATCGCTTTACCAGCCGAACGCGACCTATAGTACAGTGAGAAAACTCCAAAAAACGCATCCGCAGCGGCCTTTATCTTTGTATTTGCAATATGGTACGCCTGAAAAGCTGTCACGACACAAAAGTGAATTTGGTGAAAGTTAAAAGTAGAAATAAACCAAAATTATTAACAAAAAATAATTTGTTTGCAAGTAAAATGGGAAATATAACTATATATTTATATAACTTACGGTTTCAATCAAATGTTTGTTTAACTTTTTTCTTTATTTGCCTTTTCAAATACGAAAATTGATTTTGCAGCCATAAAAGAAAAAAAGGGGTAGGGGTATGTTGGAAGACTATATGGTAAAAGTAAACAAGTCATGATTAAGTCTGCTATTACACGAAGACTTTTTATTTGATTTTTTTCGAAATTAAATATTGTGAAAGTGAAATCCATTTTTTTTTCTCATTTGCACTCATTCAATTTTGCAAAAAGTCATGACTCGAAAGTCGTCGTATAACATCAGACTCATTACACATGGAGTAGATGACTTTATTAGCGATAATTTATTAATAATTATAATAAGGACATGATTGTGTCGCTAATTTTAATGGCGCAAAATTATAGACAGCCTATTTAAAGGGCCTTAGCGTTATACTAGTAAACAATAATTGTTTAACTTTAATGCCGTTCTCTTACTTTTCCTGAATTATAGACACATGCTAGTTAGTGTCGCGTTAAGACCATTTTCTAAGCAAATTAAAGTTGAACTCGCCTAAATCAATGACAGTTCGTGCGACAGATGTCATTTCAGCTCGTGTTAGTGTGATACTAAAAACTTAAAATCAGACTTTGGTTATTTTCACTTTAGTGCAAGTGTTTAAACATAGTTGGTTTGACATCGTCTATAATTTAAGAAAACGCCATTTTCACCTAGTGTTACACTAAAGTTGTTTTAGTATCGTGTTAACTTAATTTTGCGCCAATATATTTACCTAGTTTTTCTTTGGAATTTTTTTAACTCACCAATTTTACCCTATTAACTGAGGTTCAACGATAGTTTAAGTACGTTAGTAGCCCAATATGCTTGAACCCTTCTTCAGTGAGTTTCCGTTGTACTAACTGGTTCAAAATTTGATCCATGGTTCAGCATTTGTAACTCATCGATTTCATCGGATCTATTGAAGTGCAACGATGGTTCAAGGTTCAAGTATGTTGTTATAACAATTTTAAACTTGACCATAGTTGAACCTTTTTGTTGTTGCAATTCACATCTATTCTTGGACACGAAATGAAATTACAAATACAACAATGTAAACAAATGAGTTTTGGAGGGTGAAACCATTTTATATAAATTCTATAGTATTCTCATGAAGAAAAAAAGCTCGTGGCCATCTATGCGTCCAAATGTAATACTAATTTTTGTTAAGGGATCTCGGTAATGCTACATTTTCACCTAACGCTAATCTGAGATTTAATAAGGTTTACCTCAAATCTTCTTTAAATCTTGAAGATTTACCATATAAATATATTTCGTAAATCTTGGAGATTAGAAATTAATCTTGTTAAATCTTCCTAGGACAAATAGTTTTACAAATCCGAACTTACCTTTTCTTACATGGTGCTGAACGATTCATTCGAGACTCGATTCAGTTCTTCATTGTTTGACACGAATCAAACATTCTGTCTCTTTCGCACTTCATAAGAAAAATTGAAGCTCCATTTGCATTTTTGAAGGTGCTGTTAGATTTAATCTTTTTTAAATCTTTTTGTGCGGTGGAAACACCAAAAAGATTTATTTAATCTAAACTGAGATAAACCTTCGGTGGAAACATAGCATAAGGCGATCACAGCGAACCTATCGACCAAATGTCGACCTACAAAATCGTGTTTCATGAGAATACTATAGAGTGGATATACAATGGTGAAACGTACGAAGGATTGGTTTCTTTATTTGATATTCTCCGCACTAAACTCCTATTCAATCGAGTTCGATACTCGAACAAACGTCCAAAGTTTATCGGCAGCAGGGTTCTACTTCACAGTACACAAAAGAAGGTATTACCCGTGTTTTTTTGGGATTTTATATATAGTACAGTGAGAAATTCCCAATAAAACGCATCGGCCGCTGCCTATATTTTTGTATTTCAAATATGGTACCCCTGAATGGCTGTCGCAACACAAAAATGTGAATTAAATGAAAGTTAAAAGTAGGAATAAACCAAAACTATTAACACAAACTAACTGATGTTGACGTAAAATATGAAATATAACTATATATTTATATAAAATTGAATGTTTGTGTCCCTTTCTTCTTTGTTTCCCATTTTCAGACTCGAAAATTGATTTTAAGCTTCAAAATAGAAAAAAAGGTGTAGGGGTTTGTTGATAGACTATGGTCAAAGTAAAAAAGTCGTCATTTAGTCTGTTATTACACTAGGACGTTTAAGTCAACTTATTTTCGAAATTAAATGAGTGCGAGGTGAAATCAGTACCGAGATTCAGCTAATTCGAAGCCGCAGGGAGTGAGTGAGATGAGTCACTTTTCGTCGAAAATCGATTCAGTTAGCAAAAGGGAGTGAGTGAGCGAGTGAAATGAAATGTTAGATTACTCGCCAGATATTTCCGCAGTGACTTGGTGTATGTGTTGGTAAATTTCAAGTTTTGGATAGGTTTATGTGCTTTTCTCAAGAATTCCTTTTCATGGATAGGAAACGAAATAAAAAACAACAACGTAGATAAAAACAACTACCCTTTTATTGATTCTTTAATTTTATTTTATTATCATATGCCCATATATAATATTAAATACATTTATATTCTATTCACTTTCAACACTTTTAAAATTTTTATTTCTCAAGGGTGAAGCTCACATTAAACTTTAATTATGACAAAAAAAAATAATTGAACAAAAGATACTCCAAACTCCATTATTAAAGATTCCAATGTTTACATTGTTGTATTTGTTGTTTCATTTCGTTTTGCGTAACGAGTGTGACAAGGAGGTAGAATTTAGCTCTTTAGTATTTATTCTTTGTCTCATGTTCGAAACTAAATTCGAACTTACTCATTTCACTTATGCTGTTTTCCATTGGACGTCCGGAAGCGTCCAGAATCGTCCGGAACGCTTCTGAAACCGTTTTATTGGCACAAAAAATACTCTTCTGACGATTCTGAGGAGAGAAAATTGATTCTTGATTTTAATTCAGAAGACACTCAGAAGCACTAATACATACAACACGAAACTTCAACAAAAATTCACTCAAACGTCAAAACAAACTGCAGTGCAACTTCATATTTTTTGTTCATCCCATTCGAATTAATTGTGCACTCGAAAACACTGAATTTAATAAAATTTAATAAACAAATTAAGAAAAACAAAAAGAAAAATTATTATTTGTAAGTAAGGGGTGGATACACTATTGTTTTTAATTTCACTTTTTGTGTGCCAGCAAAAAGTTTCTATTTAATGATTCACTAATACAGAGACGAAACTTCAAAATTGAGTAGAAGTAACAAGCACTGTTCCATTGGATTCAGAATGAGTGTCTTCTTGAGTGAAACCAATGGAAAACGACATTAAATAGCTGAATCACTTTTGCGAGTGGAGTGAGATGAGTCGGCGAGTAAGGCGAGTCATCTCATCTCACTCGCTGAAATAGCTGAATCTCAGCACAGATATTTTGTATCATCACTTAAGCGTGGTACACATTATCAAACCTGAGTGTCACGCGTGTTGGATATTAAACCTGCGTGAAAAGTTTCGCGTACACACTTATCAGTTATGTTGGGCGTCAGGCAAAGAAATTCCACTACACTCAGAAAATTGTTTCTTTTTATTTTGAGGCTATTTCCGCCACGAATCGTGTTGATTCCTTTTTTACATGACACACACGAGCTTTTTCTTATTTTGTTTGCATTTTTTCCACTGATTCGCTATTAAAAATCGTGTTTTGTTCCGTAAATGACGGCTCATGAATGAAATTGTGTACACATCATCGAGCAACCCAACAAACCGAGGGTTGTCACGCAGTATCAAAAAATTTTGTGAGCAGGCAGTTCTGAGTGTCAAACCATCATCCAGCGTGTACACATTGTCAGTTCGGTTTGATATCCAACATGGCTGACACTCAGGTTTGATAATGTGTACCACGCTTTACATTAATATTAATAGCGAACTGTGAACTGCCATAAAATATAAACCCAGTAAAATGGGTGCTAAAAAAATGTGAAATTAAATTCGAGCGAATTTTTCATTCGCTGCTTTGTGGAATGCGTCCTGGGGCCCAATTCCGCAAGAGTGAGTTTTGTACACAAAAATTCGTGTACACATCGATTTTTGCGATTCCGCAAGAGTGAGTTTTTAAGTTTTTGACAGATAACGCATTCACAATCAGTCAACTTTATTCACACTTGTTTTCGGTGTGAAAAGAATGTGTACACAGAAAATCATTCACCCTTGCGGAATTGCACCCTTGATATTGTGGATTGCGAATTTACGTAGACAGTTCGCAGAATATACCTTGATGGTCACCTATATAGTACAAAAATGCTAAATCTTACAATTTGCACTAATTTAACAACCATGCGCCCATGATAGACCCTGTTTAGACCGTGATTGCTCACTACGCCCCATGCGTGACACTAAATAGCTCAAAAAAATCTTATTTGCTTAAAGTGCCTCTACACTATCCCACAAAGTATTAACACATGTCAGAATAAAGTGGGAAGAAATTTCATACGACTGCCAAATTTGTGTGATGTAACTGACTTTCATATTTCCCTTCCACACTTGCATCAAAAATTAGTTTCACCATAACCTCAAACGCCCAAGTGGGATAGAAAGTGTGATGGTTTTAGAACCGATCCTAAATATTTTCAAGTATTAACACATGTCAAATCGTGTCGGATGCGCTGTCAAGCTGTGTGTGATGAAATTTCATATTTTGTTTCCACACTATTATACATGATTTCTTCACACTTTTTTGACATGTGTTAATACTCAGTGGGATAGTGTGGAATGGCTATTAGCAATTAAGAAATGAACACACACATAGCACACAACAAATTTAAGTCACACATCACGATATCCACCATTTTCCACTGAATTTGACATATGCGCAGAACTGAACAAAAATGAAAACGCTAATGAATTACCTTTAATATGTGTTTGTGATTCTACTTTAACTTTCATCGGCAGTGACTTTGATGCGGATGTTGTTTTCGTAATTCATATAAAATTTGCTGCTGATAGCTTTCCCAATAAAATACGCGTACTGTTGCAAACCAGTGCTCTTGTAAATTTCTATGTCTTGATTACATCTTACCTTATTTATGTAAATGTTTTCTATTATTTGTCTAATTTTGTAAATTGTTTAATTTTATTTATTTTTATTTATTTATGTGCTTGTGTTAGCTCTGCTTAATCTACTAACCACTAACACATGCACTCGTCCTCTGATTGTTGAATGCAGCTTGCTTTAAGCTCATTACAACACAGAATTCTGAAGTGTAAAAAAAAAAATTTTGTGATTTTATTTGCAACCAAAAAATACAAATCCGCATCTTTTTATATGCGGATCTGAATTGTATGGAAACAATTTGTTCCGTGAATAGTAGAATACCACACATACTACTAACGTTACCAACAAGTAAATCAGATTCACTTCGAATAGCAGAATGGTGTTTAGTGAATATTCAAAGAAAACTCCCCCGATGGATAGCAGAATAGGGCTGTATATCAAACGAAGAATTGCGGCGCAGGACAAGTCAAGAGCGCCTGGACGTTGCCATAAGAAGCGTAAATAGCAATGGATTGGTCAGACTGAGAAAACCAAACGATGAAATTGCAAAGCAGTCCTTTGAATGGAATCCTCAGGGTGCACGGCGGATTGGCAGACCAAGAACAACACAGAAATCAACAGTTCTAGCAGAAGAAGACTCCCAGAGAACGACGTGGCCACAGTCAACATATTTAGCTGCAGACCGTGGAGGATGGAAACGATTTGTTGGCGCCCTATGTCCAAATCGGGGTTACAGGACTAGATGATTATGATTGTGTTGAAATACTTCTGTAATAAAAAATATATATATCGTAATAAAAAGTGTTTCATTAGTTTTTATTGTCATAACTTGCAATACAAAATAACATTTGCTATTATGATCTACCAATTTACGCTTATAATATAATAATATTAAAAAAAAATTCAAGTCCCAATAGATATGAGACCATTAAATTAACGAGAAGCCTGCTTTTCTATTTTTTTTTTTAACTATAAAACAATTACAATTTAATTAAATTAAGGTGTTCGGTGGTGTTCATCAACCAAGTCCTCTAGCAACTCTGTCACAACAAGGTCAACAGAGGACTACAACTCAAATTTGCAATATCCAATGTAACGAAAAGAGAAATTTAAAATTTAGTAAGAGCGAAGTTTTTTATACAAACACAAATTAAGAACTAGTGATGTTGATATAGTGGTATCTGATATTTCAGAAGTTTGCAGAGATTTTTACATGAAGATTGATTCATGTAAAAGTATAGATAAATAATTCAAAAAGCAGGGTTTGTTTTCTCAACAAATTGGTCAAATAATTACTGCATTTGTTTGCGGTTTGAAGAATTACCATTTGTATTCAAGTCAACTCAATTTTGGTGAAAAAAGTAACAATTTACCGTTTTGGTCAATGTTTGGAACAGACCTAAATGTTGCCATATTGGAGGCATCTTTTAACTTAAAAATAACACAAAGCTACAAGTCTACAAGCCAAGAGCCACTTGTAGGATTACGTTAGTTTTACAAGTGTATATTATTTCTGTAACATAAAAAAAAAAAACTTACAATTGTAGAAACAAAAATTTCCCTACACTTGTAGTCATTCCATTCTGCATGCAATGAGTTGAGTGTTCGTCGGCGATCGACCGAAAAGATCCAGTGTAGAAAATTTCTGTTATGCACAAAAAGCCTTCAAACCGACCGATTGGAAAGCTTATAACTTTGGTTATAACTGTCCGATCTTCAAAGTTAAGGACTTTAAATAAAGGGTAAATATAAGGCTACATTTTTGTATTCAATTTTTTGATGAGGCACACAAAATTTAATACTAAAAAGCAAATTGAGTCTCCCATCAATTTAATTTTCATTTTTCAAAATGCAAAAGTGGATGAAAACTTATACCATTTTAAAAATTGTATTGTACAAAGTAATTGCCCCAATCCTCTTCCTCTTCTACAAATTTGTGAGTGATGTACTAAGGCTTAATGCAACAGGAGGGACAGCGGGGGCATTTCAATAAATTTTACACCTAAAAATTTTTCAAAATAAAAATCGTCGATTTTATTAGCTTCAAAAAATTATAACTTTGCTTCTAATGCTCAGATATTTGAGATTAAGACATTATGAATTCAAAATTCGTGTTTAATTCCGCACTAAAAAGGTAAAGGCCTATATCATAATTCATAAAGATTTGGCCCTGTATCTATGCAAGTATAGACATGCTATAAAGTATTCCCCGGTTATTGCACCTCGCGTAATTGATTTTAGGTGATCTTAAAAAAACTGATGCCAATAAAATAAAAACATGTAGATAGAAAACGTAATTCTGTAAATTGATCTAAAAATTACACAAAAAGCGGGGAATACTGTACCTAAATTTTTACTTCCGATATAGGAACTATGGGACAAGTTTTGGATTCGTACAAACAAAAATTTGAGATAACAATCAAACATAACATTACGATGATAGAGAACACGGAAAAAGTGGGTGGCACAGTTCTGTCTGTTTGTATCTGGATCTTCTTCAAATTTTGAACTTAAGATTTTTTTGTAACTCTCCAGACGGGAAATTGAATTTTTTTTAGCTCTAAAAATAACGGTACTTGCCATACAACCGTTAAGGAAGAGCTAATTTATCTCAAAAAAGGCTTTAACGATTTTGATAAGAACAAATCAGTGTATTATTGATGTAGAGGAAGTTAGGGTAATGTGGTATACATGTTTGTATTTTTGACTTAACAGAAAAAGTAGATATGAATGCTCCCAAATTTGGTAGATTTGAGCACGAACATATAAGCTACAACCTTAACGGTTTTTGTCGGATTCTAACAGTAACTTACAAAGATTTTGACACAATAATAATAAGACCTCGAAATCGTCACTTTTAAAAAGTAGTGGGTAATGTGGTACACCTGGCTGTCTAATGTGGTATACTATACCAAGTGGTCCTCCGAATGTTTTGAAGGGAAATTTAATCATTCATCATAGTACTAGTGGGTCTCTGCATATCTTTCGGGTCCCATTTTCTAATTTCACCTTTTTGGACATTAAAAAAAAAAAACATAATTGCAAAAGCACAAAAGTCAGTTGACGCAGGTATAAAATTTAAGGTTGGGTAATGTGCTATACTATACCCCATAAGGAATACTATACCACATTAGCCCACTGCTAGTATACCACATTAGCCGAAACTCTATATTTTTACAAAAAATAAAATAAAATTTAAATTAAATACTTTTAAGCAAAACGAACAACTAAGTAACATTAATGATTAATATATTCTTCCGATGCATTGACAAATTGGTTTGGAACGCAATTTTTCAAAGCTAACAAACACTTTTTGTTCCACAAAAAAAAAACTCAGCTGCACAAAATTACGGATTTCAACAATTTGGCCGAATTTTTTCGTTTTTGAAATAACTGCCTATACCACATTACCCGCATATACCACATTACCACAACTTACTCTACTTTCTGGTAAGAAAAAAAAATTACCAAAAATATTTATTAACGGTATTTGTCATATAGCGGTTTTTTGATTCTTGGTTTTCTCATTCAACGCTCATCCGATTTCAATAAAATTTCTTGCACAAAAGCTTTCTTAGAATACTGCCAATTTTTTTTTTGGAAAATTTAATATTTCAAAAACGGGATGATAAATTATTTTGAATTTTCAGTTTTATATGTATATTAATACATATATATTCAAAATTGACATACCAATTTTTTTTTAATGTTACAAACATTTTATACACAAACAAATTATTTTTAAGAAAACGGCTCCAACGATTTTAAATTTTGTTTGCTTATTTTCACATTTTTTCAAGTAATCAATTGGCGTGCTTGTTTTAAAGCAATTAAAAAAATGATCCAGTCGTGCATTTTATTTGTTTACTAACTTCTTCAAGAAAAATGTCCGTTTTGGTTAAAATTAGAGAATTTTTCATTTTCCGATGTCTTAACTAATGAAAAGAACAAGAAGTTAAAATGTAAATCACTTTAATTTAAATTTTATAATTTAATAGCCCCGACCTTGAACATCGATAAAAATCAAACTTTTTTTGTTTTTGGTGAGACCAAATTTTTGTTTAGTGACCTAACCAGCCCGCAAACAAGTAAAATCGACTCGAACATAGTACTTCCACTATATTCACTGTTCACTCGCACCATGTTCGAGCGTCTCCAGAGCCCTTAAAAAACATTTTTTAGTTTTTGCTCTCCTTACACTTTGATTGATTTAATGAGAAATATTTATAAAGCTGGCCATACACGACAGAGCCAAAGAGCCAAATGGCCCCGCGCCGATCCAAAATCGGTTGTGTGTGGGGTGGATCGGCCGCCGATTTGGATTTTCAGCCAATCTGAAATCCAACCTAGCCAAATGGATCGGATGGCTCCGTCGTGTATGGCCAGCTTAATGAAGAAAAAATGTAGTGTCACACGGGCTTTGCTAAGATTAAAAATTATAGGTACGAAACAGAAGATAAATCATTATTTATTTTGAATAACATACAAAAGTCCACTTTTGAATTTAAAGTTGCACCTTATCGAAACACATATGGACTTAAGGTCACAGTTACTTTATATTAAATTATATATACCTACACCTACACAAGATATTAAGATTTTTTTCAAAGTAGGCATATTCAATAATTACATTTTCAATTGTACATAAATATACAATATGTGTGTTGAAGGAGACTATTAAAGCCACTTACACTTCCTTAAATTGGGATCACAAACGTAGAAACAAACATCTGCTTTGATATATTGACAATTGGAACTTTTGTTTTGGTTAAAAAAAGCAATAATCATGATGAACAAAAATTATTGAAATGCTGATTAATTGAAAAGATTGTTTTTTAGCATTTTAAAATACATCTTCTGCATCCTGCAAGTCTTGAATCACCTGTAAGATTTCGTCGATTATTCTACAAGTAAGATTTAGTTTTTCCTTACACTTGTAGCTTTGTGTTACAGAAAGAGGGAAATTGCAAAATTTCCCACTTGTAATGAATGTTCATTACACTTGTAAAAGAGCCAGCCGACTTGTAGCTTTGTGTTACAGAAATTCATTACATTTGTAAGGATTGACTTGTATTACAAGTACTTGTAGCTTTGTGTTATAGGCCCCAGCTGGTGAACCGAAAAGTACATCGAACCCCAAAATAAGAAAAAAATCATTTAATTCAATTTGAGATTATCACACTTGTTGTCGTTGTTGCTATTGAAGCGACAATAATTTCATTTAAACTACCAATAATTGTATTAATACTGAGGCAGGGTAAGATCAAATATTAAGTTGCATTTAGACTTTCGGTTTTATTTTCTGTTCACGTTGTTCGTTGTTGGCCTTGTGCGGAACAACGATAGTCTAAAAAACGATAACACCGAACACGAACAACAAAGAAGTTCAAAGCCGTTTTGTTACTCAAACACCGAACAACGTTCACCGAATGAAGAACAAAATGTAAACACGCTGAAGTCAAAATTATTTTTTCCAGAGCCAATTCGTTTTACTGTTGTTGTAGTAAAACCATAAGGCCCGGTGCACACATGCGTTTTTTAACGCGCGGTGACGCAGCGGTGTCGCTCCGGTGCTGCAATTTTCAATGCACACATGCGGGTTTTTCTCGCAGGTTTAAATCTGGAGTTAGCGTTTGGCTTGTAGCAATGGAGGTTAATAAAAAGAAACGAGTAAATTTCTTGTACCGTGTGCATACAAATATGTTCTTAAAAATTAACGATGTTATTGGGTTCATCCTTTTGTTGATTAAAAATAAAATAAAAATCATGTACCTATGTACATATTTTGTTTTTGACTTTATCGTTTTTCTCCTTGAAACCTTCACAAAATAATCAGCAAACACTCATCTACGCGGCTCTTCTTTTGCTGATCATGGTATGCTTCGGTAGCAACCCTCCGTATTTCTGAAAACTTATTTATCTCATTGATAAAAATAATTCTACAGCAAATTCTTCCATGTTTGGCATCTTTCTTTCGAATTTAACTAGCGGCAAAATGACGCAAGTGTGCACTGCTCAATAATAAACAATGTACCGAAAGACGCAATCGCGTGTGCGGTGACGCAGCGGTCTCGCGGAAGCCTGCGAGTCGCGATGCCGCAGCGTCAACGCAGGTGTGTGTGCACCACTCAACTGAGTACTGTGAGTACTGAAAGACGCAAAGGCGGTGCCGCTGTGGGACCACGCGTTAAAAAGACGCAAGTGTGCACCGGGGCTAACTGTAATAAGGGTGAATTATTTTATAGAAAAAGGTACAAATACACCTTAGTTTTAAGTTTTAACACCTTATTGTTTCACACAAAAAACATTGAAGTCAAATTAAAAAAAAACACAATAAAAAGACTTACATTTAAACGCGAATGCATTTCAAACGCTTCGGTGGCGTTCATCATCAGCACTAGCTCAAATGTTATTATTTCTCCCAAATTGGTCGTCTATCAGCGAAGAACATAAAGAAGAAGTAACGGGTACATTTTAAACCAGGGCAAACAATGCAGGTTGAATATCGCCTAAATCTGCATTTAAGTTATTGTTTTCTTTTTGAATAAAGTAACTCTCATATGCGTCGAGTCGGTTACATTTATTTACATGTTTGACCAACTTGATGCTGTGCTCATCAATGCCATGACCTTCGGTTATTACATGATCGGCAAAAGCTGATTGTTTTAATTTTTTCTTTTTCGCACAATTACAATGTTCTTTATACCTCACGTTTATACTGCGCTTAGTTTGTCCTATATAACGTCGTTTGCAAACACCACATTCTATAGCATAGATGCCAGATTTTTGTTCATCAACAACCTTGTCTTTTGTAGATGAAAAAATATTTTTTAGCTTTTGGCTGTTTGAAAAGACCGGCACTATATTGTGTTTTTTTAAACGGTTTTTTAATTTGTTCATTATTTGAGGTACATAATTGAAAACTTCTCTTCTCATTTCATTTGTAACTTCCAAACTACTTTGTTTAAATAATGTTGTTTTTTCATTTTGAACCACTTTTTTCGCGTGCTTTTTAACGATTGAATCTATAAGAGACTGCGAATAACCATTTAAACTAGCTACTTCAACTATGTAATCATATTCCGTTTTATAGTTTGCTAAGGAAAGTGGAAGGTTTACAAGACGGTGCACCATGGAATGAAATGAAGCATTTTTTTGTTGAACAGGACAAAAAGAATCACTAGTTATCACCCGTTTTGTACTTGTTGGCTTATGGTACACTGCGATATCTATTTTTTCAGGTTTTCTTGTCAACTCCAAGTCTAAGAAAGCAATTTTTTGGGCCACTTCTTTTTCAATTGTAAATTTTACGGATTCACATTGAGTATTTAACACTTTCAAGAAACTTTCACTTTCAGATTCGTTTAACACTGTAAAAACGTCATCAACATAACGATGAAAAACTTTGGGTAATTTACCTTCTGCCTGTAGTTTCATTTCCAATTTGGCCATATAAATTTCGGCAATAAAAGGACTTAGAGGATTCCCGATACTGGTGCCTTTTGTTGACTTGTAAAATTCACCACGGAATTGGAAAAAACATTGATTCATACACATTTTTGCTGCTTTTGTGTAAATATATCTTTTTTCACTTGCTACACTCTTTTCACACAAATATTCATCGAATGCCTTAATCGCATCATCAACTGTAGCCTATTGAATAGACCGGAAAATGAGAGGTATAAAGGAACAATTACGTGCAAGGGTTTTTATTATGGAATATGTTTGTTTGGCCCATAAGCATGCTTAAAACCAAAAATGCTACTAAATTCACCCATGCGTTTCTGAGAGAATGGTCACACTGGCCACTTTTCAGTATTTTTGGTATAACTCGAAAACTAATCGGAATTTGACAATTTAATATTTAATACTTTTTGTTCAAAATTAAATTTTCTATTGGAATGGATAGTTCAAAAAATTTTACGAAAAAATTTAAGCAGGAAAAGTTAACAAAAACCAACTTAAAAAAATCTAAAAAACAAGGATATCTAAATTTTTTAATAAATTGTGCATAACTTTTTTTGAAGCGAAGATAGGGTCAAGACATGCACAGACAAAACAAAGTAGAGACTAAAGGCCTTAATATGGCATGTTCAAAAATTAATATTTGTTCAAAATTGACAGTGATATTCCCATTCAAACCTTATCATTTCTTATAATTTTTCTCAGTTTTGGCCCGAAAGTCCCTTTTTCGGTACAATATGGCAAATTTCACTTTCGTAAAAATGTTCGAAATCAAAATTTGCAGCACTCGATTGGTTTACAACATATCGAGTGCTGTTTTTTTCCGATTTAGAAATGGAACTTTTAAACAAAGGTTTCAATTTTGCACCGGTTTCTAAAGAAGAACCTTTACTTGATTTAGTCATTGACATTGAAAGCATGCTTAAATACAAACCGTTTGATGTGCAAAAAAGTATAAGATCGGCCGCTGCAAGTTTGATATACTCGTATAAAATTAGAGAGCGAAAATTTGTGCGAAGCATTTATGATGATGCAGTTTTATCAATAAAAAAGAAGAATTGTTTTTTCGTAAAGGCTGATAAAGGAAATAAGTTAGTGATTTTAGATAAAGAAGATTATGATAATAGAATGCGAAAACTAATACTAGAAGGAAATTATGAAAAAGTTTCAAAAAATCCTTTACCAAAAATGATAGATGAAGTGAATGCTCTTAGAAAAGAAATTGGTGAAGTTTTTGATAAAAAATTGCAATTTTCATTAATAGTGCCGAATCCAAAAGTTGCTCGTATCCATGGTTTACCCAAAATCCATAAACCGGGAAATTCGTTAAGACCGATAATTCCAAGCTTAGATACTGCGGGTGACAAAGTATCCCGATGGTTAGTACGTGAGATGAATGTTCTAAATCCTATTCCTAGCGCCTCTGTTAAAAATTCTTTTGAATTTTGTAAAAAGATTCAAAACTTAGTTTTGAAACCGGAGGAAAAGATGTTTTCGTTTGATGTGGTGTCTCTTTTTCCAAGTGTCCCAGTTGATGATGCGATTAAGGCATTCGATGAATATTTGTGTGAAAACAGTGTAGCAAGTGAAAAAAGATATATTTACACAAAAGCAGCAAAAATGTGTATGAATCAATGTTTTTTCCAATTCCGTGGTGAATTTTACAAGTCAACAAAAGGCACCAGTACCGGGAATCCTCTAAGTCCTTTTATTGCCGAAATTTATATGGCCAAATTGGAAATGAAACTACAGGCAGAAGGTAAATTACCCAAAGTTTTTCATCGTTATGTTGATGACGTTTTTACAGTGTTAAACGAATCTGAAAGTGAAAGTTTCTTGAAAGTGTTAAATACTCAATGTGAATCCGTAAAATTTACAATTGAAAAAGAAGTGGCCCAAAAAATTGCTTTCTTAGACTTGGAGTTGACAAGAAAACCTGAAAAAATAGATATCGCAGTGTACCATAAGCCAACAAGTACAAAACGGGTGATAACTAGTGATTCTTTTTGTCCTGTTCAACAAAAAAATGCTTCATTTCATTCCATGGTGCACCGTCTTGTAAACCATCCACTTTCCTTAGCAAACTATAAAACGGAATATGATTACATAGTTGAAGTAGCTAGTTTAAATGGTTATTCGCAGTCTCTTATAGATTCAATCGTTAAAAAGCACGCGAAAAAAGTGGTTCAAAATGAAAAAACAACATTATTTAAACAAAGTAGTTTGGAAGTTACAAATGAAATGAGAAGAGAAGTTTTCAATTATGTACCTCAAATAATGAACAAATTAAAAAACCGTTTAAAAAAACACAATATAGTGCCGGTCTTTTCAAACAGCCAAAAGCTAAAAAATATTTTTTCATCTACAAAAGACAAGGTTGTTGATGAACAAAAATCTGGCATCTATGCTATAGAATGTGGTGTTTGCAAACGACGTTATATAGGACAAACTAAGCGCAGTATAAACGTGAGGTATAAAGAACATTGTAATTGTGCGAAAAAGAAAAAATTAAAACAATCAGCTTTTGCCGATCATGTAATAACCGAAGGTCATGGCATTGATGAAAGAGAGCACAGCATCAAGTTGGTCAAACATGTAAATAAATGTAACCGACTCGACGCATATGAGAGTTACTTTATTCAAAAAGAAAACAATAACTTAAATGCAGATGGAGGCGATATTCAATCTGCATTGTTTGCCCTGGTTTAGAATGTACCCGTTACTTCTTCTTTATGTTCTTCGCTGATAGACGACCAATTTGGGAGAAATAATAACAATTGAGTTAGTGCTGATGATGAACGCCACCGAAGCGTTTGAAATGCATTCGCGTTTAAATGTAAGTCTTTTTATTGTGTTTTTTTTTAATTTGAGTTCAATGTTTTTTGTGTGAAACAATAAGGTGTTAAAACTTAAAACTAAGGTGTATTTGTACCTTTTTCTATAAAGTTATATGTTTCCACGAAGTTCAGTAAATATGTTTCTTTTGACAAAAATTATTGAAGGGTGAATTATTTTAATTTGGAGGATACAAAATTTCTCAACGTTTTCTCGGCATTCTCAAACAAAAACTTCTCTTGAATGTCTTCCCTGTTGAAACTCAATTATGCTATGAATAAAAAGGAGCACCTGGTCAAGTGCTTCATTTGGTACGAATTAAGTATTTAATCACTTGTATATAAGCTGATTGGCATTCTTTTAGAGCTGATTTCTTTTTTGTCTATTGAAGGCTCATTTCGAACAGCAATTTTTGTAAGTCCTCTGTTACTTACACGATGACTCTTTCTCCCTGAATCTATTCGAAATTTAATCAGTAGGAGAAAAATTGTCTGGTTTCACCTTCTCGCTCATTAAATTTTGAAAAAAGTGAGAGACAAAGAGCTATTTTGTTTTTTGTATTAGGGATCTAAGGGAGAACTTGGCTTTTGTGTGGCAAGAGTGTTTTTTTGTTTTGTTGAGATTAAGCTTACATGAATTTCTGCTAAAAAAAAATAAGATAAAATAAAAATATTTCGAATGTGTTGTTTTGTTGTGTTATGTGTCACAGGTTATGGCACTTCACGTCTTTTACGTGTACTTTGTCAGAAGATGTAGAAAGGAAGAGCTGCGCTTTATATTTCTCTAAAAATCTATGATGATGATATCAGTCCATGCTACGAGGCTTCCATATGACGATGGACAGTTACTCGAGCAAGAATATGATGCGGACTCATTTGTTGGTGCTGATTACTTTCGGATTCCTTATTACAATCACCTAAAACAGTTTGGCCGTACATGGAATTGTTTTTGGGTGTGCTATTATAGCGATGATCATTCGAACGAATGCGTATACCCATGCTAGAGACAGGTCGATCCACTCCCATGCCACTATTATGGTTTGTTGGACTCGATACTGAGGTACTAATGGACAAGGAATCAGATTTTGATAATCTTTTGTTATTTATCAATGGTTCGGCAAGGGTGAAACACATATGCTCTGAATCTTCATGAGGTGTCATTGTTGAATAGCCATGATCAGATTCACCATTCGGTGGTCGACGATAGCTACTCCCTGTCGACATGTGATAGGGCGATATATCAGGTACAGCTATGGCATTACCAATTGGATTAACTAGATTACGATTCATTGATCCTCCATGGCCATCACCGAGGCCATCCATGTCACCGTCGTCGGGTGGTGGGATATTGTCAAAATTGAATCCTGAAAGGGGTACTCCATAGTTTTCATCATGCATCGAATCCACATAAAATTGATCAGCACCATTCTCGAGGCTCTGGCGGTAACAATACATTGCAAAACCAATTATCAAGCACAAAACAATTATCGCTCCCCCAACTGGACCGGATGCCGAATACGGCTGAGATTTTTGTGGTTCGATTATGGCCGAACCAAGTTCTCCATCGCCGTATGGAGTTAGCGAACTCAGTACTCCATTGAAACAGGAATTCTGCATTGTGCAAAATGATGCACTGAAGGGATTGCCATCCAAATCTAATTGACACCATTCACATCCCATGACAGCAAGACAATCGAAGTGCGTCACATACATATCACAATTTATATGAAGACACGAATTCAAAACCATGTTCCAGTCATAGCTTGGTGAGTTGTCTATAACCAGCTCGGTATCCGAGGGTGGTTCGCAATAAGGATAACGAAGAGTGTAGCTGTGAAAGAGTTCATATTCATCATCCGTGACGACTCCAGTTGTTGATTTCATGTGCATCGGGCACTCACACGGACACTCACAGTCGGTTTGATCCATGCGATTGCAATTTAGACATATCCTATCAACTGTACTACATGGACAAAAAGCTCCACCATCACATGATGAATTAAGCACAGCCGCAAATATGTTTGTCGCCCAGACAGCCGTTATCTTATACTTCGTTCGCTCCCCATGAACCACATTTGTAAGAACTTCTGTTAGGGATGTGTTGAATGCGTAATACCGTTGAACTGTACGATTTTGATAATTTGCGCATGCTAACTTAGTTACCAGAATTTTATGATTGAGTATATCATTGGCTAGGAATGATTCTTTGTGGGTTAGATGTTCATGTGGGCGGCGTAGATTTTCCTTCGCTGACACTGGTTCCATCATAGTTGGATGTGCAATTAAATAGCCTTCGTTTTCAAAAAGAATACATTTGATATTTTCCTCTTGGCACAATGGGGTATCCAAAATTAATTTATAAAAAAACGCAAAAGGGACATCTAGAGCTATTATAGCAACAGGCGAGTCACGTTCAGAACTATGAAGAGCATTTGCTTTACCTTCGAAAATGGTATGAGCTATCGTTATAATATATCCAGCACCACCTTTAAAAAATAAAAAATGTAAGAAATATAGAAAAACATCATCAGGAATAAAACACCGTCATTTGAATAAGGACAAAATAACAAACCTGCATCCAAATATGGTTCGGTGACAACTATTCTTCCTGGATATTGCATCGCCTTCAAAAACCACGGTCTTCGTGATGGATCAAAGTCTATAGCCAATATACAACCGGGTAAACTTGCATAACACCACTTATTGTGGCTGCATAACGACGAATTATATAATTTTTAAATTCACCATGTTCTAAATGGCGTTTTTTCAAATGTTCCATAACACTGTAAAGAGCACTTACATCATTTCGTATTCTTGGTAGCAGACCTGGATTTACCAAAAGACCTGTGTTATCTTTGATGTAGGCCATTATACTTTGTACAGTACGAGTCTTTGTGATATCACAATTTATACGATTGTTTTTCATATAGATAAATGGTGATTGAAAAGACGAAGCGCTTAAGAACAATGTACCGCTATCTGTAAGGAAAAAGAAATTTTAAGTTGAGAATGATGAGAGAAAAAAAATTAGAGTTTAATGTAATCATTATCTAAGCTTTTTATATAATGACGAAATTCAAATCTTTGACCACGTTTTGTTATACATAAGGTAAACCGTGATGACGTTTTTTGTGAATTTTATTTTATTTTATTTTGAGCGAAGAAGTGGGAACAACAGAAACAAACCCAATATGGGTTACAAAAACTTAAAAATAGAAATGAGATTTATTTTAATGTACAATGGATTTGCCCCAATAATATAAATGCTGTTAAAATTGTCTTGGGTAAGTGTAAATTATGTGTGTTGGGTTTTTAATGGGGACACAAGAATTTTTATTTTAACACAAAACCACCCTTAATGTTTTTTAATACTAAATTGAAGCCTGATTCACAATGCAACGGGAAAACGAGACGAGAGCTTGACGTGATTCGCTGTCATCTTTTTCTAGTTATAAAATCTTTTCCCAATTCACAATGCGACGAGATTTTTTAAAACGAGAACTATTTTCTTAAAATAAAAATAATGAAAATTATCCAAAATAAGCTTTAAAGACAACAGATTATGAATTACTTTATCTTTTAATTTCAAGTTATCGTATTTTTTTCTTAAAAAAAATACTTCCATTATGTAAATAACTTGTCAAAAAAGAAAATCGTCGTCTCGTCGCGTCTTTTTTCAATTTTTCGAATCCTTGGCGTGGCGTGACGACGAGAAACGCTTCATTGTATATATCCTCATATACTTTCATTGTTTGAATTCGTTTGACAGCAACGACAGGATCTCATCACGCTCACATCTCTTTTCCTCGTCGCATTGTGAATCAGGCTTGAAGCTTACGATGTATTAATTTTTTTTTTTGCTAAAACAAATATCGCCTTTTTGGTTGTCGATTGTTATTTTTGTATCGATACCGTAGGAACTCGGTGTCTGGAAATATTTTTCTGTTCAAAGTGTAGGCAATTTTTTTTTTAACTGGCAACATTTAATAGGAATAATAATCAAATATCATATTTAGATCAATGGCCACAAAAAAATTTAGGCAAGTTGATGTTTTGGTAATAGCTCTTTTATACTAAATCGAAATCTAGGTTTCGAGCAAAAGGCTTAAAATCTCATCAAAATCAACGATTATCACTAAATCTTCTCAAATATTTTTTGGCCCATTCACAATCACACTTTACTACTCACTTTTTCTCCTCCGTATAACAGTTTACATATAGTAGAAATTGTATATTTATGAGGGTAGTGTATTCAGGTCATGCTAAACTTGTAAGTGCGAATGTTGATCAAGGAAAGAATTGCAACATTAAACCCATGGCCCTACAGATTGGAGGTTAGTGCGTTGGGCTTACGACCCGACCACAGTAAAAAAAAAAACCAATTGTTATGAGAGAGACGCGTGAAGCCTCGGATAACGACCCCCCTCAAATGGCAACCAAACCCGGAACGAAAATGGACTATGATCTACGAGTATGCACCTGGAATGTAAGGACACTCTACACACCAGGTGCTACTCAAAAACTTGAATCTGTCCTCTCGCGGTACAAGGCAGACATTACCGCGATCCAGGAGATACGATGGATAGGATCAGGTATAACGAAAAGAAAAGATTGCGACATTTATTACAGCTGTCACCAAAGACTGCACATGCGGATTCGTCGTGGGAAATCGACTCAGATCGAAAGTCATCGATTTTAAGCCGATAAGCGATCGCCTGGCTGTGATCCGCATCAAAGCTACCTTCCAAAACATCAGCCTAATATGTGCACACGCCCCTACCGATGAAGCTGAGGAGTCTAACAAGGAGGAGTTTTACGACCTCCTGGACGGAGCCTACGGAGCCTGTCCGGAGTACGATGTCAAAGTCGTGCTCGGAGACTTCAATGCTAAAGTCGGAAAGGAAAACATCTTTCGCGGATTAGTTGGAAAGCACAGCCTCCACGAAACGACAACAGACAACGGCTTCCGACTAATCGACTTTGCTGCAGCTCGTAATACGGTGATAAGTAGCACTAGGTTCCCCAGGCGAAGGATACACACAGCAACCTGGCGATCTCCAGATGGTCGAACGGCCAACCAAATCGACCACGTGCTAATTGGCGCAAGGTACGCATCGAACATCTTGGACGTGCGAACTTTCCGAGGTGCAAACGTGGACTCTGACCACTTTCTTGTTGTGACAAAGTTCAGAGCCCGACTGTCCAACGAAAAGAAAACGAAGACCGCCCAAAGAAAGAAGTTCAACATCGCATGCCTTAGCACATCTGAGAAAGCCAGAGACTACAGTGAGCAATTGACCGAGAAACTCTCTGCCGTACACCCAGCAACAAGCGTCAACAACCAGTGGAACCAGTATCGCGACATTATTAAGGAGACAGCCGAGACCACCATAGGCTATCAACCACCCAGAAAAAAGAACCCGTGGTATGATGATGAATGCGCGGTATTGAAGCAGGAGACGGAAAATGCACGAATGCAAATGCTGCAACGGAAAGCAAGAGCAGCAAGAGAGGAGTACCGTGAAAAGAGAAGGAAAGAGAAAAAAACCCTGCGTAGAAAGAAAAGAGCATCCGAAGCCTCTCAGCTCAAGTATCTCGAAGAGTCCAGCACCGCCACCAACACCCGCCGGTTCTACAAAACAGCCAAGCAACTGGCATCTGGTTATAGGACTGGCACGCAAGCTCTTCGAAACAGCGAAGGGAACCTAGTCACCGAAGCACAGGGAATTGTAGACGTGTTTAAGCAGCATTTCCAGCAGCTGCTTAATGGGCATTATGTAGAGGAGGCAATAGAGGAACAAAGAAGCATTAGACCAGTCAATGAAGATCCAGTCCCAGCACCCAGTACTGAAGAGGTTAAGAAAGCCATCCACAAGCTTAAGAACAACAAATCCGCCGGGTCGGATGGCCTACCAGCGGAACTCTTCAAGTATGGAGGAGATGTTCTGGTAGGGTGCATGCACCAGCTCATCAACCAAGTTTGGGACTAGGAAAGTATGCCCGACGACTGGTCAAATAGCTCCATATGCCCAATCTACAAAAAAGACGATCCTATGTCCTGCAAGAACTACAGAGGCATATCCCTGCTTAATGTTGCCTGCAAGATCCTATCCAACGTACTATGTGAGCGTCTAAAACCTTTCTGCAACACTATGATCGGCACGTACCAGTGTGGCTTCAGGCCAGGCAGATCAACGATAGACCAAATCTTCACATTGAGGCAAATCCTGGAAAAGACCAACGAATTTCAAGTCGAGACCCACCACCTATTCATCGACTTCAAAGCCGCATATGATAGCATAAGTCGCCAAGAGTTTCTATTGGCGATGTCGGAACTCGGGATCCCGAAAAAACTGATCCAGCTATGCCGCATGACGTTACAAAATACGCGGTGCAACGTGCAAATGGGTAACAGCTCATCCGAGTTATTCCAGACGTGTACAGGGTTCAGACAAGGAGATGCGCTATCATGTGATTTCTTCAACCTAGTTCTGGAGCAGATAGTGCGCAAGAGTGGTGTTAACATGGAAGGCACTATCTTTAACAGGTCTTCTCAACTGCTTGGTTATGCGGACGACATCGACATCATCGGCCGTTCCAACAGAGCTGTACTTGAAGCATTCACAGCTATTGATGAACAGGCGAAATGCGTTGGTATTGAAGTGAATGAGGACAAAACAAAGCCTCATCTGTCCATCGCCTAGGACAAAACGTCACTGTTGGTAGCAGTAATTTCGAGGTAGTCAAGGAGTTCACCTACCTCGGAACAAACATCAATCCCACGAACGACACCTTAGTGGAAATCCGACGAAGAATTACCCTAGCGAACCGCTGCTACTTCGGTTTGGCCAAACAAATGGGTTCAAAACTCCTTTCTCGAAAGACAAAGTGCACGCTATACAAAACTCTAATTTTACCAGTTCTACTCTACGGCGCCGAGTGCTGGACGATAAGTAAAAAAGGGGAATTGATCCTGGGCACTTTCGAGAGAAAAATTCTACGGCGGATATTTGGTCCTATATGCGAAGAGGGCGATTGGAGGAGAAGATTCAATCGTGAACTGTACGAGCTGTAATAAGATGTGGATGTAGTCCAAAGAGCCAAAACACGTCGACTACACTGGCTCGGCCACATCGAGCGAATCGACAACAACGCTCCAGCCAAGAAAATCTTCGAATCCCAGCCCCCAGGTTCGAGACGACCAGGAAGACCGAACCTCCGCTATAGGGACCAGGCGGTCACAGACACAAGAGCGCTTGGTCTCGACGACTGGAGGGAGCGTGCGAGGGACCGCAACCGATGGAAGACCGCAATATCTCAGGCAGAGACCCTTCATGGATCGGGAGCCGGATAAGTAAGTAAGTAAGTATTCAGGTCATGGTCCTTTTTGATTTTTTTAAAGAAAAAGTGAAATATGTGTCGTTCATTGTAATAGTGTACTGTCGCCATCAAAAGTTTGATCAAGATAAATACATTTGTGAAGCTGTGTATTCAAAAACAAGAAGAAAACTGAAACACATTTGATCAAAAAAACGAAGTTGCGACTGCCCTGAATTTTTTTTCGGTTTTTATTTAAAACAAAATCAAGCTAAATTAGAATTAACGACACATATGTTAAATTGTGTCTGTGGACTTTTGCTGATTACAGGAATCTTTTTTTTTTAGTTCCTATTAGCACTTAAATTCTTTTGAAATAACTAAATCTATTTAACGTGTGGTGTGAACGATTCAAGTAGATTTTGAATCTATGGAAGATTTTTTTTGCTAAGCCAGAGTACTCATTTGTTTAAGCTTACTACTACTTAGGTCCTCGGAGCTGTTACGTCCGTGGGGCCTTCACTACTCCTACGCGCCATCGTGTACGATTTCCGGAAATATACTTTAGCTCTCTCCAACTCTTCTTCAGTTGTGCTGATTCCTCTTCGACCCTTCTTCGCCACTCGTCTGTCTCGCTGCGTGAGATTGTTCCATTGCATCGTTTGACTCACAATGCACTCGTGACCTTTCTTTTTTTGTTCAGAGCAAACCTGAAATTTCAACAAAATATTTGTGTTTCTTTTTAGCTCTTAACGTTCAGAGCTTTTAGTAGGGGAGCCCACTAAGGGATTTTGGGATTTACTCGAGCGCGTCAGATTAGTATAAAGGGGGGTACCTTGCACCCTGCTGAGTCCTCTATGTAGAGCCGGGCGCCTAGGGCAGGTTGTCAGATTAGTAAAAATAAAATCGATAGCTCGAAATTCTCGAGCGCGTCAGATTAAGATAGGGTAGGTTAATTACATGCTGAAAAGTGTGTATTTCAATAATCTAAAGATTTGTGGGAGGGTTACAAACTTGCAAAAAAAAAATTGTCACCTGTACCTACATTCTCGAGCGCGATTGAATTTTTTTTTATTGTGAAGCAAATAATTCTAGGATAACGGGAAAAGTATAATCTGCCGTTTTTCTCGTCCCGTTTAGGAGGTAGAGGTGATTTTCGAAAAAAACGACTTAAATGGAAAAATAAATATTAAAAATCAACGACAATACTTAAAATGCAAAACAATAACGGTTTTAAAAGCCAAAAATCTGTTCTTTAATCCTACATTTAGATTGAATTAATTGTGAATAGTTTTCAAAATATTTGCATTTAAACTCAAAATTTTTTATTCCACAATTTTGCGAAAAAATAAAAAACTAAATTTTCTTTTTGTGGTCAATGCTCGTATTAATTTTGAATCGAACACAAAAAACTGGAAGCTTTTAGGTCTTTAGTTTTTAAGAAAATTGTAAATTACTGATACTACTTTTTTATGAGATTATTATATTACTAGCCGACCCGCCCATTTCCGCTCGGGCACAAATCTTAGTTTGGTTTATATTGAATGTAATAATTATTGTTTGTTTGTTACTGAGCGCTGATCTCAAGATTGGCTGAAAATCCAAATGCGGGGCCACTTGTCTCTTTGGCTCTGTCGTGTATGGCCAGCTGTAAGAAACTACAAAACTGAATTTTCAAACCCATTTGGTGTTTGACAGGTTATTATTTCAATAATTTGTTATTATTTAAGGATGGCTTTAGTAGTAAAATTTTATCAACATTGTTGCAAATAAAGGGGTGAAAGAAAACTGATATTTTAATAAAAAAAAATGAATTTAGATGAGGGTATCTATCCGAAAAAAGAAAAAAAAACTCTAAGATTAGTATCGAGTCCACTATTGTGAGTTTAATAGTTGGCATATAAGGCGATTTTCTTTTTTAGTTCTGAATAGAGTAGTGAAAAAAGCTTATTAAAATGATTAAAAAAGTTAGATATGTATAGTAAAAACTTTGCAATACTTTATTTACGAACAAAAATATAAAACGACATGCGATGATGCATTAAAGGCGCTCCCAAACCAACGCGAAATCATAGCGAATCATTCGCAAAAACAGTTTTTTGTTGTTGCTAAGCATTGTGTATCTCTCAGATTTTCTACTATTGTGAATGATTTCGCGTCGTCGGCGAATGTTTCGCGTTGGTTTGGGAGAGCCTTAAATCCTGTAAAAATGCCTAGGTATAATACGGAGTGATATTTTTCATTTCACGTGTAAGTTTTTTTTCATATTTTAGATATGGGTAGTGATATTTTTTAGGTTAATACATTATCGTAGAATACTTTTAAACTGATATAAATACATCCTGACAAAGATACAAAACCGACATGATAGATAGGAGCAACAGCAGAAAGAACTATGGGCGCTTAACGGATTTGAGCGCCTTGCAATCACCAACAAAAGCGAACCCGCCCTGGAGTACAATTTTTCATTTGACAGTTCAATTTCAACTTAATCCCTGGATTAAAGTACATTTTTATTTCCAGCTAATTTTCTTTTTTTTTAAGGCCAAATGCCATGAAATACCACATTAAAAGTATTCTACGATAATTTATTTACCTTAAAAACATCACTTCACATTACTTTATGTGGAATTATCAGACAAAACTCACTTGTGAAATGAAATTTTTGTACACTCCTTATAATAGGCGTTTTTACGGGATTTAACGTACCACCACAAATTGCTTTATATTGGGTTTAGTAACTGCAAGTATGCACTATACTTATTTTGTTTCACTTTTTTATTTATTTTAATAAACTTTTTCACTTGTTTTTGTTTATTGATTTGAAATCTCAATGCACTTCCCTTTAAAATGACAGATGAACCTCGATTTTTGTTTTTATTTTTTGAGATCTTGCTGCCTCACTCACGTACACTATACAACGCTTCCTTTATTCAAAGAGTCGGCATGACTCTTTCTCTTTCTTAAATAGGTTGATAAAAAACTGGACGAAACATTTGTGTATCCTAAAGCAGCGTCCACATTATGTTGAATTGTGTAGGCCTACATCTTTCATCTACAATAGGTGTGTTTTTTTTCTTGCCCGAATGGGCTTGGACAAAAATAACGACGTCGGGCTAGGCGATTTACATGTTAAATGCAACAACAAACCAAGCTCCTTTGGGCTTAGCTATTCCCAGAGAATTTTCGGGACTTAACTTAAGTCCAGATAAAACTGTGTTACCGGCACGAATTTCATACTTGTTATCGATAGTGTGTATGGAAACTCCATTTTTGTTTCTGTGTTGGCATAGCTAAGCGCCGATGCCTTTTTGTTCGTCCAAGCCCATTCGGGGAAGTAAAAAAACACATCTAATGTTGAATAAATGAATTGTCACTTAGTGAAAGAGAAAAGGAGAGAAAGAAGAAAAACCCAAGTTTGGGAAACTTGGTGAATATTTCACGTTACCAAACAGGCATATTATTAGCAAAATCGTGTCACTGTGTTTATACGTCGTCTTAATGACAATACTTAATGACAATCAGCTCTGCCATTTATTTTATGACGAAAATATTGGCGAATATAAAAACCAATGTCATTAATGGAATGTAAAAGTCAGTTTGTTCACAGCTTATCATCTTTAAGCAATGATTATTACAACTGGTAAATCATCGAATGTCGTTATCTAACAATACTTTGTTACATGAATCCATAGTTTCATTTGTTTATTATCGAAAGCCCTAATCAGCTGATTTTACTTTATTACCGCTATTAAATCAAAGACTTTTAAATTCATATTAAAATTAGAAGCAACTGTAACAAACTGGCCATTAGAGCCAGTTGCACAATCTTGGTTCAAATTTTGATCCGTGGTTCAGCTATTTTAACTCCGATTTCGGTGGATATGTATGTGATAAGTATGTGATAAAGTCGAGTTGTACAATAGTTGAACGTCAGTTAATCCACCAAAATCGTTGAGTTAAAATTACTGAACCACGGGTCAAAATGTACACCTTGCTCTTAACGGAAGAAATAACGGCAAATTTTCGCTCGTGAAAAAAACATGGGTTGAAGAGTTGTTTAAAAATTTTTTTTTTGCATTTTCAATACATGTAGAATACAAACGAAACATAAAAATTATTTTCCTTATACAAACTAATCACCTTAATTTTTATATTCATTCAACCTGATGTATATTAAAGAAGTACGCTTTATATTAATATGTAAGTAATGTTTATTAGTACAGAGTTCAAGATAGACTAAAAGCAAAGACCAGCAAGCAGCAAGTCGAACTTAATCTATTCATAGGTACATGATGGTTGTAATAGTGCAAGTGCATACTGTTACATTATATACTAATACATCATCTTCTTCCTTTAATTAAATCTTTAATACATTTTATTAGATGCGATATCCAATTAGGTAAATTCTTATTATAAAATTCATTATTAATTTTTTGAAATAAAAGTTTCAATTAACAAAATTAAAAGTAAATTCTTAATATAAAATTCATTATTAATTTTTTGAAATAATAGTTTCAATTAACAAAATTAAAAGTGAATTCAATTAGATAATAACTTATGTTGGTTTAAAGAAGTCTGGCCTTTTGATATTGCGTCCAAATCTAGTAGTGTATGTTGATTCTTTTACATTTTGTTGTTCAATTTTATTGTGTGTATCGTTACTTCGTTCATTGATTGTTGGTGACAGCGAAGTGGACTTGGACACATTTATAGGAACATTTTCACTACCATTCAAAGATACAGGTTCATTAGATGTTAATATTTGTGGTGCATTGAAAGACTTTCGTAAATGAACCGTACTTCGTCGAATTACATTATTATGTTCATTACGAATCCAATATGAACGAGGTGTTTCATGTTGTGACACAACTTTTGCAGGTTCCCATTTTCTGTTGTGAAGATACACTACATTATCATCCTCCTTCAACACCAGGTCTTTTCTTGGCTGCTTGACATTTGTCATTCGTTCCTGCTTTGTTTTTAAATGCAGTCGTACATCTTGCGGTATTCTTTGGGATAATTGTTTGGTGTTAATTGGTAATTTAGTCCTAAGTTTCCGTGACATAAGCATTTCTGCCGGAGAATAACCTATGTCTGGAATTGGAGTTACACGGTAGTCTAACAAAGCAAGATCTATGTCTTGCACTTGAATAGCTTTTCTAAGTATCATTTTAGCTATATGGACAGCTTTTTCTGCCATGCCATTGGCCTGAGGATATCTGGGGCTGGTATATTTGAAATCAAAATTCATTTCATTTGCAAAATTTTTCATAGAAAATGAATTGAAAGGCTGATTGTCAGCTATGATCAACTTTGGTATTCCATGCATAGAAAAAATTTTTGTGAAAAGTCTAATCATCGTATTTGCTGTTTTATCCCGAGCTGGTAGTAATTCTATCCATTTAGAAAAATAGTCAATTGCTACGAGATAAAATCGACCACCATACTCTAAAATATCAACGCCTATTTTTTGAAAAGGAAGGTCAGGTATATCACTAGGGGTGAGCTTGTGGTTTTTATTTTTCGACCTATTTCTTTCGCAAATTTGATATTTTAAAATATAATCTTCAATGTCCTTATTCATTTGCGGCCAATACATAAGTTGCTTAGCTCGCATCAACGTTTTTGTTACGCCCAAGTGGGATTCATGAAGTAAGTGCAACATTTGGCTTATTAGATTTTTAGGAACAAAAACACGGTCTTCATAAAAAACTAAATTATCTTCCACATAGAGCTTATCTTTGACTTTCCAAAAAGGTTTCAAATCTATTTCAAGTTTGTCTGTTGTTATAGGCCAGCCATTCATATAAATATTAATGAGACGATTTAAAATATAATCTTTTTTTGTTTCATCTTGAAATAACTTTTTTTTAGAATCGCTCATATTGATAGTGTGAACAAGATCTTTCAGTGATTTTTCAGTATTAATAGTTTTATCAACTATTGAATTTCGCGATAGTAAGTCCGCTACATGTAAAAACTTTCCGGGGACATACTGAAAATCTAGCTCATACTTAGCTAGTTTTAACTTCATTCTTTGTAGCCTATGCGAATGAATTTTATTTATCTCCTTTTTATTAATTGAGACTAACGGTTTGTGATCCGTGTGAATAATTACTTTGTGCCCATAAATATATCTATGAAATTTTTCGCACGCATAGACTATGGCTAGCATTTATTTTTCAATTTGGGCATACCCCATTTCTGTTTTTGAAAGACTGTTTGATGCATATGCAACCGGTTTTCCGTTTTGTATTAAACAACAACCAAGACCGTTTTGTGAAGCATCTGTTTGAACCACTATGGGCTTAGCAGGTTCAAATGTGTGCAAAATCGCATTTTCTTTCAAAATATTTTTAATGCTTTGTAATGTTTTTGAGTGACTATCAAGCCATACAAATTCAACATTTTTTACTAGTAATTTACGCAGTGGCGCATTTAGTTCTGCAAAATTAGGAATGAAACAACGCAGGTAGTTTAAAGTACCCATTACTTTTTCTAAATCTTTCTTTGTTTCAGGATTTTTGATTTGCATAATCGCTTCAATGCGATCAGGGTCTGCGGCAATAGTTTTACCTGTAATTATATGTCCTAAATATGGTACACTTTCTAGTCGATACTGCAATTTTTCTTTATTGAATTTGACATTAATGCTTCGCGCTCTATCTATTACCCGTTGCACATTGGCATCATGTTCTTCTTTTGTACTGCCTCCTACCAAAAAATCGTCAATATATATCGCCGTACCAGGCAGATCCTTAAAATACTTTTGATTTAATTTTTGAAATTTTTCTGGGGCTATTTTCAAACCGAAAGGTAGGACATTCCACTCCCAAGTACCAAAACCAGTGCTGAATGTCGTAAACTCTTTGGAATCTTCGTCGAGTTTTACTTGCCAAAAACCTTCACGCATATCAAAAACTGTAAAAAACTTCATCCCTGCTGTTACTTGACACATCTCTTCAATAGTAGGAATGAGGCAGTGTTCATCTTGCAAATGTTTATTTAGCTCCCCTGGATCTATACATAATCGCAAGGAACCATTCGATTTCTCGACTATAACCAACTGATGGCACCATGCAGAAGGTTTATCCTTCCTGCGAATAAGACCTCTTTTTTCCATCGCACTTAATGTGATTTTAACTTTGTCATATAAACTATATGGAATTCGACGAGGAGGTTTGCTAACCGGTGTTGTCCCTGGCTTTAACACTAGTTTACAAGCTTCGGGAAAACAACCCGGACCTTCAAAAACATCTATATTCTTAGCAATAAATTCCTGCTTATCATCTTTAGTTACCTCGTGGACTTTCCGTATGAGATCAAAGTCAATGCATGTTTTTAATCCAAGAATTGGACTTGAGGAACCCGACACTACAATATATTCAACATCTAATGACCTTTTGTTAAATTCTGTGGGAATCCTAACTGAGCCTAACGTTTTGATTGGAAACCCTCCATATGCTTCTATCTTTGTTACGATAGGCTTCATAATTGCTTCCTCCGCTACTTTGTTCACTATTTCATGCGTAATAATATTCACCTCTGCACCACTGTCAAGCTTAAAATCAATGAACGAGTTATTAATTTTTAAAGTTTGACACCAACTATTAGTTTTGTTCGCAACGGAGTGTAATTCTCCAACATACAATACTGATTCTTCTTCAGAATGTTGCTCACCCTCATTATCGTAATTAACCTCATTGATTTTCTTTGCATGCAAATACTTATTTCTATTATTCTTACATGCAGAGGCATAATGATTAAGCTTACCACAGGCCAGACATCTCTTACCATAGGCAGGGCATCTACCTTGCACGTGGTTTAAATTGCAGCTTGCACATGTATGTTGATCATTATTTTTACTATATTTGGCACTACAACTTGCATAAACCTGCTGATCCCCATCTTTTTTAACAAATCTAGAATTAGAATTTTCATTTTTAGCTGTTTTATAATTTTTACTTTTTTTAAAACTTCCCGTTTGTCTTTTTATTGCAGCAACACAACCCCGTTCACCTTCCATCCGTTTCGCTTGTAGGCCAGCCTCTTCAGCAACTCGACAAGTCTCCTTTGTCTTCGCTAAGTCCAACTTATCTGTTTTGAGTAATTGTAGTCGCACATTTTGATCCGTTATTCCAATAACAATACGGTCCCGTATCATCGATTCTTTTTGCATTCCGAATTCACAGTTTTCTGCTTGCTTTGTTATATCAGAGAAAAACTGTTCGACTGGTTCTCCTTCCTTCTGATAGCGGGAAAAGAACAGATATCTCTCATAAACAACGTTAGATCTGGGCACACAATAATTTTGGTATGCACTGATAACTGGATCGATTTTCTTTCTACTCTCAGAAGATAACGGAAGAGTGCTGAAGATTTCAATTGCATCCTCTCCTGCACATGACAAGAATCTTGCCACCTGTACTTCTTCTTCTTCTGAAGTGGTTTTTGATGCCACTGAATAAATGTCCCACATGTTTTTAAACTTTCTCCAGTTTTCTTTAATGTTTCCGTCCAATTTTAATAAATTGGGTTTTTTATAAAAACTCTCACTTATTTCTGTCATTGTTTTTGTTTTTTACTTTTTTTTTCGATAACTCTTTCGGTTATTTTTTCTTTGATTTATTTGTATTTCTTTATAAGTGTCTATCACTCTTTATCGTTTAACTTTCGTAGGTTTTTTATATATTTTACTGTGTCTTTAAATTTACTTTGACTGCGCCATGATGTATATTAAAGAAGTACGCTTTATATTAATATGTAAGTAATGTTTATTAGTACAGAGTTCAAGATAGACTAAAAGCAAAGACCAGCAAGCAGCAAGTCGAACTTAATCTATTCATAGGTACATGATGGTTGTAATAGTGCAAGTGCATACTGTTACATTATATACTAATACATCACAACCAAAAAGAATCAGAGGCAAACGCCGTGTTTTTTAGTGTATTTTTATCTTCGCTTAAACAAAATTTTCATGTTAAATACAACAAGAATACAGAATTATACCAAATTTTTGTTGTATTTTTAATAAGTATTTTTTTAAGTGGAGATAAAAATGCTGTAAAAAACACTATGTAATTCGGTCGTCCAACTTGATGTTTCGACCAGCCCTGTAAAAGAATAGTTATGCAGACATGTTAAATTTAAAATGAAGAGTGAAGAGAAATCTCGTGAACTAATTTTTTTTTTTCAATTCTATAAAGTGAAATCCGGCACAGATTCATTAACAGTAACATTTATTGTTTTGGTTTTAGTTTTTGTTTTTTACCCCGCCGTGAATTTTTTTATTGAAATTATTCAAGCAAACTTGAAAATTTAAATTTATCTACTTAAAATCTGTGCAAATTTGTATAAAATTTCAAGCTACCAATTTCATGTAAAAAAAGAAAAAAGTTCACCGATGTACACAATTCAACAGTGTGTACGCCGCTTTAAAGATACACAAATGTTTCGTCCACTTTCCTGTCTTTTAAGAAAGAGAAAGAGTCATGCCGGTTATTAAACTCTCAATAGTGGATTCGCTGCGAATCATAGAGTGTTCTCTTTTTTTCCGTCAAAATGTAAATAGATTCATATAAATTCAATTTTCAAAAATACATTTTTAAAGTTTTTCATATTTAAATTGCGGAGTTTTAACAAAATTTTAACCCTAAAATGATCCTCATATTATAAACTTTCAACCATCAAAAGAAAGTTTTGGAATCAGGTATGTAGTTTCTGAGATTAGCCCTCACAAACAAACAAACAAACAAAGCAAGATTAGAGCTTTATTAATAGCCGTTTTCCTTTGGAGGTGGCAAAGTACTTGTGAGTAGATGAAAACCATAATCTAGTACTACCAACTGCACATGCTCTCATGTGCGAGTAGATACATTTTACATGGGGAAGCAGTTTGATGTGTTCCATTGAAAAAAGCTGGCAAAGTACTTGCAAGTACTTCGCCACCTCCAAAGGAAAACGCCTAATATAGATATCATTATGTATCAGTTCCCATTAGTGGCTATTGACATTGGAAACAGAGAATACATTCAAAGTTATTAAATTCAAACGAAATTTGGCAAACACCGAACCTAGCACATACTCCAAATCCTATAGTGAGCCCAAGCAGGGCGGTTGCATACATATCTTACTTTTAAAACGCAGCCGTAATGCTGGCAGTGCAAGCAAATTAAAAATATCTCAAAAAAATAGTATCAGTAACTTGCAACTTTCTCAAAAACTAGAAGATAGAGAAGCTTCCGGTTTTTTGTGTTCGATTTTAAATTAATATGAGCATTGACCACAAAAAGAAAATTTAGTTTTCAGCCCACAATTTTTAGAAAAATTGATCGTAACATTTTGTTTGCGTTTTTTTATCAAAATTTTGGGTTTGTATTTTAATTTAAATGTAAGAAAAAAGAACAGATTTCTGGCTTTTAAAACCGATATTGTTTGGAATCTTAAGTATTGTCGTTGATTTTTAATATTTTTTTCCATTTAAGTCCTTTTTCTCTAAAATTGCTTCTACCTCGTAAACGGGACGACATAGATCCCCCCTCCCATAGTAAGAAATGCTTGTACATATTTGACCCTTCTAAAAAAAAACCGTTTTCAAGTTTTTGAGCCCAAGTTATTATACTCTCCTCAGTGATTGAAAAAATCCTGAATAAAAATGATTCTTTTTTTCAAATCGTCAGATTAAGAAAACCCCTCCAGATAATCGTCAGATTATGGCTCAGCACATGTAGGACATCGAGTTGAACCATATATATCAAAATCTGACGCGCTCGAGTATTTCAATATGACGATCTTTTTTTGCATTTTCAAGAGTCTGCCGCAAGCTTGCGTCACATCCGAATTGTCAGTCTTTTGAATATGAGCATCCTTGGGGGTCACTTAACATCCCCTATTAAAACCTGACGCGCTCGAGTAAATCCTTTTGTTTTCCAATTTCTACACTCCGATACAGCCACCCCCACCACGCAAACCGGCAGATTAACATACCACCGTTATTAGAAAGACCCAGGCCATATACACTATCAATATCTGACGCGCTCGAATATGTCCACGTGACTGTTTTTTTTAAACATTTTTGAACACCTGTAGATGCTCCCCCCACCGATGAAACGGTATACTTTACTAACATTTTTTTCTCTCTATCATCAAATCTTCAAAATCCATTAGGTCCCATTAAAATGCGCAGAAATGCACAGAAACTCAAAGTAAAGGAACGCACCTATTATAAGAAATTTCAAACACACATGTTATAAGAAATAACAAATGAAATATTTTTTTCAGAAATCAGATAATCAGATGACAGTGAAGTGCTCAAGTGTGTTTCATAATTAAATCGGAGAGCTCTGATTACACAGCTCAACAAAATAAAAAATTATTTTTGTGCCTGGGTTTATTTCATGATTTTATTATTCGTCATGCTCCAAATGATGGGAAAGTACCCACATCCCCCCTAAAGTTTGCTTTTGTAGAGTTGGTAGTCAAAACACAGTTGCCATAGATTTCATAGAAATAATTAATGTTTCCTGTAATATATTCTTTAAAAGAGGAGAGGGGAGGGGAATTGTTACGCCCATTTGGTATCTCTAGAGTATATTTGTGTCACAAACTACACACATTTTTATTTTAATATTTAAGGACGTTAAAATGTTACTTAGAATGTGTTAAAGTGATGCTAATGCATTTTGCTATATATGTGATTATTTTATCAAAATTCAAATTATTATCATTTTTGAAAATATGTTAAGAAACTCAAAAGACATGCAGGATGTCTCTTAGATTGAATATTCTGCACGGTCATTTAGAAAAAAAATAAAAAACTTCATTTGGAGCATACTCAGAATAAAAAGGAAAACGTTTCAACTAGGATTTTATGGACTTCGAGAGTAATTGTCATTACCAAGGTCAATAAAATGAAACAATGATGGGAAATTATTCTATAGGTTTAGTTTCAGAATAGCACATTCCAAAATCAATGTTCTTGTTGATAAAAATTACCGTTTTAATGTTGGTACCAAACACTAAACAAAAAAAATTAAGAAAAAAAGGAGATTTTGTTATTTTCAATTTTATCAAAAATTAAAATACATACAACCATCTGGTTTTTAAACTTTCACTTAAAATTGGTGAAAGCATTGAATAGTGAAAAAAAAAACTTTTCAATTAAAATTAAAAAAAATTAATTTAAACAAAAAATTATATTATTGATTTTTTGTTTTAAAAATTCTGAGTTTGAAAATTAATTAAAAAAAAACTATTAATGGAAATGACTTAATTTAAAAACTAAATTAAAGAATGGAGTATTAGCTTTAAAAAAAGTATATTACATGATATTTTCGGTGTTGCCGTTGTTTTTTAATATTTTTTTCTAGTTTAAGTAACTTTTTAAAGAAGATTACCCCTCCTGCCTAAACTGGGGGACATAGACACTCCTTCTTACATGTTTCTTTTTTTTTTGTCTAGAACCAGCCTACACGCTGTAGCATTTTAGTGTATCTTAGTCTTTTATCTTAGAATATCTATATTAATTGAATCTCATGGGGTTTTCTTTTGGTAACAAAAATTGATTTTTTTTTCCCCTTCAGATCTGTCAAAACACAGATTTTGGCAACTAAAGCCTTCCAATGGGCATACAAATCAATTTTTTTTATCGAAAATCAATTTTGCAGGTCTGGATTTTTCGGCAGATTAACCCCTCTCTTACTAACACCATTACACGCCAGAACAATTGAAAGCCATCAGTTTGACATGTCTGGATCGCTTTAGCTTCAGACACAAATTATTCACCAACACACTGAAAAAGAAAAGTCAATCGGAAATCGTATACCATTCGCGATGAAAAAATCAATTTTCGGAACAAAATCTGAATTTACCAAAAGAAACCCCCATAACATAGCACATTTTCATGAATTTTCAAATAATGTGCTCCTGACTACATAAGCAAACTTTTTCAAACAAGACAATTTTTTTATTTAATAAGTAATATGTATGTAAGGAATAAGAAAATCAGGTGACGGTCAACGGCATGATAGTCTGGTGGCGGAGGAGCCTTTTTTTGTTAAAAGGCCAACGGCAGCAGCAGGTAGCATCTGTAACCCATATTGGGCGGCTACAAAAGGCGTCTGTTTTCCCATAGTGGGGCGGCCTCGAGCAGTAATGTGTTTGACCATACAAAAGGCGGGTGTGCCTGTCAAATCTGAGCTTATGTATGTTATATATCATATCTCGGAAAACACCATGGTGGAAGGATATATGCAAATACATGAATTATGACAACAAATGGAAATGAGTCCCCAAGAGGTAATCTTTTTATAGAAAATCCTTCTGTAGCTTCGGTTGCAGTAAACCGCACATCGGATTTAGGGGTGCGGCATCTTTCATGTACGAGCGTCAATCAGGACGCCATAATAATAAATGAACCGGTGACAAATTGAAGAAGTCTTTCAAGAAGCTCAAATGTTACTATTGGCTACCGCATACGTACGAAAATCGGAGCATGGAACGTTCGATCCTTATACAGCGATGGTAGATACGAGCAGGTTGAGCGTGAAAATCCTGGGCATAAGCGAAACTAAGTGGAGAGGAAGAGCTGAGTACAGATCAGACACTGGACAGACGAGAATGCTGTATTCCGGGGAAGATAAAAGAGAGGGAGGCCAAAGACTGCATGGTATCGGAATTATGTTGAACGAAGAAGCGAGGCGTAGTTTGATCTCCTGGGCGCCCATTTCTGCGAGATTAATGACAGCAAGGTTTCGTTCAAAAATTCGTAACGTCACAATTATTCAGTGCTACGCCCCCACAAATGAAGCGACAGAGGAAGACAAGACCGCGTTCTACACTCATCTTAACTCGGTTTACAGTAGTGTTCCGAGAGCCGACATCATTGTCGTTATGGGAGGTCTTAATGCCCAAGTTGGTTCAGACAATTATGGACTGGAACGGCGTGATGGTAAGAAATGGCTTGGGGTCACGGAATGAAAATGGTGACTTGCTTGTCGACTTTTGTAACGCGAATCGTCTTGTGATAGGCCGGACTGTATTTAAGCATAAGACGTGCAATAAAATTACCTGGGTGCATCCGGATGGTCAAACCGAAAACCAAACTGATCATATCATGATTCAGCAGCGATGGAGGAAGTCAATGTGTGATGTCCGGAGTATAAGAAATGCCGATGTGGGAAGCAGGATGCAGCAAGGAGCTCAAAATTCATAACTAATGCTTTAAATGACCCGACATATTATGTCGAAACTATGTCCACCACCCTTAACGACAGAGCCTCGTCATTAAACGGAATACAGCATTCAACAATTGATGAGATGTGGGGTGAAATTAAAAGTGTTTTTATGGAGGCTGGATCCGAAACTGTACCCAAGCGAACGAGACGTAGAGACTCTTGGATATTCCGAGACACATGGGATAAGATCGAACTTCGCAAATCGTTGAAAATCCAAATAAATGCCGAACCAGATGTTCACCGAGGGCTGACTTGCGAAGAGAGTACCGCATTGCACATAAGATGGTCTATCGCTGTGTGAGACGTAACAAGAGGGTGAGGTTAGATGGACTCGCAGATAATGCGGAAATCGCTGCCAGAAGAGGAGATATCCGGGAATTGTACCCAATAGCCAAAGATGTGGATGGCACACTTTTGGTATCAATTGAGGATCAGCTTCGTAGATGGAAGGACCATTTTTGTGCCCTTCTAAATGAGGATTCAGTTGAGCAGAGTGCTGAAAGGCCCACACTAAACGAGATGCGCAGGTCCTATAGGGGCAATGACATCGAACCCCCGTCAGAATCGGAAATCCTTACATCAATAAATCTCAAAAACAACAAGGTAGCTGGACTGGACGGAATACCAGCTGAATTCCTGAAAGCCGATCCAGTAACAGCGGCTAGTATTTTACATCCGCTGATACACAGTATTTGGGAAAACGAAAGCTATCCCAGGGACTGGAAGGATGGTGTGATTGTTAAGTTGCCAAAGAAAGGTGACTTAAAGAATTTCAACAATTGGCGTGGTATCACCGTTTTGTCAGTTTTCCCAAAACTAATGGCAACCATCATTCTCGAGCGAATAAAGGATAGAATCGAGTCTAAACTCAAGAGGCATCAAGTTGGCTTCCGCAGTGGTCGATCGTGTGTCGACCATATCAACACCCTGCGTATCGTCCTCGAGCAGTCGATGGAATTTCAATCACCGCTTTACCTCATGTTCGTGGATTTCGAGAAAGTCTTTGATCGAGTTAACCGAGAATGTATATGGAGATCGTTGCTTGGTAGAGGAATTCCACCAAAAATTGTTGCCATTATTAAAGAGTCCTACAACAACGCAAGGTGTTTTGTTTCGCACAATGGGCAGCTATCCGACTCCTTCGTTGTGCAACAGGGTGTGAGACAAGGGGATGTTCTATCACCAATTCTCTTCCTGCTGGCGATGGACGACGTATTGACGGCCAATGTTGGTACAGCTGAGCGACAGGGCATTCAATGGAGACCGTTCGAAAGGCTCAGTCATTAAGACTATGCCGATGACATATGTCTACTGGCAAATAACATCGGTTGAACGGGATGTGCCAAACACTGCAAGTGAAGGGAGAGTCGAGTGGTATAAGAATAAACAGCAAAAATAATGCTCACAGGCCGCTCCACACAGCAGCGTATTATTCTACAGGAGACGCCAGTTGAAGTAGTGGAACAGTTTAACTACCTTGGCAGTATTGTTTCTGCAAACGTTGGTACGGATCTGGACGTTAAAAGTAGAATGAATAAAGCTCTTGCTGCCTTCGGTACTCTGTCCCCAATTTGGAAATCCAGTCAAATCTCCTTGCGCACTAAGTTGAGATTCTTCGAATCCAATGTCAAATCCGTGCTGTTATATGCTTGTGAAACCTGGAAAGTCACGTCTGCCATTTCGAAAAAATTGCAGGCTTTTGTGAATCGCTGTCTTCGCCACATCCTAAAGATTCGATGGCCACAAATAATATCAAATGAGGAATTGTGGCGCAGGACAAGTCAAGAGCGGATGGGCATCGACATAAGAAAGCGTAAATGGCGTTGGATTGGTCACACACTGAGGAAACCAAACGATGAAATTGCAAAGCAGTCCTTTGAATGGAATCCTCAGGCCTCGGCCACGCAGTAAGCGGCTGAGCGGCTAAGCGGCTAGCGGCTGAGCGGCTAGCGGCTGAGTGGCAGCTCTAAGCGACGTATGGCCAGGCACTGAGCGACAGCTTTTGAGCGACCAATTTCCTTGCATAGTTTCTCAGTAATATTTTTATTTTTAAAATTGGCATTTCTATCTTGCCATAAATCTGGTCGAGATTGCACTCACGAAATTAACAACTCAATGTTTACTTTGGCCATCTTTACTTCTTGCCGCTCAGAACATTACTAAAAATTAAAACAGGTTTGGTTGCTGAGCGGCGCCGCTTAGCCGCTCAGAATTTTGTTTCGCCGCTCGCTCATAGCGTGGCCGCTTCTATGTGATTTCATATGTTTTATATTTTTTTTTTCCGCTCAGCCGCTCAGCCGCTTACTGCGTGGCCGCGGCCTCAGGGTGCACGGCGGGTTGGAAGACCAAGAACAACATGAAAATCAACTGTCTTAGCGGAAGCAGAATCCCAGAGAAAGACGTGGCAACAGCTAAAGTACCTTGCAGCAGACCGTGAAGGATGGAGACGTTTTGTTGACGCCCTATGTCCCAGCCGGGGTTACAGCACCCGATGATCATATCATATGCAGAACCCAGGCACAAAATTTGTGTTGACCAGTGTTATACTCTGTTCAGAATTTACTCGGTTCAGCTCAGAGCTTAAAAAGAAAAAACACCTATAGATTCAATGGTTTACTTACCTGTCCTCGCATAAAGTTCATCATTTGAGATACGGTTAGGCCAGAAAATCCTCAAGATGCTTCGGAAATGTATTCACGAATGTTTGCAGCTTTCTTGTGACACTGGATGTTGCTTTCCAAGTGATGCACCCATGAAAAAGCACGGATTCAACATTGGAGCGGAACAATCGTAGCTTGATTTTTAGGCTTAGAGAATTGTTTCTCCATACTGTGGTCAGCATTCCGAACGCAGCATTTGCTTGTCCGATTCGGCGGGGAGAGTACGATAACTCAGGCGCCAAGAAATGATAACGGACTTTTGTAGATCAGTTTAATACAAGCATTTTTTACTATTTGAGGGGGGGTCTATCTCACCCCGTTTCGGCGAGAGGGGCAATTTCATAAAAACAGTACAAAAAATGGAAAAAAATATATTAAAAAATAACGGTAATACTTACAACTAAGTATTATACCTTTTATTAAAGCTTATACTCTATTCTATTAGCAAGTTTTTGAATCAAGTGAAATCCTTACATTGTTTTTGAAAAAAACAATTTTAAAATCAAAATTTGCGAAAAAAAAGCATACAAAAAAGGTTTATAGTGTAATTTCTCAAAATTGTAACGTTATATATCAATTTTTTTTTTCTTAAATTCGTTGCTCCAATTAATTCTTAATCAAAAACTGAAAACTAGATGATTTTATGTCTCCTAGTTTTTGAGAATATTGAAAATTACTAAAGCTACTACCGTACAAAACTCGAACGTTTGCTCGTTTTTTTTATGATCTAAGTGGGTATGCATACTTTGAACAATACAACTGCTTTACATATGTTTCCTTAATCCAGATTCTTTAAATGCAAAAGAAACTTTGCATACACCCAACCTCGCACCTACTCCAAATCCGATGTGCCCAAGCAGGGGGGTTGCAGGGGGGCACCATGCCCCCCATACATACCTCACTGTTTATACGCCAGCCGTAATACGTAAGCAAGCAAATAACAAACATCCCATACAAAATAAGTAATAGTAATTTTTGATTTTTTCAAAAACTAGAAGACATAGAATCATCTAGTTTTTAGTTTTTGATTAAGAATTAATTAGAGCAACGACTTTCAGAAAAAAAATGATATATAATTTTACAGTTTTGCGAAATTACACTTTAAACCTTTTTTTATGCTTTTTTCTCGCAAATTTTGAGTTTAAAATTCATTTTTTCAAAAACAATATAATATTTCACTTGATTCAAAAACTTGCTAATAGAATAGAGTATAAGCTTTAAAAAAGGTATAATACTTAGTTGTAAGTATTACCGTTATTTTTTTTATTTTTTTTACATTTTTGGTACTGTTTTTATGAAACTGCCCCTCCCACCCAAACGGGGTGAGATCAGGGGCGATTCCTCTCAGTTGGCTGGTTTAGCGGCGCTAAACCAAAAATTTAAATGAATATATTAGATTATATTATCTTCATATGCACCTCCTTATCATAAGCATAACGATTACGAAATTAAAGTATTTACAAATATTAATTGCAATAATCAATGGCATAAATAATTACCAAACTACCTACCCACATTTTCAAATCAATTTTCCCTGCAAGCAATACAAAGCTTTCATACAAAATGTCTCCGTTGGAACCTTGTTTAGCGCTAGAATTTGCGCTAACCAATTTCATACAATCCATGTAGTAGTGTTGGTGCCTTTTTTACTTCACGTCACAGTAAAATAAAGGGAAGGTTTAGCGCAAAACAATGCGCTAAACTAAAAGGCGTTACGTTCAAACTGGAAAGCGGAGTGCAAGCAGGTATGAATTCTTTTTTGTTTTGATATTGGTGGATATGCGTGTGCTTATTTTTGCCATTATTTGATTAAATAGAGATTTGTTATTGAATCGACAGTTTAGTGGGAATAATTAACTGATTATTTAATAGTTTGGCGATTATTTATGTGAGTAAATATACAATAGTCGGAAGAAGTATTTTGACAAAAAAAATATTTCGCATTTTTCTTTATATCTTTCGTTTTATTGATAGAAAAAATCTGAAAAAAATATATTATAATGGTATCAAGATGAGCTTTCAAAAAAAAAAAAAAAATGTTAGATTCATAATTATAGTTTCGAAAATAAAAATGGTAACTCAAAAACGTAAAGGGAAAAAAGTATTTTGCCAAAACTAAAAAGGCTTATAAATAAAGGTTTACTTTTTAGTACAGGCAGTGAGGATTGGTTTTCAGTATATTTTTGGGTGCTGAATTCAAATCCGTCATCCGTTTTTGGCTATCAGCTCGGGTTTTTAAGAAATTGCCGTTAGAAAATTACCAAAAATCGTTTTTTTTTGTTGCTATTTTTGAAGTCTTTTAACATATAGAAATAATTATTTTTTACAAGTTTTGTGAAACTATCTGAAAGTACTATAATCTTCTTCTTCAAATATCAGTTTAAATCTTTTCAATATCTCACTTACTTTCCGAGAAATTCTTAGTCTTCACTCGATATTTCTTCATGTTAAATAAACCGTGTATGGTAAAATATGCAAAACGCTTACATTTCAACAAAGGATTGATCAGAGAGGAAAGAAGATATTGGACAGATATAAACTGATATTTGAAGAAGAAGATTAGTACTTTCAGATAGTTTCTCAAAACTTGTTAAAAAATAATTATTTCTACAGTAGAGTCGCCTAATTTCGAACACTCCCAGTAGTCCAAAACTTTTTGAAAATAAGCTCATAATCTGTGTTATTTCTTAGTTTTTCAACTTCTATAAACGCAGAATAATTCATGTGTTATTCCTTTAAGCCTTGAAATCCTATTAACTAGTCAAATTTCATCCTAAGTTTTAAAAAAGGGACTTTAAAATTAGGCTTTAGGAAATCCAGTAATTTCAAGTTTTTGTACATAAAAAAAACTGCGGGAAGTGTTCTGGGAATCTGTGATTTTTGGTGTGAAAATTAATCTTAATGCCCGTTATAAGACGTTTTCTTGTTAGATAATAGTTATTTTTGGTTTATTATTTGGTTTAAGGGCCGTCATAATACTGCAAGATTGAGGGAATATAGTTTGAACGAATATGAAGTGTAAGGTATAAAACATTTTTGTTTGCATCTTGAAAATACTGGTATTGGTCAAAGGGCCTTGTTGCCTTGTTGGTCGCATGTCAAAATGTTGAGCAAGGCTTTCACCACTCTTAAGTCTATATAATTTATTGTTCTAATTTAATTGACTGACACTTTTAAAATCGATTGTTTCTACTTGTTTGTTTTTATTTCCTGTATCAATTTTTTGTTTCGACATAATTTTCCCATTTAATTCTTTTTCCAATATTTTAAAAATACAAACAGACAGACAGACAAAAAAATTTAAAATGATGCAGTTAAGTTTCTTAGCAAGTTAACAACCACCTAAGATCAAAAACTTGAAACTATTTCAATATTAACGACAGACACTCCAATTTTATTTATGTGTATAGATGTATAGATGTATAGATGGAATACAGATTTTGTTTATTTTTTTTTTATCTTTGTAAATAAAATTAATTTCTTAAAATATCCATATTATTTATGGATTACAGGTTTTGTTTATTTTCTTTTCAACTTTGTAAATAAAATTAAAAGTTGTGATTTGGCTTATTTATTTAAAACTTTTCCAAGGTACGTAGCTAACCCAAAGCCAAAGACCAGGAATCGCCACTGGGTGAGATAGACCCCCCCTCCCATAGTAAAAGAATGCATGTAATAAACTGTTCTACAAAAAACCGTTATTATTTCTTGGCGCCTGAGTTATCGTACTCGTGCCGATTCGGCTGATTATATCTAGTTTGGTCCGACCCAGTACTCCCAAGATATTGAAAACTCTCTAACATCTTTACTGGTTGTTCAAAAATATCTACTTGCGTAGATGAGGAAGCTCCAAGGTTGATACTTTTTGTTTTTGTCGTATTGATCTTAAGCAGAGCGGTAGTCGACAATGCTGGAAGCAGCACATCACATTTGGATCCATTATACATAATATAGCCTTTATAGTAATCAATATATCCGGGATGCCTCTTCTGCGCAAAGCAAGCCAGATAAATTGTTTATTGATACTGTGAAACGCCTTTTCAAAGTCGAAGAACAGCATATGAAGTGGTGATCGATATTCAACGCACTGTTCGATGATGATCCGCAAGGTGTTGATGTGGTCCACACAGGAAGATCCAGTGCAGAATCCTGCTTGCTCGGCGTCAAGCATGTCTTCGAGGTAGTCTTTTATTCGCTCCAGGACGATTCTTGTTATTACTTTAGCTTCAGCAGGCACTCTTCAGGAAAACTCTCTATTTAGTACAGGTGAAATAGTACGAAAAGTTTTTCGAATAAAAAAAAATTAGTACCATCATGAAACTTGGTGAAAACGTTTCATGTATTATGAGAATGAAAAATCAAGTCTATACAAAAATTTCACATGGAAGGGTGTTTTTTTGAGTAGGAGGGTGGGGAAAATTGTGGTGTATCAAACAGAAAAATTAACTTTGGTGCAACCTAAGCATTTGATACATGTTTTTAAGGTAGTTTTGAATGCTGATTCAAATGACACCAAAACCAAGTCGATACGACCTCCGTGAAAAAAATTATTGTCATTTTTATGTAACGATGACTATATTTTCAGTATAATAGTAAAATATTACCGGAAACCAGTTGAAAATAATGGTCCGTCGATGAAACTTAGCATCAGTGGTTCATTTATCACGAAAAGCAATAATAAGAAGAGTCTTTAAGAATATCTGTGGTTAAAGGGTGTTTTTTTGAGGGTTGTGGTGGGGATTGGGGTTATGGTGGGATTATTACCATAAGACCTTTGACAAAGATGGTACCCTCATGAAACTTTATAAAAATGTGCTATGAACTACCAGAATGAAGAATCAAAAGAGTCTATAAAAATATCTATATGGTAAAAGGATGTTTTTAACGGGCGAAGGAAACTATAATACTTTTTCCAAAAACAAATATTGTTTCCAAAAACAAATAACAGCCTTTACCCAAACCCACCAAAACACCATTTCTTCGTTGATATTTTTGTAAAGTCTTTTGATTCTTCATTCTTATAGTAAATGAAACACTTTTACCAAGTTTCTTGAGGGTACCATCCTTTAACATTTTTTTGAAAAATAACCACACACTTCCACCTACCTTCAAAAAACACAACCTTCCCAGCGAAATATTTTTAAAGACTCTTTTGATTATTCATTCTGGTAGTCCATAGCACATTTTAACAAAATTTCAGGGGGGTACCATTTTTGTCACAGATTTTACGGTAATCATCCCACAACTACCCCAACTACCCCAACTCCCCAAAAAAAACACCCTTTAACCACAGATATTTTTATAGACTCTTATTATTGCGTTTCATAAAAAATGAACCACTGATGCCAAGTTTCATCGACGGACCATTATTTTCAACTGGTTTCCGGTAATATTTTACACTTATACTGAAAATATAGTCATCGTTACATAAAAATGACAATAATTTTTTTCACGGAGGTCGTATCGACTTGGTCTTGGTGTCATTTGATTCAGCATTCAAAACTAGCTTAAGAACATGTATCATATGCTCAGGTTGCACCAAAGTTAATTTTTCTGTTTGATACACCACAATTTTCCTCCCTCTCCCCCTCAAAAAAACACCCTTCCATGTGAAATATTTTTATAGATTCTTTTGATTTTTCATTCTCATAATACATGAAACGTTTTCACCAAGTTTCGTGATGGTACCAATTTTTTTGTTTTATTTATCCGTGGGTGCAGGAACTCAGTCGATGTTGTTGGCACTGCTCGAAGGAGCTTTGCGGCAATACCGTCACGTCCACCGCTTTGTTGTTTTTCAGTGCTTTGATTGCGGTTAAGATTTTTTCCTTACTGGGGGATACAGTGCGAATTCAACTTCACTTATGAAAACCCGGTTTAAAACCGCAGGAAAGTGCCCATCCGAACTAGCAGTGATCCGTCTATGGGCCTTACTAATAATCAAATATCAAACGCTAATGTGGATCTTAAACAGAATGCTACCAATAAACAATTTTACCTTTTTGCTAACGAAATCTTCAGACTTACCTTGAATCTACTACAATTTACATCAAACTCCATCATTTTTTGATGAACCGCACACTACTATATCACAAGTGAAAACATAGAAGAAGAAATACGCAAACACAAATGCATTGACACAGGATCGTCGTGCAGCTATACAGCTGGCTGGGGCCCCAATGAAAGAAAAGATTTCAAAAACAGAAAACCATGTCATTTTGCCGCGCTCTAAGAAATTGTATAGAGATTTTAAGTCGTTAAAATAGAAAAAAAAGCTTTTTCAACTTAATAAAAACGCGAAATAAAAATAAATACAGAGTGAACACTTGCAATAATTTAATATACAAACATTCATAAGACTAAGTACATGCGGTGCTGCGTTAAGTAATGTAAAGTCTTATCGCATAGATTCAAATAAAGAAGTTTAGGTGAGCTCTACTCCATATATTGCCCAGGTACAACAGTTGGGCTCATCAGTTAGATTCTATTGTACCCTTCTAAGGCCGCGGCCACGCAGTAAGCGGCTGAGCGGCTGAGCGGAAAAAAAAATATAAAACATATGAAATCACATAGAAGCGGCGATGCTATGAGCGAGCGGCGAAACAAAATTATGAGCGGCTAAGCGGCGCACAGTGGGATGAGAAGCGATTCTAGCGCGCCAAAAGTATTCTTGGGGTAATTATATGGAATAAAGACCTAATTTTGATAAGCTTTTATAGTTTTGAGGTTGTTGCAGACGTTTTTAATATTTTTCCAGGGTGGTGTCAAAAATTAGGGACAAGAAAGTGGCAAAAAGAAAATTCCATCAGTGTTCGAAAAAAGGGTGTCCCTTAATGCAGGATTATTTGAGAAATGATTCTTAGGCGGTTCTAAAAAAATTGTATGAGGTGGGGGTCTGTTTCCTTTTTTTGGTGGGAGGGGCAATTTTCTAAAAAAGATTACTTGCAATAGACAAACAAATATTGAATTTGAATGTCATGCTATTGCTGTTTTTAAAGTCGAAAATCGATTCTCTGTTTGACTATATACATATGTAGTTGGTTTTGTAAATACTTTTTGAAAAAACTAGTTTTCAAACTTAAAATTAAAAGGAAAACCTAAAAATTTGTATTTGTTTAAGCTTTCATGTTCATGTTCAGATTCATTTTCGTCATTTTGGAGGAATAATAAATTGCAAACTTCCTTATTATATTCCCTTTTGTTTTTTGTTGTTGCCTTTCGCATTGAGGTACTTGAAAACTTGTTTCCAACCAATCTGAGTTTTTTTTTATAAAAATACCTATAGGAAAACTTCGCAGTTTTCCATTTCTGGGATAAGGTTTTGCAGAAGTTTTGCAAAGCATTTTTAACTTTTTGAACATAATCAAAGCTCCATGCAGCCTCTGGTGGCTCCAAATATTCTTGGATCACATCATACAATTATTGCCGATTTTCGTTATTTATAGGAGTCAGCAACTTTTGATAACGATATTTTTCCCTTAATTTTTCAAATAATATTGACTTTTTCAAAATTGAAGCCATTTCTATGGATATCCTCCTAAATATGCCGCACATAATATGACAGCTCTTTATTATTTCCTCAATTTCAACCTTTATAATGGCAACACTTATATGTTTATTATTTGTAACCTACATGGAACTTTTCTGCTAGCGTTTGTTCACACTTTAATAGGATTTATAGTTTTTTTTTTAATAATCGATAATCCGGTGGATAAAATTTAATTATTTAATTAATATGTATTATTTTTAAGCAAATTTGAGTGTTTATCAAATAAAACAAAAAAACGCAGAAAACACTCGCGACAACTTAATATAACGGAATACATTACCGACCTTGAGTCACCAGTGAGAGCAGTTTGACTTTCGTGGCTAACGTTATCTCTCATTAAAAGTTAAATAAAATTGTTAGTTGGTGGTAGTTGGTAGCGATTTTTATAGCAATGTAAGTATACATATTGGACTAGCAAATGGAAGTATAGGTAAGACGTTCCATGACGTTCCGGATTTTTGGCAGACTATACAAACAAAAAACAATGATATAAAAATTGTTTAAATAAATTGATTTAAATAACAAACAACCAGAGAATTAATTTTATTGGAATTGATTGTTTATAATAATGACACTATTGGTAAACAAGAAAAAAAAATCTAGCAGATATCCATCCTTAAATAGGATCAATATCGAAATTTTATAAAAGCAGTAATTTGACTTCATAATTAAGATTATTCATAACCTTCTAAGAAACGAGGAATAAAAACAAAGTGCATGAAGTTTTACAAAAACTGGCTCTCGATTTTTTCACGCCCAGTTATTGACAACATTCCCTGAAAAAATTACGCATTTTGGAGACCATTTTTTATACCACTTTTGGCGCGCTAGAATCACTTCTCATCCCACCGTGCGGCGCCGCTCAGCAACCAAACCTGTTTTAATTTTTAGTAATGTTCTGAGCGGCAAGAAGTAAAGATGGCCAAAGTAAACATTGAGTTGTTAATTTCGTGTGTGCAATCTCGACCAGATTTATGGCAAGATAGAAATGCCAATTTTAAAAATATTACTGAGAAACTATGGAAGGAAGTTGGTGAAATTTGTGGTTTAAGTGGAAATCAAAAGATTCGATAGACATACGTAGATATTGCCAGAATCTATCTGGAAATTTTCGTAGATTCAAAAATAAATGATTAAATTCTCCAAACTCCGATCTTAATTGGTTAATCGGATGAACATCAAATCGTCTTCTTTTTTGAATACGTTTAAGTAATTTGTACACATACAAACGATTTTCCGACAGTAAAATACGGCGAACTATTCTTGACAACAGCATTTTAACTACTAATCGCTCAAAATCAGTCGCTCAGTGCCTGGCCATACGTCGCTTAGAGCTGCCACTCAGCCGCTAGCCGCTCAGCCGCTCAGCCGCTTACTGCGTGGCCGAGGCCTAAGACGCAAATTTTGGTCAATGTTTAACGACTCATATAGAAATTCACAGCAACATTTTTAGAATTAGAATTGATTGTATGCAGTACAATATAAATATACATATGATAACAGTATAATAACAAAAATCATTTTGACATGGCTTTTGCCGTCTGCCAGATTGACAATTTTTACAAACTTAAATAATAAGAAAAATATACTCATTTAACTTTAATTTCTTTAATTAACAGTTCTTTTTTTTATAAATATCAGCATTAAACTTTTACAAAAACAAAGTACAACAAATCAGCATCAAAAAAGCCCTAGGATTATTTTTTCGCGATATTTAAAAGCAATTTTGCAGAACCAGAACAGCTTGGAAACATTAATCTCATTTAATTGAGTTATGACCTCTTCAGCAGCTAAAAAATCATTTCCAAAGATACATCTTCTTGTTTCTCTTAGAGTTGGATACTTTCCTAAGAAATCATACCCAATCTAAGACGCAATGTTTTATTATTGAATTTTATTCATGAAACTCCACAAAAAGAATATATTTTGGAATTATTATTGATGGTTTCAACTATTAATAATTTTTTCTTTATGTTTCTTTTAAACAATTCTTAATTAACTTCGCCAGATTCAAATACATTATTTGGAGTAAAGGCCACGATAACCTTTATTATTGAATTTTATTCATGAAACTCCACAAAAAGAATATATTTTGGAATTACTATTGATGGTTTTAACTATTAATAATTTTTTCTTTGTTTTCTTTGAAACAATTCTTAATTAACTTCGCCTGGCCACGGGTATAACAACAACAAGTCTAAGTGCATAACTTTAACCAAAGTTCCTTAGACACATATAATTCTCAGTGAGTTCTTTCACTCAGAGTTATACCACCGACAAAAACATTGCGTCTTAGATTGGGTATGGTGGCATCTAACTGATGAGCCCACCACCATGCCAGGGCGAAACGCATTCTTTGGAGTAAAGGCCACGATAACCTTTATTATTGAATTTTATAGATGTAACTCCACAAAAAGAATATATTTTGGAATTATTATTGATAGTTTTAACTATTAATAATTTTTCTTTATGTTTTCTTTTAAACAATTCTTAACTTTCCTAAGAAATCCACCATGTCTTCCTTCTCCATCAAGTTTCATATATTGCAGATTACCGGAAGGTCTCCTGGGTGTGGTATATAGTCCAGTCAACGAAAACTCAAAATTATAAAATAAATGCAATAAATCATGCTCTCTGGGTTATTATTTTATGTGGTAGGGGTGACCCCCAGGTATAAAATACTAAAAGTCCCCAGCCCAGGGCCGCTTTAGGCAGGAGGGGGGTTAAATGTCCCCTTTTGTAACTTTTCGGGAATATTTTGAAAACTAAGCGTTTAAGAAAAAGGGTACACTACAAAATTAATGAATAATAAATTTCCTACAAAAAAAGTTTTATTTATATTTTCGGTAGGAGGAAGGTTAATGCTACATTTCCACCCAACGCTAATCTGAGATTTAATAAGATTTACCGCAAATCTCCTTTAAATCTTGAAGATTTACCGTACAAATTTATTTCGTTAATCTTGAAGATTAGAAATTAATCTTGTTAAATCTTTGAAAACTCAAAATAAAAAAAAATTGTTACTTGATTTTTAATTTTTTATTTTATACTATAATATAAAGTAGTAAATTGTCTTTTATAATTTAATGTTGGTATTAGCCTTAAGTCGAATGCTGAAAACCAGATGGTTTTAGGAGCTTTAGTTTTTGAAAAAATTGAAAATTATGACAACAACTTTTTTATCATTTTTGTTGTTGTGTTCAGAATCTAAACGAAACAATTATTTTATACAAAATAAAAGTTAACTAAACTTGCTACAAAAATATGTTATTCAAGTTTTCTGCGGAAGCACTTAGTAACAATTACCCATAAAAGAGATTAAAAAAAAAGTTGTTTTCATAATATTCAATTTTCTCAAACACTTAAGCTCCTAAAACCATCTGGTTTTCAGGATTCGACTTAATGCAAATACCAACATTAAATTATAAAAGACAATTCACTACTTTATAGTATAAAATAAAAAATGAAAAATCATGTAACAAAATTTTTCATTTTTTTTTTTTAGTTTTGAGTTTTCCAACGATTTTTTCAAAAATTGATAACTTGATTTCCAATATAATAAAAATTATTTCATAAAGTATGGGCCAATAACTTAGAAAAATTCTGTGTACTTCTTACCTTTGAAGAAACAGTGTTTCTCATATGAAAATAAACACTGTATCAAAAAAATTAAATAAATACATATTAAACACAACCACCTTCTTTACACCAAAACTTACTCTCATAACTTCCCTGGAATGACCATGAATCAATATATACTTACTTTTTCCGAAATTTCTGAGTAAATTGATCAAAAACCATTGATGTTGTAAGACAATAACACTGTTTTTCAATTTTTTGAATTTTCTACTGCTCGTATCTTTCTTAACCTTCCTCCTACCGAAAATATGAATAAAACTTATTTTGTAGGAAATTTATTATTTTTTCATTTTGTAATGTATACTTTTTCGCTTAAACGCTTAGTTTTCAAAATATTCTCGAAAAGTTACAAAAGGGGACATTTAACCCCCCCTCCTGCCTAAAGCTCGCGGCCCTGGGCTGGGGACTTTTAGTATGTTATAGCTGGGGGTCAACCCTACCACATAAAATAATAACCCAGAGAGCATGATTTATTGCATTTATTTTTCTTTTGTTGACTGGACTAATAATAATTAAGGTTGAGCATCTCACTACGAAGTCGAACCATCATGGAAATCTCTTCAACGCTAAGTTCATCGCGGAAGTAGTTCATCTGTTCCAAATTGTGATTCAGCCGGCAGTAGATCGTTCGATACAAGGAATTAGAAGCCTCCTCCATGGACTTATTTCTTGCTAATTCAACAACTTTAACAATCAGCTGGTACATATGCGCTATCAGTTTCCTACTATCATCTATGATATCCATTCCACAATTTAGTGCCAAATCGAGCCATTCACTCTACCACCCACATTTTGTTTGGATAGCTCTTAGGGCCTTTTTTGGTAAACGATTATAATTCAAACTCAAAACTCTAATGATGTAATCCACCTGCAGTTTTAGTGTTTTCACAAAAAGTGGAGAAACTCCTGCTTCGAGCATTATCAAATAGTTCAGTGCGTTCGCCGGTAAATGGAATGATCTTTTGATGTAGAATCGAAGTAACTTTTCAACCAGTTCATATTGCTTACTTCCCCAAGTTTGCGCAGCGTAAAATATTATGGATTCTGCAACCGATTCAAATATTTTGTATTTGTTACTGTGAGCTATGGCTTTGTTGTAGAAACATCTTCTCTCGATTAATCATTAATTGAAGTGACTCGGGAGAATTTGCAAATAACACATTATCGTCTGCAAACAACAGTACTTTTATGAGCATCCCAGCATATTCAATACCTTCAGGCAACCATTCAATAAGATCCTCTATAAAGAGCGCAAATAAAAGCGGGCTTATTGAACATCCTTGCCTCACCCTTGATATTGATTGAAACCAATTTAATTTTTTCTCACCATCCCAAACTGCAGCTTGCGTATCTTCGTAAAGCATTTCAATTATTTTTGCGAGCTTTAGAGACATCCCCATATAATAAAGCATATAAATCAAAGATTTGCGGTCCACGGTATCAAACGCTGCTTTAAAATCAACGAAAAACACGAAGAGTTTCTTATCTTGACCTAAAAAGGAATCTGCAATGCTTCTCAGCACAAATATACGGTCAACCGTGGAGTAATTTTGTCTAAAGCCGGCCTGGCTTTCTTTTAGCAGCTTATTAACTCTGATCCATGTTGCAAGTCCTCGTTGCAATATTGCAGTAAAAATTTTGTACGATGCGTTGAGGAAGGAAATTCCCCGATAGTTTGCAGGATCTGATGCACATCCTTTCTTATATGTACAGTGATGGCCAAAACTAAAGCACGAAATTATCTGACATTGGAAAAAACTAAATAGTATTCAAAATACTTGTGATAAATTTGAAATTTTGATTTCTTTTTAATAACAAAATATTACTCCTTATTTCACCATAATTAGTTTTACAATAACTTTTAATTTAAACAAAATAATTAAAAAATTCTTAAAAATTTAACGGACAAAACTAAAGCACATTTTAGAATTCATAAATAAAAACTAAAAAAAAAATATTTACAGCTAATATTTAGTGGCGTAGCCTTTATTTTTGATAACTGCAGCACATCGTCGAGGCATAGAAGCAATGAGGTTGTCAATTATATGCATGGGGATGTTTTGCCAGGCAATTTGTGTTTGTTGTAGTACAGATTCTAATCTATTGCACTTCGTCCGGTCAATCCTCTGATCTACAATTTCCCATAGATTCTCTATGGGGTTGAGATTAGGGGATTGTGCTGGCCACTTCATAACAGTAATACCGCTTTCGTTAAGCCACTCTTTCACAAGTTTAGCGGTATGCTTAGGATCGTTGTCATGTTGGAAGATCCATTCCGACGGCATATTCTCCTCAGCATAAGGAAGCATGACGTTTTGAAGGATCTCCCGGTACATGAAACGATCCATTATACCACTAATCTTGTGAATTGGCCCCACTCCCTGTCCGGAAAAACATCCCCAGACAATAATATTGCCTCCACCGTGCTTAACTGTGCCCTTGGTGAATCGAGGATTTAGGCGTTCGCCCTTCGGCCTCCTTACCGTACGAAATCCGTCAGATCCCTTGAAATTAAATTTTGATTCATCAGAAAATAGAACGGTCTTCCATTTTTCCACAGTCCAGTTCAGGTGCTCCTTGGCAAAATCCAGTCTTGCACGCCGATTTTTTTTGGAAATAAATGGCTTTTTTATAGCTCGATAAGATTTCAATCCTCCATCCACCGCTCTCCGCCGGATCGTCCTACTGGAGATATCTAGGCCTAGTTCTTTTTGTAAAGTTGTGCAGGATACGAAGGGGTCATTTTTAATAAGCCGGATGATTCGTTTGTCATCACGACTAGTTGTTTTCCGGGGTCTACCGCCCATATGAAGCGTTTGAACAGTTCCTCGGGCACGAAATCGAGTTATTATTCGAGAAATCACCGTATGACCTATACCGAATTCATTAGCAATAAATGTAACTGATTTTCCGTTTTTAAAATAAGACACTATTTTTTCTTTTAGTTCATTGGAATATTTATTGCGAGCCATTTTATCACTTTTTTTAAGTTGACATTTTAACTTCCGATCTATAACACTGATGATTCACAAATGATTTTTTTTTCATAGCTAAGAACATGCCTCAGAGAAAAAAAACAGTAAACTTTATATCATATTCGAAGTTAACGGTGAAATTAACAAACTACAGACATAATATTCCTTCAATAGGGTGCATGTGCTTTAGTTTTGTCACTTACATTTTAAGGAATTGTTAGTTATTTCGTTTTTTTTTTATTAGTTAAGAGTTATTGTAAAACTAATTATGGTGAAATAAAGAGTAATATTTTGTTATTAAAAAAAAATAAAAATTTCAAATGTATCACAAGTATTTTGAATATTATTTAGTTTTTCCCAATGTCAGATAATTTCGTGCTTTAGTTTTGGCCATCACTGTATATGGGAAAAATAAATGCTTCCTTTAACTGCTGAGGTATAATGCCAGATTCAAATACATTATTGAACACGCTAGCTAAATTTTCAAACACACCGTTATTCGCATATTTAAAGAGCTCTGCTGGTATTCGATCTGAACCAGGTGGTTTTCCATCTTAAAGACCCTCGAAAGCCAGTATTATCTCATTTTAGTTATTTCCCGGTCCAGGATTTGGTTTTCGACCCCCGGTGCGGAGTAGTGGAAACGAATTCGGTGAACTACTGGATTGAGGAGGCCTAAGACGTCTATTAATTGTAAATTGTTTACCGTTAAGTTTCCACGCTTGCTTCCAAAACTCATCAGAGTTTCGGCAACTAGCTAATCTGCGTGCTTCCGCTCCAAAGCACTGTTTCTTTTTCCTTTTGTATAGTTCTTTGAATATTTTGTAAGCTTCAGTGTATTGCTTTTTATGATAATTATCACTAGTACTCCTAAAAATATGCAACTAAGAAAAAGAGTACTTCCTTGCATTTTGACACTCAATTGGCGTTTTTCTTTTTTAACTCAGAGCAGATCACGGAACTGTCAAGCAAAAATTCTATGTTTCTTTTTTAGCTCAGACATATCAGAGCATAAAAGTGTGTTTCCTTTTTCCATCGGAGCTAGCTCAGAGCTTGCTCAATTAGCTCAGGATTAAATGACCGAGCGAATCGAGCGAAACGCTGAGCTTTTTTTAGTGATACATAATTTAAAATTGATTCTCTGGACAGTCGCCCGTAAATTGTACAAAAATTGCAAGAAATTTCACGAAATTTACCAAAAACACCTTTGAAATGACAGTTCAGTGCTCAAGTGTGTTTCATAATTAAATCTGAGGAATCTGATCATAATCTGCTCGGAGCTCTGATCTGATCGCTTAGCCTCTGCTCAGAGCTTTGCTCAGAGCCAAAAAATAAAAACGGCAAATATCGTTCCACGGTTCCACAAAACGTTTAAAACCTGCTCTGATTGGGTTCGAAATTGGATAGGCTGCTTTAAACATATTTTCCAATTGATCAAGGTTAACTATTTGCTGGTTTTGCAAAAAGTTTCCAATGTGTCTTCGGTAAAAATCAGCTTTTGACTCAGACCATACTATTTTGGGCAGTAGTGTCATTAGTCGTTCGTCCTTACTCACGGAAGACTCTAGCTGAAAGGATAATATAATTGGGAGGTGGTTTGAATATGGAAATTGCCCGATTTTCAATTCCCTAATGTACACTTTCCAATCTCCGCCAATCAAACTGTAGTCAATGACTGACGTTCCTTGCTGGCCCACAAAAGTGAATTCTCCATCTCTGTCCGAGACGCTAGTTCCATTTTGTATTCGCAAGCCAAAAGAGCTGCAAAGGTCAAGGAGCTTTTTACCTCGTGGATTACATATTTTATCCTTCGAAGATCTGACAGTCCCAGCTAACTGATTCTCATTCCCTTCTTCTTCGCCAATTCTTGCATTCAAATCACTTAAAACGATTACATTTGGGTTATTCATTGTAGCCAGCATATCGTGAAGTTTCGCAAAATCCAAATCCCAGGATGTACAATTTATATACGTGGGAACTATCCAAAAGTTTTGTTTATTAAATTGCAGACTGAGATACGTAATTCCTGACAAGGTTAAGGATTCACACTTTAAATTTGTAATGCTTTTTTTGTAGCCAAAATAGCAGCCTCCACCTTTGTATATGAAAACCCTAGTATTCTCATGAAATTTTTTTTTTAGTTGAACGTGGACCCTGTGGGGGCGCCACATTCGACCGCATTCGATTGCGTGGAAAATTGTGGATGCGGGGTAAATAAAGAATCGAAGACAAGTAGTAAGAGCTCATAAGAAATAAAGGGAGTAAGAGAGATAAGCAAATCAGCTGTTTTTAAAATGTCAAAGAATAGAAAAACGTGAAGAAAATAAGAAAAAAATTGTCGTCTCCTCTTTGAATAGAAGAATATTTGTGTTGGTTTATTTAGGAATGTATTTTGTTTGCAGGCAGAGAAGCAAAGAAATTATATGAAGTGGTGAACGAGTTGATCGTGTCGCTTCTGCTTGCGTCGTCGTCACCCGTCGTTGGTGTCTAGTTCGTAGCAACGAGTAGAAAAAAATCATTATTTGCAGAGATTTTCTTGTATGTGAGTGTGAAAATACAAACGTGTGTAGGTCGTTGCTATATTTTCTTATTGAGGGTAGGTTTTGTTTTTGCTTTTTTTTAAATTGACTTGAAACTTTCTTGCAAAGTTTCGAGGATAGGCTAGGCATATATCTTTTGGTAGATATTTTGATTGAAATTTTCTTGCATGATTTCGGTGGTAGGTATTTTGGTGTGCAGGTATTTGTATTTTTAGATGCATTCTTTTTTGCGAGGATTGGTCTTTTGGTATGTAGGTAGGTAGGTACATATTTGAATTAAAGTTTTTGTGCAATTACTATTAATTTTTTGCTAGATAGTTTTTTTGTTAATAGTTTTTATTATCTACATAGGTAGGTACCTATTTTAATTAAATTTTGTATGCAAAATTCGGGGGTGGGTTAAGGCATAGATATTTTTGATAGATAGGTATAGGTACCTACATGTATTTTAATTAAAGTTTTTATTGCTAAATTCGGGGGTAGGTTTACGTATAGGTACCTTCATACCTAGGTAGGTTTATCTTTTAATAGGTACCTAGGTAGGTATTTGTTCTTTTTTTGTTTTGCAAAATTCGAGGGTAGGTATGTATTTCTTTTAGTAGGTAGGTAGGTACCTTCTTATTTGACCTGAAATTTCTTCGAACTTTGTAATAAGATAACCTAATATTATTCACTAGTCTGTAAGTGGGAATCCCTATGCCAGTTCCAAATACTGTCAAAACAAATTTAATTTCAAATTTCTTACCAGTGATTTTCAAAAAATTCATTCCTAGCTTTATTGGCTCCAACGTCGAAGTTCATTTCGACTCATCGGTAGGTATTTTATTTAAAGGTTTTTGTTTCAAAATTCAAGGGTAGGTAGGTACGTAGGTACCTATTTCTTTGAGTACCTATTTGACCTTGAATTTAAAACTAATTTTATGTAGGTATATTAGGTAAGCATAGGTAGGCAGGTATGTATGTACATAGGTACCTAATAAACTTTTTATCTAATGAACTTTTTACAGATTTATTTTGTATAAGTTGGTAGATACCTAGGTATATAGCAACCATTTTTCTGCCTAATAATTTAAAATAAACAATTTAAATATGCATTATTTTGAAGGCGCGTTGAAATATTTCGAGGTAAAATACCTATACAAATTAGTAGATAAAATTTCAATCACAGTAAGATTTTAGTTCTCATATATGTATGTGAAATACAATAAATATAATAATGCCACTATTAATTGAAGATAAATACTCTTACAAAAAATGTCTTTCATTACTATTATTTTGTAATACCTATATTTTGTAATAATTTTCATGAAAAGAATCTACAAATTAAATTTCAAGTAGGTAATTAAGTATTATATTATAATACCTTTGTATTATTATAAAATATAATTCAGATTTCGTATTCCTTTGTAATATCTTATATTATTAAGTTTTAATATACCTATTTTGAATTAACTTCCAAATTTTAATATTTGCCAAGTATTTAATTTCAATATATTTTTGTTGTTGTCATATCGTCCCTCATCTCACGAAGTGACGTAACTCGCAAATTGTCGTTTTTGAGATTTGGGCATATATGTGCTTGGTTTACTTGATTGCATATTTCTACATCATTAGATTCCCTGAAAAATGTCTGGAACATGGTTCAATGCGTTATGTATGACATAGTTGGCATAACTGCAATTTTAGGTAAAAAGTTTCTCACGAACAGACGTAACTGCAATTATGTGGGTAGCAGTTTTCCGTTTTATTGCAAATTATTGTGTAAATGAAGTGGTTTCAGGTACTAGGTGCATTTATAGGTGAGTAGAAATAAAAACGCTTTAAGTTTATGCTAAGATGTTGCTACTGACCTATCACTAAATTAAATTTAAATTGCATTCGGTTCATCCTGTTTACAATTCTCTGTCAAACAAAAATTGTCAATACAAGGCTTATGGGCGAAATTTTTTCAAAACAGTAATACCTGTGCATACTGTCACAACACTAAAATACATACTAATAAGCTTTTTTCAAAACAGTGGTGTCTGTGTATACTGCCACGACACTCAAACTTGTCACTAAAATTTCTCACGAACTGACGTATCTGGTTGATAGATTATTTGTAACTGTTTTAAGTATTGCATTTCCATTGAATCTCATATCATTTGAAACTTTAACATATTCTTGTAATTTTACAACAAAAAAATACCAAAACCGTTATAAAACACAGAAGTAACGCTTATGGAAGGAGGACACAAAATTAAAAACTGCTCTCCTGTAAAATATTGAAAAAGCAGATACGTCAGTTCGTGAGAAGAGGGACGATATATGTAACCCAGAAAATATTAAAAAGTACCTACCCCAAAATTTTTAACCGTGCTTAAAGTTCTTCTTTGTAAATTGTGCCAAATAAAATTGTGAATTTTTGTACCTATCAAGTTGATTTTTTTTCAACATTTTTGGCAATTAGGTGATATTTTTTGTATGTAAAATTCAAAGCCTTTATTATTTTTTAGTCAAGTTCTGAAACCCGGATGTGAAAAAATTTCTTATAGATTTTAAGCTATTTAAAAAAAATTAAAGGAACTTTTTTCCATTGCTTGTTTGTTTTATGCTCATGAAGCAAAAAAATTACTAATCATAATTATAACCCTTTTTCGGGTTTTTTAGGAAAGTACCTTTAATTTATTAATTTCTCAAAAATTAAGAAAGATTTTTGCATTCGGTTGTCGATTTTTAACTGAAAATTGATAAAAGCATTGGATATCAAGAACAACATGGCACTTAACTACGCAAAATTTGAAATAAATTAACTTAAAAAATATACAATTTTTTTTTTCAAAAATTTTGACTTTGAAATTTAATTTCTAAAAACCATTCTTTTAAACATCTCCATTACAAAAAAAATTGATTGGCAACCCTGGTTTGCATTTGTTGAGTTCAGTTTCACGGTCACTCTTATCAATTTTGCTTTTTTATCAGTTTAATTAAAGTAATTAATTTAATTACTATACTATTTAAAAAAAAATAGTTCACATAAATTCCCTTGAATCACAGCATTTGAATAAGGTATAATTTTATGGTGAGTCCTTCCGTTTTCACTCTAAATATAAAAACAAGGAAAACTACGGTGCACATACCTATATAGTTGCATAAAACAAAGGAGTCAAAATGAATCGAACCCCTCCACCCAAATCTATCAGCGTTGATAAACAAAAACCAAAGCGACCGCACACGGAAGTTTTCCCCGAATCCCCACCGAAAGAAAAAGCCGGTTCAAGTCAAAACACCACGGCAGTTGGAGCGATGGAAGTGACGGATTTGAGGAAAATGATACATGAAATAATGTCGATGATTCTAGATAACAAAATGAAGGACATGCCAACAAAATCTGATCTAGATATCATTCACAACGAAATCCATAACCTTCAGGACAGCAACTTGGGCTTGCAGACACAGGTGAAGCACTTTGAAGCCCGTTGCAACTCATTGGAGCGTCAGGTTGAGTTTCTTGAGACGGGGGCAAACGAAAAAAATATAGTGGTTCACATTCCTGTGCAGCAGGGGGAAGATGCTGGGGAAGAGGCAAACAAGTGTTGCATGGATCTTTTGCACACAAACGACAGAAACATTATTGCAACAACAAGAGTATTGCGCTCAAGAAACAACAATATAGCAAATGTTATCGTAAGGCTGAACCGAAGGGAGGACGTTGGACGTATCTTAAAATCATCGATTGACCTACGGAACAGGGCAATTTCTATACACAGAGATTTACCCGCGACTGCATGAGCTCGTAGAAGACGTTTAGTTAAATTGAAAACGGATATATTCGCGAAAAACAAAAATCTGAAAACACAAATTCGAGGGCAAACATTGGTGGTTGAAGGTAAAGCGTTCTACTATGACAGCGAAAACATTTTGAAATGTGACGGCATGTGCGGAGACCAGTTGCTAGATCAGCTGGTAAATGACATTTCTGTGGGATGCGTTCCTGGGCGGAGAAAAATTGTTGAAAACGATGATTCACACGCGACATCTATGATGTCTCAACATAATGTTTAGTACTAATGCCGTCTGCCTATTAAATAATTCGAAACAAAGTAATGTTGAAAATAAGAATGATGAAAGTTATAGAAAAAGTTTAAAGATTATAAAAATGTTGTCATATAATGTAGCAGGACTTAGTAATAAGTGCATATTTGTAGATTTTTATTGTTTTATTAATCAATTTGAAATATTTTTTTTATATGAAACGTATTTAACTGATAATTACTTTGTAAACTACGAAAACAAATTCAACAACTACGATTTAAGAATAATACCTGCAATTAGAAGCCATACAAAAGGAAGAGCGAGTGGAGGATGCATTTTTGGATGCAGAAAAGGTATGGATAACATCAATTGTGAATTCAAAACTTACGGTGAGATTATTTGCTTGGATTTAAAAATCTGTGGGAAAAGTTTTCGTATAGTACCAGCCTATATCAATTGTAACCACTGGGATACGGATTTCGAAAAAATCAAAGAGTTTTTAAATTGTGGAGATATAGCAAATGTTATGCTTGTTGGAGACTTAAATGCGAGAATAGGAGGCGAAGGAGGTATTGAAAACGAACGAATTGGGCGTCATAGACAAACAAAAGATATAACTAAAAATGCAAGGGGCACTAAGCTGCTTGATCTGTGTAATTCATTTGGGCTTCGAATCCAAAATGGTACGAGTGATGGAGATAAACACGGTGAATTCACGTTTTTGGGGAAACAAGGAAGTTCCATCATCGATTGCAGCCTAGTAGGTGGCGAATGGTGTTCAATTATAACGGACTTCGAAGTGCAAAAGAGACCTTATTCCGACCATATGCCTATTATTGTGTCATTTGAATGTGAAAAGAAAGAAAACGAAGCATGTGTGGATTTGGGACTTCTTCCTAAACTGCAATGGAGAAATTCAACCGCTCCCATCTATAGAAGGCAATTGGATACACTGCTACTAGACAGGGAAAATGAATGCAGTTTGAATATTACAGAAATATGTATAAAAGGAGCATATCGTGGACCAAGCACTAACTCACAGCAAAAAAAGCCCTTTAGAGAACCATGGTTTGATAAAGATTGTATGCAAGCGAGAAACCTTTCTTACACTTGGCTGAACGAGTTTAGACGGTTAAATGAAAGCTTTGCAAGAAACTTATACATTGAATACAATCAAAGATATAAAAAGCTCTGCAAAGAAAAAAAGAATAGCTATTATGAATCCCAGGCTCTACTAGGTGTAATAATTCATCAGAATTTTGGAATTTGGCCCGGAAACTTAACGGCTCAAAATACGTCATCAGTATCGGTCTAGATTCTAATAGGCTGCAGACTCACTTTAGTGAATTGCTTAACCCAACCTCCACAAGTCCACTGATGTTACAATACGCACAACCTGGTTTCCATGACGACGTTTTGGACTCGACAATAACCCAAGAAGAAGTTCTTCTCTCGGTAAATGAACTTTCAGATGGAAAAGCGGCTGGTTCGGATAGAATACCAGGAGAGTTCTATAGATATGGTACAGAAGAACTAAATAAGAATCTAGGAAGAATATTTAACCAAATCTTAGAATATGGAATCATACCACAACAGTTCAAGGATGCCCTGATCTTTCCGATTCACAAGAAAGGAAATATCGAAGAACCGGCAAATTATCGAGGGATTTCCTTTTTAAACGCGTCCTATAAAATTTTTACATCCATCCTTCTTAAACGGTTGAACACATGGATAAATGCAAACCATCTATTAGGCGAGTTTCAGGCTGGGTTCAGAGCAGGGTACTCTACTGTGGACCACATCTTTGTACTAAGAAGCATAGCTGACTCGTTCCTTGCAAGAAATAAAAAATTATATACATTTTTTGTAGATTTCCAAGCCGCCTTTGATACAATTGACAGAAATGCATTGATGTACAAGTTGTATGGATTGGGAATGTGGTTGAAGTTTGGACGAGTTCTGCAGAATTTATACATGGATACAAGGGCGGCAGTTTGGAATGGTAGAAATATATCTGAGTGGTTCCAGACAACGACAGGAGTCAGGCAGGGTTGTGCATTAAGTCCAAGTTTATTCGCACTATTCATCGAGGACATAACGACGGCATTACCTGGAGGTGTAGATTATGCAGGAGTTGTTGTTAAAGCTCTGCTTTTTGCTGATGACATTGTGCTGTTTGCATACACTCCGGAATCGCTGCAACTCATGATAAACAAGTTGACTGAATACTGCTCGAGATGGAATCTAGTTGTCAACTTGAATAAGTCAAAGGTAATGATATTCAAAAAAGGTGGAGGCAGGTCAGGATCAAATGAGCAATGGCACTATAATAACGAACGAATTGAGGTTGTAAAAGAATATAAATACCTAGGAGTTCTTTTCACGAAAAGTTTAAGCATGGATAAACATCTCAATGAAAAACTTTTAAAGGCGAAAACAGCCATTAATATGGCATGGAGAGAATGTTTCAATAATAAGAACATTGCACACAGCAGCAAATATAAAGTTTTTAAAGCAGTATCTGAGTCCATTCTTTTCTATGCAGCTCAAGTTTGGGGAGAAATGAAGTACGAGACTGTAGAAAAACTGCTTAGGTTTTACATTAAACGCATTTTCCATCTTCCTCCAAGCACCCCGAACTACATGATAATGCTGGAAACTGGTATATCACCATTATTCATTACAACACTAAAACTTCAAGTGGACTACATTCTAAAAGTGCTCGATATGTCAAATGAACGTCTTCCGAAAAAAGCAGCGCTACAAGCTATACAAAGCAAGACAGGTTGGTTCAAGGAATGGATGAAACTGTCACAGGAAACTGGTGTTGAATTGGAAATCAACGTAAGGAGTTCGTGCAAGTCGAAGATGTACGAGCTAATAAGTCGTTTGGATGAGATATATAGAGACATGTATATGGAAGAGGCATCAAGTTCTCTACATCGGATGGTTTACAGCAGGCTAAATCATAACCTCAACCTAAACAATTATTTTCGAGATGAATGTACCATCGATCAAATCTCAAATATGTTTCGGCTAAGAGGGGAGCTTCTTAATCTAAATTTTATACCCCATCGCGAAGAGTTACCAATACTTTGCCAAATGTGTAATCTCGCAGAACGAGAGGATATTCTTCATTTTGTTGGAAGGTGCCCGATTCTAAGGGAAACAAGAAGACACATATTGGGTCGAGACTTTCTAACGGAGGAAGAAACAATACAGCTCCTCAATGAAATGGATGTAACGAAGATGTTCAAATTTTGCAAAATAGCGCTAAAATATAGAAGCAGAATAATAGAAGAATGTTTTTAGTCTATAAAGCTGTAACTCTATTTATTTTAATTGTTAGTATTTTTAATCTTGTCAATCAGGCAGACGGCAATGCCATGTTTTATTATTAATTGTATATATATAATTGTAAAAATCCAAGGAAATAAAAATCAATCTAATCTAATCTAATCATTACAAAAAAAAAGAAATAGAATATTGACTTTCAAAATAGCTATAACAGGTTATTGTATGTTTTTTCGTTGACATATTACAACATTTTTGTTTGCATTTAAAGTCAGTTTTTTTTTTTGGACCATTATTAAATAAGTTGTTAATGACCAATTAAATAATTAAGTCAAGAATAAAATGAAGAAAACTACAAAAATTCCGCACTTTAAGATGTAATTTCTGATTTTAATTTTTTCTGTATTATATATTTGACCAATTATTTCCAAACTATATGATTGATTGTTTTTTGTAGGCTCTTTTGGTCTATTTTAGTTTTGAATGCAAATAAAAGAAACTTATTTCATTCTTCTCCCAACGTTTCGTAAGAATTCCTTACTTCTTCAGGGGTTTTATTTTTTATTTGATTAAATCATATTGCATTTGCTAACTTTTTTCTCACTATTGCATCTTCCCGACGACGGCACTGACACAAAGTTGAAAATAAATTAACAAATAAAATGAAATAAATAAACATAAACAAGAAAAACTTTCAAATTAGACAAAATGACATTTAAATTATCACAGAGTTTTTTCAGGTACTTTGACTAGTGCTACAGCATAGCTTTGTTTAATACTATCGATGTCTTTTTTCTTCACACAAAATAAAACCCCTGAAGAAGTAAGGAATTCTTACGAAACGTTGGGAGAAGAATGAAATTAATTTTTTCTATTTGACATTTGTCGCAAGAAAAATTGATTATAATGAATTTTTCCTGTGACAGCGATGAATTTTTAGCGAATGAATTCATTCGCTAACCCTAACGTACATAACATTCGCCAAATCGTTCGACTTTAAGTGAACGTTCGATTCGCGAACCGTAATAAGGCCCTAAATCTTTTTTCAAAGAGCTATCGACTATTTACGTAAGTCGTCCAAAACTTTAAACGGCCGTATTTGAAAACTAGGTTTTTCGTTTAGTGCCACTTTTGTTTTCAATGCGCGATATATTAATATTTTTTAAGACAACAAAAAAAATAGTAAAATGTATAAATTTAAAAAAATCTATAAACATTTTTGTATACTTTTTTTAAACAAAATTCTCATCAAACTATTTTAATTCCTTTAAAAGTTTTACTAAACATCAAAGAAAACAAAAAGCTATTTTGATTAAGTGGATCAATGGAAGATTTAATTGTTATTTTAAATAATTTTGTCAGAACGAAATATGGAGATTCGACTATATTATAATTTTTTAATTTCATTTTGTCAAAACAAAATTTCATAATTTTTTGATTCGTTTTCAAACTCATTTTCTGATTTCTTTTTTATATAATAAAACAGGTACCTACCTACCCAAAGTGCATATAATTTTTATCCGTGAACTTTTCTGATATTTTAATAGTTATTCTCCTATTTAAGGCGGAGACACATCCAACAAACCATAGATAATTAAAATTCGTTCAGACGTTCTTCAGTTACAACTTATAAATGGTGTAACTAACCCGACTTTGTTGTATATATTAAGATATCCAACTTTATCATTTTGAGATCTTTAAATAGAAGAGTATTTAAAAGCAGAGTATAGATTATACTTTAAGTGTGGGCTTAAATGCCAAATCCAAAAAGCAATAGCACCCGCGGTTCTTATTTCTTTTCTTTCGTGGGTTATTGCCCTTTTAAAATGGAAAATAAACCCGTGGGTATTTTTTCCTTTTATTTTGGGAAATTACGCCCACGGCCCAAGGGCTTTATTACCGCGGGTGTTATTGTACTGGACCTTAATAACCATTTTTTTAAAATGGTATTCCACCCCAATGTAGCCTTTACTAAAATATATGTATATATATTAAGGAAAGAAGCGAAAGAAAAGTTTGAAAAGTGCGAAAAGTTTCCATGTACATTATTTGTAAGAAATCCTGCACACAAAACACCTACATTTGAGTAGATGAGAACGAAAACTCATCATACCTATCCACTTTTATCAAAAATTGAGATTTTGATCCCGATTTGTTAAGCTGGGCATATTGAATAGTTTTTAAAGAAAATTTGACACCCTTACCCCTCTAAGCCCCTTTAATATTGATGTCAAACATCGTTATTGTTTCCAAAACTCTCGATATCCACAGTGCAATTTAGATCAAAACTTTCCATATCCATTCTAAGCAGCAGGTTTGCTTTCAAAACTCTTCTTATCCATCATAGGCTATTAATTAGGTTATACCTATAAGAAGGAACTAAAACGTTCACAGGTTTTTATTGTAAACAATTTTAAATGGGTCATTAAAGATTGGAAAGTTCAAAGTAGGGGAGTGCTTTTATATTAGAGGGTGCAATTGTGAGAGGGGGGAATGGTGGGGAAACTGGCCATATCCAATCATTTGCAACAAAACTCTTCATAACCAAATTTAATTGTTAAATATCTTTTAAACGGAACTTATTCCACATGAAAAATTTTCATATACAAAGATTATAGGTATAAAATAAAATCTTTTATAACATCTACCATTTCACCTTAATTAGTTTTTTTTTTCATTTGCACAAAATGAAAATTTTGGATATGACGAGTTTTGGTTCTTAACTACCCACTCTGTTGTAAAAACTAACCCACATACCTACCTACCTATACTCCAATATATAACAACATCTTCTTCTTGCACCATAGAAACCCAAATATATTGAAGACAATACGCCTACAGCTGTGAAAAAACAAATTCACCTTCACTTGTATACCTACCCCTTTCCCTTGCACCATAAAAACCCCATAAGCCAAAAAGAATATCCAAAATTGTTCTTTTTGTGTCTTTCAGCTTTATCTGCATAGTTAAACAAAACCGATAACCAAAACAAAATTGAATATTTTCTCCAAAATGCCTTCTACCTGATTCACTCTAACTCTCATAAATTCAGTATACGTCTTTCCCATGCTTATACTATTCTTCACATCCACACTTCCACTTATTCCACAATTCTCCACGTCAAGGTACCCCTTGGAGACTTGAGATGTCACCCTCTTCGAGTGCCACCATGATAGTACTATGGTTTTCATATACAAAGCCTCCACTCGCTCGTCTATCCAATGCGTTCTCGTTGCAGATGAATTCATTATTAATTAATATGTTTTCACACAAGGCATAATTTTGTTCAGTTAAAAAGGTTCCATACAAAAAAATAAAATCAAAATCTTTTCCTAATTATAAAACTCTATATATAAAGACTTATTTTTTAAACCGGATACATTATATGAAAAAATTTTAAATAGTTTTAAAATAATATTACTACAAACAGATCTTTTATTTAAACTTATAGGGCTGACGGCATTATTATTAAATACATTGTTGATTACTATTCCTAAGCGGACGATCTCCTTCCTCAGTTCGCAGATTGCTGCTTGCGTTAATACCTTGAAGGTTTGATCTACTACAATCAAATTCTGCTTCAGCTGTCAACGTCAAAAAATTAATGTCACCCAGAAGTTGCTGAAGTTTCAATACGCCAACATCTCCATCGCACAACAATTTATTATTTACATCATAATAAAATAAATTTTCACCAACCAATGAGTTTCCTTTTAATTGAGTTTTCATACTGCTTTTACTAGTGATTTCAGCTTTAAGTTTAAGTAGCCGCCTCCTCCTCGCTATACTTGCAGCTGGGTAATCCCTGTGCATAGATACACCTGTTCGCCGCAGCTTGCCAGCTTCATTTAGAATTCTTCCAACATCTTCCTTTTAGTGCACCTCAATAATCACATTTGCTATTGTATTATTCGATTCCTTGAGCGCAAAGCTCTTGTACTTGAAATGGCGGCTGAATTTTTCGTTTGCAAAAGCTCCAAGCAAAATTCTTTTGCCTTCTCCATCGTGTTCGCGCTATTGAGAGTAGGCAAATGTACAACAACATTCTTTTCGTCGATTTTTTTTTCTAGAAGTTCAACCTGCTTCCCCAATGTGTTACATCGATCTCCCATTTGTGTTAGTTGTATTTGCAAGGCGCAATTTGTTTGGCGTAATGTTTGTACTTCTGCATGAATGCAATCAATGTCAGCTCAGGTGGGCAGATTTTCAAGCTTCTCGTCTAGTAACTTGCCGATCATTTTAGTTTTCGAGATTTATAGGGATTTGCAGTTGACTCACCTATTTATTTTGATGCCAAGTTACTCAGGAAGTATTGTATTTTATTACAAATTGTTTATGTAATTTTTGTTCATAAAAAAAAACTTTAATTTAAAGAATTAAATAAGAGCTTATTGATAATGCAGCTAAATGTCAAAACACTATTGCAGACGGCAAATTTTGGTTGGTGTTAACCAACTCATATAGAAATTCAAAGCATAATACACTGTGAATTAGTCTATTACATTATTATTTTTAATTTTCTTCAAAACCATAATTATAGAAAGCCTGAGCACTGGCATTTGGTTTCTAGGTGTCTGAGTTTAAACAAATTCCTCTTGATAAATAGAATTCACAGTGTATTATGCTGTGAATTTCTATATGAGTCGGTAAACATCGACCAAAATTTGCGTCTTAGAAGGTTTTCTAACTGACCAGCCCAACTGTTGTAGGTACCTGGGCAAAACGCAATATATGGAGTAGCTCAATTAAACTTTTTTATTTGAACTTAATTCATTCGCTCCACTAAAACATGTTATGATGAGTGATATTTTTATTTATTTCGTCTTTCACGTTACATGACTTTATGGAGACTAAAGTGAAATCAAATAAAAATAAGATATAAAATAATTTCAAATAAATAACTTAAATAATCAAATTAACATCAATTTTAAAAAATCTCTCTTAATATCTATCTCTCTTAATATTTATTAAAATCAATAATAAGATCAAATTCATTGAAAGCAATACAAGAATCAGTAATTGGATTATGTTTAGCATAATTTGTACTATGGAAAGGAACATTAAGAAAATTGCCCTCTCTAGGTCGAAAACTACGAGACGGTACATAAATATTAAACATTGACAACAAAACCGAACAATCAATGTTAAAATTTAGAACATCAAAAGCAAAAAGTACCGAATACAGTTTCCTTCTCAACATTAAAGGTTTCAAGTCAATTAAGATACATCTGGTCTCATAAGACGGAATACTTGAACCTCGAAAAATCTTTCGTAACGCGAAATTGGTGAATCTTTTCTGAACCTTTTCAATCCCATGGATACTTGATTGTGTAAAGGGATTCCATATAATGCAACAGTACTCAAGCAAAGGTCTGACAAGGGATAGATAAGAGGTTTTAAGAGTATAAGGATCTTCAAAAGAATTAGAATTTCTAGAAATATAACCCAACATCGAGTAAGCTCTGGAAATTACATAGTCAATTTGAAGCGAAAAACTCATTTTAGAATCAAAAATAACTCCAAGATCCTTTTGACTCATTAATTTTTCTAAGGAATGATTTTCGATTTTATAATCGAAGAAAAACGGATTCAGTATTTTTGAAAATGTTACAATAGTGCATTTCTTAATATTGAAATATAACCCATTTATATTACACCAGTTAACTATACAATCAATGTCAAGTTGAATTTTACTAGCATCTAATGGAGATCTTACACAGCTACAAATCTTGAGATCATTGGCATACAAAAGGCACCTGGAAAAAGAAATATGATATGGCAAATCATTAATAAAAAGAATAAAAAGGAGCGGCCCAAGGTGGCTGCCTTGAGGAGCACCGGAAAAATTAATAATTTCATTTGATAGTGCAGCGCCAAATTTGACATATTGCCTACGACCAACCAAATAACTTTTAATCCAATTAAGTAATTAATCTTAAGTACATTATATGAGAATATTTTTAAACTGACATAAAACTTCTTGATGAAAATATAAAACTGACATGATAAGGCCAAAAGCAGAAAGACGTTTAAGAATATTTTATTCGGAACGTTGAAATTGACTCTGCACTACATGCGCTAAACGGATTTAAGTGCCTTGCCATCACTAACGAAAATTAATCCGTCCCTGCTGGACGAGAATTTTTCATTTGGCAGAGGAATCTCAGCTATACCACTGGGTTGGATTATATTTCTATTTACATCAAATTGCTTTTTTTAAAGCAAAGCAAACATCACTTCACATTACTCCATGTAGAAATAGCAGACAAAACTTATGAAATGTTTGTACACTTGTATTATAGGTGTTCTTAAAGGATTTAGCGTTGCACCGCATGTTATTTTGTACTTTGTTTAATAAAGTATTTCAGGTGCTCACTATACTAATTTTTATTTCACTTTTTGGCAGGAGTACGATAACTTGGGCGCCGAAAATTGACAACGGATTTTATAAGCATTTTTTTTTATGGGAGGGGGGGTCTATCTCGCTCCGTTCAGGAGGTAGGGGCGATTTTGGAAAACAAAAAAACGACTTAAATGGAAAAACAAATATTAAAAACAACAGCAATACTTATTCTTTAATCCTACATTTAAATTATATTATTTGTGTCAATAGTTTTCAAAAAATTTGCATTTAAATTCAAAATTTTGATAAAAAAAACAAAAAAAATATTTGGATCAATTTTTCTCAAAATTGTGAAATGAAAAACAACATTTTATTTTTCTGGTCAATGCTCATATCAATTCTGAATCGAACACAAAAAACCAAAAGCTTTTATCTTCTAGTTTTTGAGAAAATTAAAAATTACTGATGCTAATTTTTTGAGATAATTTTAATTTGCTTGCATTGCATTTGAGTTGAAAATCCCGTTCCAAATCTTTTTAATTTTTTAAATACATAAATAAATAACTGGACCAGAGGTTTTTCTCGATGCCTTTAAAATTTTTGAAATGTCGCTTAATACATTCTTACGGGAAGGTATCGATATTATGTACTTGTTTGTGTCTTACATACCTACATAATGCAATGGCCTTTGACCATAAAGAACGAAGAAACAATCGAATTTTGAACCGTTATTTTTTTAATAGGAATGTGGTAGGTTATTGTTTAGCAAATTAATGCATTATTTAACCTGTGTGAAAGTGAAGTGTTTTTTTTTCAATTAATAAAGAATGGCACCTAGGCATCCACTGCTTCATTCAAAATTAAATAATTTTTCAATATTTTGGTCTGACAAGGGATAAACACAAAAAAAATATTTGGATCAATTTTTCTCAAAATTGTGAAATGAAAAACAACATTTTATTTTTCTGGTCAATGCTCATATCAATTCTGAATCGAACACAAAAAACCAAAAGCTTTTGTCTTCTAGTTTTTGAGAAAATTAAAAATTACTGATGCTAATTTTTTGAGATAATTTTAATTTGCTTGCATTGCATTTGAGTTGAAAATCCCGTTCCAAATCTTTTTAATTTTTTAAATACATAAATAAATAACTGGACCAGAGGTTTTTCTCGATGCCTTTAAAATTTTTGAAATGTCGCTTAATGCATTCTTACGGGAAGATATCGATATTATGTACTTGTTTGTGTCTTACATACCTACATAACACCCCGACTCCACAGGAGATAATTTCTCTCTAACTAAATATCAGATATTTATATCTTGCATTGTCTTCTATCTATGCTGGGCAAATCATGTTATGATATTTCATTCCATAGCAAGACAGCACGAGAGTTTGATGGCTGGTTTTTGGCGCACAAAAAAAAAAGAAACTAGCTATTCGACTGTGTTCGTTTTGGTAGCAAACCGAATACCGATATTTTTCTTTTAGTAAAAAGGAGAATATTGAAAATATAAATCGTTTTCGTTATTATTACATTTTTAATGTGGTAATAATTAGAGCATTTACTAATAAAACGATTAAAAAATAAATTACAATCCAGGTAGTTATACACCAGAGTTTTATCTCTTGCAAAAAGTTGCTTTTGTCAGCACTGTAATTACCTACTAAATATAGTTTTATTTGAATTTTCAAAAATTTGTCCAACAAATCACGAAAGCGAAACTGAATTAATTTTTAGCTTCCAAAAGTACAAAAAAAAAAATTCCATTTGCCGAGGAAGAAACTAACAAATGGATATGGATACATAATGTATACAAAATAATGAGAAAAATCGAGACAACAAGCAAAAAAATCTTCATCTGTCAAAATTCATATCAGCGATCTCTGTCAAGATATAATCGCAGATAGATATCTCTGATATCCCAACAAGAGATGAAACGGAGTGACTCCATTGGATATCTACTGTCAAGATGGGCATCCTGATAGAAATTATCTCCTGTGGAGTCGGGGTGTAATGCAATGGCCTTTGACCATAAAGAACGAAGAAACAATCGAATTTTGAACCGTTATTTTTTTAATAGGAATGTGGTAGGTTATTGTTTAGCAAATTAATGCATTATTTAACCTATGTGAAAGTGAAGTGTTTTTTTTTTCAATTAATAAAGAATGGCACCTAGGCATCCACTGCTTCATCCAAAATTAAATAATTTTTCAATATTTTGTTCGTTCGGGGATTTAGTTTCGACCAACAAAAAGAGTATAGCTATTTTTGAAGAAATTGGACCTATTCCCACAAAAACTTCAACACCTCCACAGTGTTGTAACTTATCAATGAAGGTGGAAATAATTAAAAACATTAAATTCGGTTGGAAATGGCGGTGCTCGAAAAAAAAGCTCAAAAAGAAAAGGTGACAAAAGTTGCAGAAAGACAATCAACCCATCCATCGGCACTTTTTTCTGTGGGCCTCAATGTCTTCTAGAGATTAACGAGGTGCTTGCGTTAATAATCGCTTTTGTCATCAAAATTCCTGTGAACACGGGTTTTCAGGTAAGTTAATTTAATCTTAAGCTACAACTTAAGGATATTTTTTAAATTAGTGTGTATCATTATTTAAAAATAAGCATTTAATCTATTGGCGCCATCACGACCATAAAAGTGAATTAAGTAAATCTACAATAATAGATTACTATATAGTTATTTTCGGGAAATGACGGAAATTATTGCATCTCACGTTGAAGTAAACATTGGTGGCAAGGAAAACGCGTACGCCAGTACATAGGTGTTGAAAATATATTCCCTGGTTGCACTCATGAAGTTACAAATCATAGCCAAGGGGAATATGTGAATATGACCGATCCAACCAACACAATAAATGATTTGGAGAACCAAAACAAGCTTCTAAAAAAAATATTGTATGTCGCAAAACAATCCACCATCTTCACCAATATATGGCACTTTTCTTTTACAGAAAATACTGCCTTGAAGAGAAATATAATGACGAATTGGGCTCCCAAATAATGGAGTTCTTACTTGATATAAAAAAAGTATACCCATGTTTCAACGATGCACAGTGGTAAAAATGGCCAAAATAGCTGGACATTAGGACAAAAATTCATGTCAACTGATCGGCGAATGGACTTTATATTATAACCAGATATGGTTGACTAGACAGAAACTGCATTGAGAATTCCGTTTGATGTGATGCAGGTGTTCAAATATGTCAATCTTTGTAATACATCAGGTGGTTCGCAGTTCTGTTCTAGATTTAGACCATGTTAAATATTATTCTGCTAGTTTTCAAAAGTAAGGTATTCAATTTTTGACTTCTGGATATTCTTATTAGTAATTAGTAAAACATATTTAGCCGTTACCTGATTCGGAAAGGTATTAAATTATCTGGTACAGACTAACGAGAAGTAGCGCTTTAATTTTTATTCAACTTAGTCTTTGAAATGATATAACTTTTTTTCTCCATGTTTCTCCGCCTTCCGGAAATCATGGCCTAAAAGAAGAGCATCTACAAAATACTTAAAGCAAAAATCACACCCATACAGACCCATACGGCTTAGATATATAATTTTGTTCAGGAAAATGTACCCGTTCAAAAGTGATGTTTTAGTCCATTGAAATGGTATTTTGACCTTGTATTTCGCGTTGGACAAAGTTTTTTGCTTTTGATGTGTAGGGAAGTTCAGTATTTGTATAAAACCGGCCACACGATTCATCAGCCACACCATTCGCCCATCATCTTGAAAAAAGGGGAAGAAAAGAACTTCCACGATATCTTGAAAACCGTTAGTTTTACACATGAAACATTTAACGTTTACCATAGAAAATAAAATTTTCTACAACTGCTGTCAATAGATATACTTTTATGATAAAATTGAAAATAAAAAGTTAAAGATAAAAATAGGCGTATGTTTTTACGAAAATTTTTAGCTGAATCTGATAGAGGAACTAGTAACTTTTCTGAAGTCCTAGAAATGGAATAGTAGAAACATGAATTGGTACCTAAGATTTGTTTCTTGCGTTTTTTAATTGAAAGGTACATATATAATGTGTATAAGCAAACAATATAAAAATGAACGCAATACTTTTTAGAAAAAATAAAAATTTAAAAAAAATTAAAAAAAAAATCAATTTTAACATTAAGAAAATATTCGTTTTTATTCGATTTTTGTCGTTGAAACGTTCCCACAAAAATTGTACAGTTCATATACATAAGGATTAATTTTGGTACTCTGATATTAGTTTCATTCGATTAAACATACATAACAACATCACAAATGATACCAAACATGGATTTTTGGAAAGTATGCGATGTGGTCGCAAGGCAACCACTGTAACCGTCGGAACAAGCGACTTGTAGCATCGCATAAGCGCCACACCATAGATTACACAAGTGGTATGAATAATTTTAATACGATGCAAATTTTCAGGTAAATTCGTGGGCTTACAACTAAAAGACCTCGACCCTCCCACAGTTCAAAATGAGAATTTAGAGAATGTTTTACCACCAAAACAACCTGGGCTCCTCAACATCAACGAAGAACTGGACGACAATAACACTAGTACGGACGAAGACTTATTTGACGAGACTGAAATAACTTTTTAATATATGTACATAATATAATGAAAGTTGACGTGACTATTTTTGACAAACTCCTGACTTAGCCACAAACTGACTGACTAGGACGCGGAATGCAATGCAATTCTACCTCCTTGTGGTGCATTATGGGTAACGCCAAATGAACTGCTGTTCTTTATAGAACAAACAAAGATCAACCTAACACCAGCATTAATTTGTATCAAAAAAAGATCACAATAAATATCAAAAAACAAAATTCCTTCATAAAAAAGTAATTCTAGTAATTTTCGATTTTCTCGAAAACTAGAAGACATAAAAGCTTTCGGTTTTCTGTGTTTGATTCAGAATTAGTTTAGTTTAGTTTAGTTTAGTTTATTTCATCAAACAAAGTTACAAGACTTCAGTGATTACTTGATAATAATATACAATATATTACAATACATTACAAAATAAAATAAATTAATAAAAATTAAATTTAAACATTTCCACCATTAAGGTTAGGTACTTAAAATTAATAGCAAATTATTTTTAAATGAGAATCTACTCAGACTAAAATCCATCATATCACAAACAGCATTGGCTTCTCTTAAACATCTAGACAATGGTTCATTGGCAGCATAATTTGTTCTGTGGAATGGAATTTCAAAAATCTGTCGGTTCCTGAGCATCCTCGCAGGGACATTGAAGTTAATTAAGGCCAAAATATCGGAACACTCAATATGATTTCCCAATACATCACGGATGAACATTACCTCAGAGAACTTTCTTCGAATGTTAAGAGGCAAGATTCCAAATAATTTGCACCTTGTCCCATAGGATGGCATATCTATGTCCCAGTTAAGCCTTTTCACTAAGACTCGTGTAAAACGTTTTTGAATTTTCTCAATTCTAAAAGAATGAACTTCATACAAAGGGTTCCAAATAGTACTACAATATTCTAGAGTAGATCTAACAAATGCAAAAAACAGACATTTCAAAGTGTGAGGATCACTGAAATCTTTAGAATTACGCAAAATAAATCCCAGCATTGAGTTACCTTTGGCAACTAAAAAGTCTATATGTTTTAAAAAATCAAGTTTTTGGTCAAAAATTACACCAAGGTCTTTTTTAAAGGTAACAGATGAAAGAAATGAATTATTTATTTTATAAACGAAGTTTATTGATGAACGTTTTCGACAAAACGTTAAACTTTGACATTTAGCAATATTCAAGTGTAAAGAGTTTATCAAACACCAATTATATAATCTCTCGAGATCTTCTTGTAATAACATACAATCCTGTTCAGTCCTTATGCACCGAAAGACTTTCAAGTCATCCGCATACATAAGGCACTTAGAATTAAGAAATGCGTTGGGAATGTCGTTAATAAATAGCAAGAAAAAAAGTGGACCAAGATGGCTGCCTTGTGGCACACCGGAGGTAACATTAATAGGGGAAGATAGAACGTTATTAATACGAACATACTGGGTACGACCTTTTAAGTATGCCTTTATCCAGTTCAAGAAATTAGAGTGGAATCCTAACTTATTAAGCTTCATAATTAATATATCATGTCCAACCCTATCGAAAGCCTTGGAGAAGTCAGTATACACAACATCAAATTGATATCCTTTTTCAAGTCCATTTAAAACATAATTTGAAAAAATTGTAAGGTTTGTACAGGTAGATCTACCAGAAACAAAACCATGTTGATAGGGAGAAATAATGCTTTTAATAATTGGAGCTAATTTTTCGTAAATAAGTTTTTCAAACATGTTTGGAACTGTGGTAATCTTACAAATAGGACGATAGTTAGAAACTTCCTGCCTACTTCCTGATTTATAAATTGGTGTAATTATAGATCGCTTCCACGTATTTAAAAACTCACCACTTTGAAGGGAACGATTAAATACTATTTTTAAAGGTACAGCAAATACTTTTGCACACCTCTGTAAAACAATAGGGGCGATTCCTTCCATATCTAGTCGTGTATCACCTTTTATTTTAGATAAAGCATTTTCGATTTCTGAAGTTGAAAGACTTAAATTGCCAATACTCAAAAAGCTATCAGAGTTATTAAATTGATCACCAAGAATTAAATTCGGAGTACTATCTAAATAAACAGATTGAAAATGTTTTGCAAAAAAGTTACATACAATTAAGAGATCTGAAGATGATATGCCATCGTGACGCATTAGATTAGGAATACCATTAGAATGTTTTTTAGAATTTATAAATTTCCAAAAACTTTTACTATTACTTTTTAAGTCACATTCAACAGATAATAAATACTGATTATAAAGGAATTTATTCAAAGTATCAAAATTCTTTTGCAATATTCGATATTGCTTGTAAAGATCAGGATTATTATTAGACCTGCGAAATTGCTTATAAACCTTGTTTTTTTTATTATTGAGATTAATTATTCTTTTATTAAACCACACTGGTTTTGACCCGCTTTTAATTTTTACTTTGGGAGTGTATAAAGCAATTGCATTATGCACAATCCCTAAAAATGCATCGTAACAATCATTAAAATTTGCATTTACAAATAATGCTTCCCAGTCGAATCCATTGATATAACAACTAATTGAGTTGAAATCAGTCTTAAGAAAATTGTAAATAAAGTTCGAATCATGAGAGGCAGGTGAAAAATACACATACAATTCTAAATGCAAACTGAATGCAATATGATGAATCGTGTTGGGAAAAAGAGAAACCATAGAGTTGTTTATACCAACGCACAAATCCGAATCAACAAAAACTAAATCAAGCACATTATTAAAAGAATTATGAAAATAATTAATTTGTCTTAGATCAAATTGTGCGAAGGTATCCACAACTTCACAATCATGATTAAATATTACATTAAAAGGAACAAGTATTTTCTCCTCAGGATCGTAAATCCATTTAACATTTGGCAAATTAAAATCACCTACAATAATAACTTTTTGATCATCTCTACGATTTTTTAAAATTGAACTACAATTATGAATGTGAGCTTTATATAAATCAAATGAACTACTTGGTGGAATGTAAGATACAATGAGAAAAATTTCATTAAAACAATCAAGTTTGATGTTTAGTACTAATTGGTCGACATCGAGAGCAGCAACTGGTGACGGCAAAACAACTTTAGTGCAATGAAATTTAGTGTGCACAGCAGCGATTACCCCTCCTCCTCTCTCACAATCAAGCAATTCATAATTTCGATCTTTACGAAAAACAGCATACTGATTATCATTAAACATCTCGGCATTGTAGTGATTATCGTTAAGCCAAGTTTCTGTGAGAACGATTATATCGTATTGGGAAGATGAAGAAGAGAGAAGTACTTGTTGCAATTTAGTGCGAAGTCCCCCACAATTTTGATAATACAAAAGAAAGTCATTGGAGGAAGAGCAAAAATTAGCTTTCAATTGATAATGATCTTTAGCTTTAATCGTTGTTGATGTTGACACTGATGATGGTGATGGTGGGTGTTTTTGTGAGCGTAACGATGCAGAGAGAAATGCATTTTTGGAGATCGATGCTCTGGTAGAGGGCAGTGATGATGACGATGATGATGAAGGGTATGATAGTCAGTTAAGAGGTAGTGGCTGCGAGGGGGACTGTTGGGTGGCTGTTGGAGTAGGTATTGTTGGTGCTGGTGGTGGTGGTGGTGGTGGTGGTGGTGGAGGTGGTGTTGGTGATGATGATGGTGATAATGATGATGGTGGCGGTGGCTGTATTGGCGATGTTTGGTGAGAGACAAATTTTTTTATTTGGACAAAGCATGGCCATACAGAGGGATCCATAACAACAGAGATCTTCGAAGATGGAACACTCAGTTTAAATGTCACAAATTTATAATTATTTAAATCCGAGTCTTTCTTGACTAACATATAACATTTAAATTGGTTAATTGGGATGTCTGTTTTTATGGAGATATGATTTATTATATCTTCGGGTTTAGTGTTTTTGCTGAATTTAGATAAATGAAGCCACTTGTAATCAGGCAACTCACCAAGAGAAGACGTAGTATCAGTGCCGATTATTTTCATTTGCTTAGAAGGTTTTTTTACACGTTTTACTGGTTTCCACAGCGTATTGTTTTCAGTCGAGGGAATTATGAAATTATTGCTTTCAGATTGAGTAGGTTTAGCAATATTTTCAGATTGTGATAATTTGTTACTTTCTTGAGATAAGGAAGTTGGATTTTTTGTTGAATTGAGAATAATCTCTACATTGCGGCAACTATTTCATCCACGTCAGTGTCTAATACTATGATCATTGACCACAAAACAAAAATTTTTGTTTTACGTTTCACAATTTTGAGAAAAATTGATCCAAACTATTTTTGTTTGCGTTTTTTTATCAAGATTTGGAGTTTTAACGCAATTTTTTAAAAAACTGTTAAAACAAATAATATAATTTAAATGTAGGATTATAAAACAGACTTCTGGCTTTTTAAATCGTTATTGTTTTGTTTTTTTTTTTAAGTATTGCCGTTGGTTTTTAATATTTGTTTTTCCATTTAAGTCGTTTTTTTTTTTGAAAATGGCCCCTACCTCCTAAACGGAGCAAGATAGACCCCCCTCCCACAGAAAAACATGCTTGTATTTACCTCCTCTACAAAAATCCTTTATCAATTTTCGGCTTCCAAGTTATCGTACTCTCCCCCACTTTTGTATTTATTTTAATAAGCTTTTTCACTTGTTTTACAATTTGAAATCTTTCCTTTAGCTCGGCAAAATGACAGATGAATCTTAATTTGTATTTCTTTTTTTCAAGGAGTGAAAAAACAACAACCATTCAATTGCCTTCTTAGCCCAAAGAAACAGCGATTGGCAAGAGTAATTCTTCGTTTGATTTCAGCACTGGTATCATTCGCTGAGCTTATAGCGGATCCTAGGTAGACAGACAAAGTCTCTGACCACCTCAAAGTTACAGCTGTCTATAGTGACGTTCTGCCCGAGACGTCGATGTTGGGTGTCCTTTCTTGTCGACGGCATATATTTCGTTTTGCTTTCATTCACCGTTAACCTCATCTTCTTGGTTCCTTCTGAATACTCACGAGAGCACCACTGACATCACGCTTTGTTCGTCCGATTATGTCAATGTCGTCAACGTAAGCGAGTAATTGGACGTACTTTTGAAAGATTGTGTCTCTGGTGTTGACGTGAGGGTTTTCCACTATTCGTTCAAGAACGATGTTGAAGAAGTCGCATAACAGCGCATCGCCTTGCCTAAAACCTTGTTTGACATCAAAGGTGTCGGTGAGGTCTTTGCCGACCTTTATGAAGCAGCGTGCATTCTCCATCGTCATCCTGCACAAACGGACGAGTTTGGCAGGGATGCCAAAGCTAGACATTGCTCTATATAGCTCGTCTCTATAGATGCTGTCATACGCGGCCTTAAAATCGATGAAAGGGTGGTGGGTATCGATTTGGAACTCCTGGTTTTTCTCCTAGATCTGCCGTAGTGCGAATATTTGGCCGATGGTCGACTTCCCTGACCTAAAACCACACTGATATGGACCTATCAAGTTGTTGACGAATGGCTTCAGGCGTTCACAAAGTACGGCAGATAAGATCTTGTAGGCGATACTAAGAAGACTGATGCCTCTGTAGTTGGTGCAGTCCAGAGGTTCACCTTTCTTGAGGATCGGGCAAACAATGCTGAGATTCCATTAATCGGGCATGCTTTCCTCCGACCATATTTTACAGAAGAGCTGGTGGATACTCCTAACCAATTCATCGCCAGCCGCTTTGAATAGCTCAGCCGCAAGGCCACCAGATCCAGCAGCTTTATTAGACTTAAGTTTAGATATAGCTATCTTCACTTCGTCGAGATTGGGTGGGCGGAATTGTTAGCCTACGTTGTCCAGGTTGAATGGTGCAGTCTGCATGGTAGCGGAATTCGGTTCGTCATCACCTTTATACAATTTGCAGAAATGATTTTTCCATATCCTCAGCACCGACTGCGATTCTACCACAATGTTCCTCTGATCGTCCTTGCAAGCTTCCGTTCGGGCCTTGTAACCTTGGGAGGTTCTCTTTACTTTTTGGTATAACTTCCGAACTTCATTCCTGCAATGGCATCCCTCTATTTCTTCGATCGCGCGATTAATGTATTTTCGCGTACAGATAAGCTTTTTAAAAAAATTAAACAATTTAAATACAATTTTTTAATCGCAACCATTTTATTGTCAAACAAGTCTTAATGGTTCTACGTATTGAAATCAACTCACCTGAGAAATTTTGCAAGATACATAAGCAGATGCATTGCTTATTATGTTAGGTCAGCAAAAATTACCAAACATTAAAATGATATTCATATCCCAGTCTGCTCCGTAAAGGAATGTGCAAACCATGAATTATAGTGTGGGAATAGAAGATTTCCCATATAAAGAATTAAAGGTATCCGCTAACCGGATATCTAGTAATGATGGGGAGGAATGTGTCTTATACATAACTTCTCCCCTCTTTAGTTTAAAATTCTCCTGAATTTTATTGAAAATTTTAACTTTAATTTTCTTTTGAAAAATAAAACTGAAAACAACTAAAACAATTAATAAAATAATTAACGAGAAGTTAATTCCATAAGATATATTCTTATAATACTGTAATTCTTCAATTTTTTCAATGTTATTTTCGTTTTCAAATATTATGTCTTCTAAAGTTATTTTGCTGCTAAAACTGGTAAAACTTTTATTCATTGGATAGTAGAATGGATCTTGAAAAATTTCTTTTACATTTCTCCAGTAATGGTCTAAAATTCTTAGTAGATTTCCTGTTACATTTAAATTTCTGTCATCACAATTTGGTGTTATATTCATATTTTTAGCATTTTTTAAAATTATGGTTTCATCATCAATAGTTAAAACATCAGTTTGATAATTTTTTATGAGTTTACAATTTCTTGGTATACACAATGGGCCCTACTAATAATCAAACACTAATGGCGACTATTAGCTAACTGAGAGGTTAAAATAAAATATGGAGCTTAAACGGAATGCCACCAATAAAGAATTTTACCCTTTTGCTAACAATATCCTCAGACTTCCCTTGAATCTACTACAATTTGCATCAAATTCCATCAAACAAAACCGCACACTACAATAACACAAGTGAAATTATAGAAGAAGAAATACACAAACACAAATGCATTGACACAGGGTCGGCGTGCAGTTACACGGCTAAATTCTGGGGCGCCCAAGGAAAGCAAGATTAAAAAAAAAAATCATTGAGGTGCTTCTTTCAATTTTGCCGAGCTATAGGAAAGTGTATAAAGATTTTAAAACGTTAAAAAAGTAAAAAAAAAAGTTATACAAACTAAATAAAAAAGTGAAACAAAAGTAAATACTTGCGATACTTATATTTAAAAAATATATATGTATAAGACAACATGCGGCATTAAATAATGTAAGAACATCTGTAGTACGGAGTGAACAAAATTTCTCATTTCACAGTAAGTTTTGTCTCATATTCTTCATAAAGTTATGTGAAGTGGAGTTCTTTAGGTAAATAAATTATCTAAGAATACTTTTAAAATGACATAACACTTTTTTGCCGAAAACTGAGATGATAGTTAGGGCCAACAGCAAAAAGACCTTTAAGAATATATCATTCAAAACGTTGAAAATAACTCTGCGCTTCAGAAACTAAATGGATTTGAGCGCCTTGCCATCACCAACAAAAATGAGGCCGTCCCTGCTGGACGAGAATTTCTCATTTGACAGATGAATCTCTTCTAAACCAATTTTATTGAAGTATATTTTTATTTACAACAAATTAGATTTACTATAGCAAAACATCACTAAATATCAATTCAAAAGTATTCTACGATATTAGTATTCAACGTAGCACCGCGTGTTTTTTTTTATATTTTGTTTAAAAAAGTATTGCAAGTGTTGATTACACAATTATTACACTTTTTTATTTAGTTTAATTATATTTTTATCACTTGTTTAACGATTCGAAATCTCAAAACACTTTCCTTAGCTCGGCAAAATGACAGATGAATTTAATTTTTTTTTATTGTTCAAGGAGTGAAGATAAGTATTGCCGTATTCTTTTTTAACAGCAGCTTTTTGCAGTACTATAGTATGTAATTCGTTCAAAGGGCTTGGACGATTTTAATTTTATTTTATGTACATAGTTGATAAACATAATGCAAGAACATGCATATTTTGAGTAAACTGCATAGTTTTCTGACATATGTACATACCAGTATGAAATTGCTACGAAAAATAATTATTTTCTACTGGGATTTTTACAGTGATATTTCTGTTCCTACCAAATCAGCAGATAGATATCTTTTTAGGGATCAGAATACTGTTGTTTCCATTGGTTTTTTTTTCAGAAATTTTATCCTTTTTAACTCCAATAAAATATGAAACGACCGACTTTCTGAATTCATACAAACTTTACCAAATGACGCTATTTTAGGCGAAACGGTTTTTCATACATTAATTTCTCTGACAAGTAATCCTAAGAATGACTACGTATGTTTACGTGTATAGAAAAAGGAAAACAGAAGGAGTTAAAAAGGACAACAAGAAGTGACCAAAAAAAAACGACATGATTGACAATCATTTTGAAGTTTGTCTCGTTATGTTTTTGACAAGACGTTTGTGGAAATATAAATATACTTTAAAAATATTCAAATGGATTTGATTAACTTATATAATGTTAAATAAATAAAAAACTATGAAACAAAAAGTATAAAAGTATACATCTATTCAATGTAAATGCAGACGTACTAAATATTTATGAAACAAATAAATAATCTGTTCCTGTTGCAATACATAAATATATAAACAATAAATAAAGTACTTCTAGATAAAGTTCTTTTTCACTGTAAAACAATGATCTCAAGATTGAAACCAACTCATAGAAATACCTACCTATTGAAATCTACCTGATAACTTGGGAATAGATTTAAGTATTAAATACAAATTAAAGTACCATAAAACAGAACTAGTGCAACACTTTTTATTTAGTGTTCGACTTTAAACATGGATTTCCATGTATTAAATTTTGACATATTGCTAACGACTAAACTGGAGATTAAATCCGTTATTGGTATGCGGATTTTCTGAAATCTGCAGATTTTCTTTTAAGGTTAACACTAAATTTGATTATTAGTAAGGCCCAATGTTTACTTATTTGTAGTTCATTTAAATATTTATGTTCTTCATATTTATATGTTACATTATTATACACTAGTCAACAATATTAAAGGAACAAATTTTTTTTCAAGTTTTGTTAGCGTTTTTTGAAGAGCTGTATCTTTGTGACGAGTGGTCGTATTGAGTTGAAATAAAAAGCATTTTACAGCTTTATGTTTTTTGTTTCGAGATTTGTTTGCAAACAAATTTTTTTGAAGTACCGTTATTGCGTTATTGCAAAAAATGAGACGAGACAACAAAATTATTTTGTTTTTATTTTTTTTGAAGGTCCTCATTTCTATGGATAAATTTTTTTGAGTCAATTAAATGTCATGATCAGATACCTTGTTTATTCAGCTTCAATTCAGTTTTTTAGTTGTTTTCGTACGATTTTTTTTTGACATGGTTTATCTGACTTGAATGAAAAAAGATACTTTTAGCCTTGATTACCAATATCTCAGCAAATAATGACGTTATAAAAAATTTAAAGACAGTTTTGGAAATTTGAAAAAGCGTTTTACAAGATTCTTTTATGATTTTGTAGAAATTATTTTTTTTCACCGTTCACCGTTAGTTTAAAAAAAGTACTAAAAACCGACGTTTTGTGGTCTTTTCGTAAATCTTTTTTTTTCTTTGCAAATATTGATTGCATGGCTTGCGTTGGTATGCAAATTTATAGACTTTTAAATCATCAATATTCTTGTAAATTTTCAAATTGATTCATCGAACCGTTTTTCCTCACCAAAACTTCAAAGTCTTACAAACGAGGTAAAGGAACAAATTGTGTTGTTCCTAAACAATGCGTAGTCGTCATCAAAATGACAAGAAAACCGCAATTCCAGTGGTTTTTTTCACAGTTTTGCATTAGTTAGATACTTTTTTGAATTGAAATGAAATAAAAAGTACATTAAACAAAAAAACAAAAAAAATTAATTTAAAAAAATTTCAAACAAAAAAACTTGATTTTTTTAATTTTTTTTTTTTTTTGAAAAATGTAATTTTTTTTCATTTCCATTCAAAAAAGTATCTAACTAATGCAAAACTGTGAAAAAAATCCACTGGAATTGCGGTTTTCTTGTCATTTTGATGACGACTACGCATTGTTTAGGAACAACACAATTTGTTCCTTTACCTCGTTTGTAAGACTTTGAAGTTTTGGTGAGGAAAAACGGTTCGATGAATCAATTTGAAAATTTACAAGAATATTGATGATTTAAAAGTCTATAAATTTGCATACCAACGCAAGCCATGCAATCAATATTTGCAACAAAAAAAAAAGATTTACGAAAAGACCACAAAACGTCGGTTTTTAGTACTTTTTTTAAACTAACGGTGAACGGTAAAAAAAAATAATTTCTACAAAATCATAAAAGAATCTTGCAAAACGCTTTTTCAAATTTCCAAAACTGTCTTTGAATTTTTTATAACGTCATTATTTGCTGAGATATTGGTAATCAAGGCTAAAAGTATCTTTTTTCATTCAAGTCAGATAAACCATGTCAAAAAAAAATCGTACGAAAACAACAAACAAACTGAATTGAAGCTGAATAAACAAGGTATCTGATCATGACATTTAATTGACTCAAAAAAATTTATCCATAGAAATGAGGACCTTCAAAAAAAATAAAAACAAAATAATTTTGTTGTCTCGTCTCATTTTTTGCAATAACGCAATAACGGTACTTCAAAAAAATTTGTTTGTAAACAAATCTCGAAACAAAAAACATAAAGCTGTAAAATGCTTTTTATTTCAACTCAATACGACCACTCGTCACAAAGATACAGCTCTTCAAAAAACGCTAACAAAAATTGAAAAAAAATTTGTTCCTTTAATATTGTTGACTAGTGTATTTAAATATCATTTCTTTTGGGCTATCAATTTCTTCTTTATTTAAATTTGGAATTGGTAAAATAATTTTAAGTTGAATTTGTTCAAATTCTTTGGGAATTTTTATGGCAAATAACAATAAATTTTCTTTAAATTTAATTACACCCATTTTAATATTTTTCATTTTATTCAAATCAATTTTTGTATTTCAATATCAGTTAACATATTTGGATTTATGTGCCCATATCTAGCCGAAGCTATATTACTTTGAATATGATCAATTTTTTCTTTTACAATTTGAAGTTTAAAGTACTGGTCATAAAATAAATTTCTCTTAATAACATTACTTGATATTGTAATGAAGCATTACCAATTCAACAATATCATTACATACAGAAGCGCGTATCGCGGCAGCACCAGTCGATCACATACCCAATTGAGTTGTGCCATGCCCCAAAGAGAACAAACAACTAAATTATTTTATAATACTGTGATCTACCAGGAAAAGCCTGTGATGTACCAGACATTAAGTCTGAGATTAACCAGTTTTTAACTGTGATCTAGCCGGCGAGATTAAGCTTGTTAAACTTAAGCGCTGACACCTAACCAGAACCAAATCAGAACCAAAACCAGAACCAGAACCAGAACCAGAACCAGAACCAGAACCAGAACCAGAACCAGAACCAGAACCAGAACCAGAACTAGAACCAGAACCGGAACCAGGGGGTCAATTCTCGATCTGTGAAGCCGTGAAGTGATAAATATAATAACGCCTTCACGCCAAATGCGATTCTCGAAGTGTGAAAAAATGAAAACAAATGTCAAAATGTTTTCATATGATAATTCGTTTATCACAATCATTTCATTCTGTAAAAACCTGTGAAAAGAAAAATGATAAACTGAAACAAATTGTGCTCATTTCATACATCCAAGTCGCCATCTTGGTCTTTCTATGACGTCACAATCATCTTTTTCTATGAGCAAGTGGTAGCATTTTTCATGTTAGTACTTTTTAGTTCTCACTTTGACAGCTGTTTTTCATAAAGAGTTCGGGAATCGCCTTGCGCGTTTTTGTGAAGTGATAAAATGATAAAACTCTGTGCAAACTGAAATGATAACTTTGTTTTCATTTCACAGTTTCACTGATCGAGAATTGACCCCCAGAACCAGAACCGGAGCCAGTAAATTTTATCGCGATTTGATTATAAAGATTATAAATAGAAATACAAATACACTTTTTAAATAAATTTATAAAAATAAAGAAAGATTAATCAAAGGAGCTAAAGTTTCAAGTACTTTTCTTTAGCTTGAACCCTGGGTACGACTTGAGCACTACCTCGGCTGGAAAAATCAAAGTACCAAGTACAAATTGGCGCCCGAGCAGGGACAGAAGGTCCACTCCAGTAACTAAATAAATAAAAACAAAAAAAACAGAATAACCCGAACAGGGTAACCCAACCAGAATAACACGACTATTGCAACCCGATAGCTTAATAGGATAACAACGTAGGAATCTTCACACTCGAACGATGTCAGGCAGCGAGAATGATTTGAATGATGAAGAGATAATAGAGCGTATGACCAGATTAGAGCTTAATACTGAGGGTACGCTAGCTGTGCTGCGTTCTAGGCTCAGCCAACATGTTAAAGAAGCCCGCCTGGGTGCTTCAACGCAAAACCTCTGTGAGGAAATGGAAAAAATGACAGTTGGACGTGAGTATGCGGAAAAAGACACTCCTAAACAAGTAGACATCAACGAATCCATACCAACTGACATCGGAAGGACTAGTAAACAAACCCTACGTACCCCAGACGGGACCCACCATCGTTATCAAAAAGCCTGGCTGTGCTTTGTTGATTTGTGGGGACAAAAATAAGACATTAAATGTTTAAACCATTTGCAAAAAAATAAGGAAAAAAAAATAAAATGAAAAAAAAATTACAAAAAATAACTACAAAAAAAAAAACACAAAATATAAGAAAAATAATTAAAAATAGATAATACAATATAAAAAAAATAATAAAAGGTAAACAAAAAAAAACTTATTAACAATAAAAAATAAATAAATAGAAAAAAAAAAAGATATAAAGGGTCCGCCAAATAACTTTTTTGAAAATGCTATAAAAAAAAACTACTAAATATTTTCTCAAATTTCTTTTTTTATTTGAAAGTACAATCCTTCCGGTTAGTAATGGAAAATAATTTCATTCAAATGGCTGCTTTTGCCAAAAAAATCATCTTTTCAGATGAAGCTCATTTTGATCTTGACGGGTATGTAAACAAGCAAAATTGTCGCATTTGGGGCACAGAAAACCCGCACGCCATTGAAAAGCCGATACACCCAAAACGAGTCACTGTTTGGTGCGGATTTTGGTCCAGAGGCATAATTGGGCTATTTATCTTCGAGTGCTCGTTACAGTCAATGGCGATCGTTATCGGACCATGTTGAACGAATTTTTGTTCACAAAAATTGAAGAGGAGGATATTGGCAACATTTGGTTTCAACAGGACGGCGCTACGTGCCACACAGCCGAAGCTACACTCCATGTAGTAGTAGCATTTTCAAAAAAAAAGTTATTTGGCGGACCCTTTATATACGAGATTGCTCTCGTCTAGAAAGTAGGGGGGGATGTAATGAAGCATTACCAATTCAACAATATCATTACATACAAAAGCGCGTATCGCGGTAGCACCAGCCGATCACACACCCAAAGACAACAAGCAACTAAACTTCGAGTGATAACGATAAGCAAGTAGCACACAAGCTGGACTATGCAATGAAGGTGAAACCCAACACACCTACCACACCCGACCAAGTTGATGTGGTGAATAACGCACTGCTGGGTTGTTGGATGGTTTGTTTTGCCGATGCTGTTGATGGTGAAGATTTGAAAATTTGGTTGTTGTTTTATTGTTTCAAATTTTATTATTTTATTTCATTCCTCAGTGTATAGTTGTTAAACGCTCGCTGAAGATGAGCCCTCAATATTAATGGCTCGAAATGCATCCGATAAATAATAAAGAATATTAAAACTCATTTAACATCGTGTTTTGTATGTTTATCGATAGTTTGCGGTCAATAAGAAGCTTTACAAATTGCCCACGTAAATAAAATAATGTTTGAAATTATTCTAAACATTTTGGGCCAGTAAATAATTCTACGTGTTAAATGTAATCACTGGAAATATTATGCTTATTAATTTTCAAAAATGTTGGCTACTTTAATTTATTGAAAAAGAAAACTTTATACATTCATCTGTGAAGGTGTTAACCAAGCTATATTATTCCTTGAAATAGATAGATTTAATTTTTAGTGGGCTGTAGGTCAACCCTACCTACCATATCGATAAAAAGGTCACGAAAATTATCATATATTCCATGAAATAGGCATCAAATTTATTGAAAAAAAAATAAAAAGTGTTAAAAGTCTAAATAAATTTCAATATGTTTTTAAGGCAATTATGATATTTTTCACTTTATTTGCTATTTTGCTTTTTTTATAATTCTAAAAAAAATGCGTATTCACCTTTTTTATATAAAAAAAATGATAGTTCAAAAAATCAGTAGACTTCCCTTTTTTCTAATTTTTGTAAAAATTCCCAAGCAAAGGAATTTTTTTCATGATCCCCCAGCACTAAAATGTGGATACCACCATCCATCACCACTGGCGCAAAGCAACGAAAATGAAACAGATACAGAATTCTCTGCATAGGCAAGGCAAGTGCAGAATGAAGGACCGTGGTGCGCTCGATGAAGTTGAAAACCTTGCTATCTAAATTTCTATTAGGAGGAATGAACTTTGTATTGTTTTTTTTTAATGTTTGTATGTGGATTTGCTTCACCTCGGTGCGCTTAAAGCCTAGTTTACAGTTCCCGTGTGCAAAAAAAAACCCACGCAAATATTCTCGCATGTCAAAAATAATTGAGGTGAAAGGCAAAATTAATTTTTGCATGATTAGTTTACAGTTTCATGCAGAAAAAAAAAACATTCCTGTCATGGCATGTCATGCAAAACAATGGACCGGCAATTGTTTTGCATGCGAAAAAAGTGTGGTGAATAAAATATATTTTTTACACTTCCAAAAAAATATTTTTTTTCACCTCAAGGCTTTATTAGCATGCAAATATTTTTTGTATTCAAAAATAATTATTTTCCACTTTTAGGGCTATAGTTTATTAATTAAGGGTAAATTAATGTCTCAATGGGTGGCCTAGACCAAGGCAAACGTTTTTTGGCTTGAATATTATTCAATTTGGTGCACAGAATAGATGGAAAATCGTTTTGAAAATGTTGATATTTTTTTCGCATGGGAACTGTAAACTATGCTTAAGTTAAGCGAACACCCTGATGGGTGAATTTTTCGTTTCTTTGAGAGGAAATGAATTTGCTTCGAGTTGCCGAATGAAGAACGAATGTGCGCTTGATGAAGTTGAACACCGAGTCATATAGATTAATAAGGGTAAGGGAGAAAAAACTTCGTGTTGGCTTGTTTTAGGTTTTTTTGTGTGTGAATTTGCTTTGCCCTGGTGCGCTGAATTTTGAGAACACCTTGGTCCTTGGTGTTTTATTTTGTGTACTTTTACTGGGTGGAATTATTTTATTTTGAATTGGGTGTGTCCATACTTTTGTTTGGGATATTGATACAGGTAAAATATTAAAAAGAAAGACAAGTGCGTATATTAAGATGTTGGTAGGGTGTGCGGAGAACACCTGCGCACCTTCGAATAAACGTCACTGGATATAACGCCATCCGAATCCCGCGGTAACGATATCCCGCCGTTCAGACATCCCGCCGGCAGTACCTACTATGATACTATATGGCATACTTTAAATAAAATACAATTGGAAGAACATTTTTGGTGATTTTCAATAAGTATTTTTTCTCTTCTCTTCTCAAAGAGAAGAATTTTACATGGGATTGTGTTCGGCGGGAGATTTCGCTGCTCTCTCGATTAGAATTGGTTTTCAATTCTGGTGGGGGAGGCATCAAACTTGATACCTCTAAACTTGATTTGCGGCTTAACTAAGCGTCCTTACGACTTAAAAGTCCAGATTCTGTAAATGCGAAAGAAACTTTGCATACACCCAACCTCGCACCCACCCCAAATCTTATAGTAAGCCCAAGCAGGGGGGTTGCATACCTCACTGTAAAAGGAGGCTTAAGATCCTGAGAACCCACGAAGCGGGCCAGGCAAGGTACTGTTGCTCAAGAAAACTTGACATTGGCGCCTGCCCAGATGACTTTAAATACCCGTGAGGACCCAAAAAGGAGGGTTAAGTTCCTGAGAACCCGCGAAGCTGGCCACGCAAGGTACTATTGCTCAAGAAAACTTGACATTGGCAATGAAACTCACTAGTAGCGTCATATTCATAATCTAGGAAATGCCACCTTTCAATTGATGCATCGCATTATATGAATAATCAACTTTTATCTTTAAACGCGATTTGCAGCTAAACTAAGCGTCCTTGAGGCATCAAAGTTGACACCTTTAAACTTGATTTAAACTTTAAACTAAGCGTCCTAGCGACTTATAAAATGCATATTCGTGATCTAGAAAGTGCCAGTTCTAAAAAATAAAAAAAGTTGGTAAAAAAGTAAATAAAAAGTTTTTTTTCTTAATTTTAACTCGAACAAATATTTGACGCAAAAGCAAGTTTTTCTTAATTTGTAAAAAATTAATATTCAAACAAAAATTTTAAAGTTGTTTTTTTCAATAAATTTTTCGAAAAGAAAAAATTTGTCCTTTGTCCAAGTTCCAGACCCACATTCTACATCCTTGTGAAATAAATACGAAGGAATTGCGTATACCATACGAGCAGGTTTGGAATTCAAAGCTTAAGATCCATCAACCGAGAGTGAACCATTCGGATCTTATTAAACTGCTAAGGGAAAGATATGCCAATCTTACAGTGAGGACCTTTTCAAAACCACCACCACTATCCTTAGGTAGTCATAGCGATGTGATTGCGAGTTTGGAGGAGGGAAGAAGTCGTTAGAAGATCTACAAGAGGAAGCGAATCAGATCGACAACAGGAAGCGTGTGAACAGTCAGCGATTGGAAGTCGACGTCCATCGATACTCTCTTGTGTCCATCAGTGTGCTCATAATAGCACTCGTATTGTTCAAGCACCACCAACATACCAAGTCAAATCACAACAAATATAACAAACGTTGTCCCAGAAAAATCCGATGCCGTCAAGATAGATACCGTCGAGATGGATGCCCTACCAGATCGTTTAGCTGCAACAAGGAAATCGATACGAGGAGTAACGTTTGCCCGAGTATAAAAAACTTATTTGTCTTATAATGTCTTGTAGTAAGAAAAAGAAAAAACAAAAATAATTAATAAATAAATAATTAAATAAATAATTGTAAAATGAGATCCGATTAAAAATACGTTTATACCATTTAGTATAAGAAAAAAAAATTTTTTAAATAAATAAAAAACAAAAATAATTAATAAATAAATAATTGTAAAATGAAACCCGATTAAAAATACGTTTATACCATTTAGTATAAAAAAATATTGAAAATTAATTAAAAAGAAAAAAAAATCTTAAAATTGTTACCTACACTTTCATATAAATATAACTTTTCGTTCTAAAATATAAAAAATATAAGAGTTGCACAAAAATGTATTGCTTACATAAAAAAAAAGTTATTTTTTTATATAAAAGAAAAATTATAATACAATTTATTAGAATGAATTAAAAACAAACAAAAAATATTCTTGCTGATTTATGTAAAAAGTGTAATGCACAAATACAAACAAAATTAACCCGTGACCACGACAAGTGGATCCTTGTCGAAACGTCGGGCTTTCAATTTCAGTTCAATTTTTTGAATTAAATTATCGCGGTAAGTCCGTTAAATTAATAAAATAAATTAAAAAGAAAATTAAACCTATTCTTAAGTATAATGTTCTTAATAATAACGTTCTTAAAAAAAAAATAAACAATTGTAATGTAATGAAAAAAAAAGTAATTCCTAGAATATAAAATTATATTTGTTACGTAATTTTAAGAAATTGTTTAATAAAAACAATATAATCTTGTCGATTGTCATCCGGTTGATCGTTCTTCCTCCGGGTGGGGAGGGATGTGCACACTTCAATTGTTTTGTTCACTTTGATTGTCAATTCGGTATCATCTTACGGATATTGTTTTGGGTCAATCAAAGAGCAATCATACAATAGTTTAATTGTGCTGACTCTTTAAACGTGCCGACGATTATCCACTGCGAATGTTTGGGCTTGCTACGACCTGTCATCAGCTACTCCTTCCCAGTCTGGTTTTCAGTCTCGAAGACAGCCATGAAGGAGCTTCAAGTATTTGAAAGGAAGATTCTCAGAATTTGCACCGAACTGACCGGCAGCGGCGGAAACACTACAGGAACGAACATCTCTATTCTGAAGCCAACATAATCCCGCTGGACAAATACCTAGTCCTTTCAGCGAAGAGACTAGTACGGAACATCATCGACCACCCGAATCAGCTAATGAGAAGGATGACCACTGAACAACGACATCCGGAGCCAAGGTACCTCAGTGTAATGGAAACTCTTGATGACAACATAATCATGGACAACGAGGAAGCAGTCTCGTTCTACGCTGACACTAGGTCAGCCTTCTACCGTGGCTAAACACCAACACTTCCCCCAACCTACACCAAAAACACCATTGACAACCGGGAATGAACACCCTGAGGACGATTAAGTCAGCCGACTTTTAATTTAAATTTTTTGACATGTAATTTATATATATCTATAATTTGTTAAACTTAAGACATTGTATAACGTTAGGCCCCCTATGTGCCAACAAATGTTAATTTATCATAGTATCATGTTAGTTATAAGCCAGATTGTATATATTGTGTTCAATAAAAGAAATTGAATTGAATTGAAATTGTTTAGGCTTGCGACCACCGAAATGACACGACAAGATTTGTCTTTCGAAAACAGTAAAAGAAGACGGTTGTTTCGTGTACATTTCTATTTAAACAGTTTTAACAGACTTGAGTAGCTTTTGCATGCACTTCTAGATGGTGGAAGTAGTTTATCTAGTTTTGATGTTTTTAAATCGCGTTGTTGTGATTGATTTAAATATCAATATTCAAATCTTCAATTTTACGGTGAATATAGTTTGTAAATTCGTTACTTTTTTTCAAAAATGTTGTGTTTTGAGGCAGGTAGTTCCACAAGAAATTGTATCTTTAAAAAATATTTTCAATTAAACAGAGCAATAGTGAGTCAAAAAATAAGAGAATGTGTAACCCGTCAACGTATAACAGAAATGTTATTGAAAATACTACAGTTAAAAAACAGGTATAGGTATATACCTACTAATTGAATCGGTAATTTCAAAAACCACATAAATAACATGATGGAAAATATTATGATTTATTGATTATGTTGGTAACGAATACATAGAAAGTTTGGCAACTAGCTCGCTTTTTTTGAGGCCAGCTGATAAGCGAGTAGAGCGACGAGTAATTTGACAAATTTGCCCAACTCGCTTGCCAGTACTCTCTCGTGTGACCTACAGTGACGGTGCATCAATAAGACGTTTAAGACAGTGTCTACCCTACCGTAAAGAAAAAAAAAAAGAAACCTACTCGTTACAATCAAGAAAACTGCGTTTACATTCATTTCATTATGTCCCTAAATCCATAACCTTTCTCAAATAATTGTCAACAGCTATAATTTGCCAAACATAAATCATAACATTCATCCCTTACTATTCACACACTCACATTTTCCAAACCTACTTTTATATCATTAAATAATTTGACTTCTACCAACAAACACAAAGCACAAAATCTCAATACTCAAACACAATACACACACTTTAGCTTCGCTATGCCTCTGCACTCTGCATCTGCTACGTGCTTCGGGAAACCCCGACTGAAAACGAAGACAGAGTCTTTCGTTCTACATAAATTATATGAAAATAAAATCAGCGGGTTATGTTGCTCAGGTATAATTTCTATGTGGAGCAAGTAGACAGATTCGAATCTGTCTAATTGCTTATTTTGCTTTGAAATTTGAAGTAAATTCGAAATTTTTTCGTTGACTGTTAAGTGAGGAGAACAACTCCTTCATTTTTTATTTTAAGAGTTGATTAAAGAGGAGGATTATTTTTTGTTTTTTTCATTTATCTTTGGAATTACTATTTTTTTTGTATCGTTCGTTCGCCATCCAGTGGCCAGTAGGTCAATCCTGAAAAATGCAATAGGTAGGAAGGCTGGACTCTTTCGCAGAAGTACACTACTGACGAAAAATAAAATTAAGGGAACAATAATTTTATCCGTGTGTGTTTTGAAGAGCTGCATCAATGTGATTAGTTGTCGTATTGAGTCGAAACAAGGAGCATTTTGAAACTGTATGTTTCTTCTTGTTTTGAAATTGTTTTAAAAATACCTACATATTTATTTTAAGGTGCCGTTACTGCCTTATTGCGAAATTGTAAAAAATGGTACGAGAATCAAGTGTTCCATTATTTTCTTTGTTTTATGGGTTTTTTAGATTTTTTTTTATAAATCAATGCCTTTTTTATTCAGCTTTAATCAAGATCTACAAGTTTTTTTTTCCTTGAGATACACCAATTTCAAAGAAACAAAACTATATACCTATACCTATATAGCTTTTAATCAAACATATAATGCATACTTTTGTCTTTGATCACCATTATCTCAACAAAAAATAGTACGGATGAGGATGACACATTAAATTCAAGGACAGTTTTGAAGACTTAATAGGTTTTCAATAAGATGTTTTTAAAATTCATGTAGACTTCTTATGGTGGCCCTTCAACGTTTGTTTCAAAAAATACAAGCATTTGATAAATATTCCTATCTGTGTACAATTTTTTGTAATTTGTATTCTTGTACTAAATATGTACCTATTCATTTTTGCTTAAAAGAGTTCGTTATTGGTAGCCATGTTTTTAATACACGTTTGTGAAGTCCTGTGTTAAGTCTCAAGGTTTGATTTCAAAGAGAAATACGCTGTATTTTGGACCTCTTTAATAGTTTTTATTTTTGACTCGATAAAAAGTAAAATAATGAATTAAATTTATAACTGTCTACCCAGTTCGTTCGAGTGCCGCACGTCACTGGTGACCTAAGGGTTAAATATATTGAAACATGATAAATTAAAACATGTGACATGTTTATTAGCTAATATCTTAACGTCTGTGAAGTTAGCAGGGCAACTTTCACTCACGCAATTGGGACCTAGACAGGAATTTGCAGTTTTTTTGCATTTATTTTGCATTTCTATTCCCGATTTTGCAGTTCGCCAAATAACGGTATAATGTAGTGACCTGCTAGCTTCACAGTGAAGTTAGCAGGTCACATGGCGTATCTCAGGAACCAAGCGTGCTAGGAACTTGTAGTAAGGCTCCAAATTTGCAGTTTTTTTGCATTTCAATGATAGGCTAGGTCAGAATTTTGAAGTCCTTATTTTGAAAAAAAATCCATACTGACCTGCTAACTTCACAGTGAAGTTAGCAGGTCACATGGTGTATCTCCAGAACCAAGCATGCTAGGAACTTGCAATAAGGCTCCAAATTTGCAGTTTTTTTGCATTTCAACGATAGGCTATGTTCAAAATTTGAAGTCCTCAATTTAAAAATTTCCCAAGTTTGACTTCAATATGAAGTAAGTAGGTCACATCGTGTATCTCACGAACCAAGCATGCTAGGAACTTGCAGTAAGGCTCCGAATTTGCAGTTTTTTTGCATTTCAAGAATAGGCTAGGTCAGGATTTTGAAATTCTTTTTTTAAAAAAAATTTCATACTGACCTGCTAACTTCACAGGGAAGTACCTAAGCAGGTTACTATGAATTTGTTTTCAAAAAAGGTCTTCAAATTTCTGACCTAGCCTATCGCTGAAATGCAAAAAAACTGCAAATTTGGAGCCTTACTACAAGTTTCTAGCACGCTTGGTTCCTGAGATACACCATGTGACCTGCTTACTTCCCTGTGAAGTTAGCAGGTCAGTATGAATTTTTTTTTAAAAAAAGGACTTCAAAATTCTGACCTAGCCTATTCTTGAAATGCAAAAAAAACTGCAAATTTGGAGCCTTATTGCAAGTTCCTAGCATGCTTGGTTCTGGAGATACACCATGTGACCTGCTAACTTCACTGTGAAGTTAGCAGGTCAGTATGACATTTTTTTCAAAAAAAGGACTTCAAAATTCTGAACTAGCCTATCATTGAAATGCAAAAAAACTGCAAATTTGGAGCCTTACTACAAGTTCCTAGCACGCTTGGTTCCTGAGATACGCCATGTGACCACCTAACTTCACTGTGAAGTTAGCAGGTCACTAAATTACACCGTTATTTGGCGAACTGCAAAATCGGGAATAGAAATGCAAAAAAAATGCAAAAAAAATGCAAAAAAACTGCAAATTCCTGTCTAGGTCCCAATTGCGTGGGTGAAAGTTGCCCTGCTAACTTCACAGACGTAATATTTAAGTGCAATTCTTAATAAAAAGCAATAAAAACCTTTGATTTTGTTTAAATTGTATACCACTGAACCCGTTTCTTGCTAAAACAACGTAAGTCAAGAACGGTTTCTCAGACTTTTTTCATTATTGATATTTATAGCCTGTGAATATTTTTTTATATTTCAATTTCTTAAAACTCTAATACTTTATTGAGTCCAAAAAAGTCCTTTAAAACTCGTTTATTTTTTATCCTGATCTGATGAACTTAAAATAAATAATTTTGGAAATTATTTTTAAAAATTAGTGGTGTGAGAGTACGTTACTTTATAGGGTGCGGGGAATTTTCTAGCTTCTATGTTTCGAACGCAATCCGCAGGAGTGGACAGAATCATATTCCATCTTTGTCTAACTGTCAAATGCTTTTGATAAACTGTCGTATTATATTTCTGTATTTATGGCCACTTTACATAGAGCCTATCGATTAACTTCAAATTTAGAACATAATTTTTCAAAGAACATGTTCATATTCTAAATTTGAAGAAAATCGATTAACCCTTTAAGGCTCTAGCTTGGTGTAAAGTGAACATACAGTAGGGAGCAAAAATGAGTACATGTAACTCGCGCACTTATTGATGCATAACAACAGAAATAATAAAGCAAACTGAAAAATTTGTTTGCTCTGTATTTTGTGTTCAATTCTCAACAAAACGGTATATAATACATAACGGAAAGGAGCAAGTTCTAAGAAAAAACAAATAAAACGAAAATAAATCGCATGTACTCAATTTTACACCAAGCGTTAATCAGCAAAAATATCGAAGTTTGCTGTTAGATTTGCAAGTTTTTGGTTTGTTTATGACTTCCTTTACCTTTTGTAGTTTGAGATTATGTTTAATTGCGTATGGTTAGAGCTTTCACCAGCGTGTTTTAATAAATGAAATAAATAATTATAAAAATTTCATTGCTCTTTAAAATTATGAGGAAACTATCACGACAGATTGAGGACAGTATATTGTAATCATGACAAAGAGTGGCTTCTCGACGCAAATGATAGCTAAGAAGCTTAAAATAAGCCAATCGGTGGTCATAAAAGTCCAGAAAAGGCGAGTTATTAGTCAAAGGCCGCAAAATTTTTGACGGATGCGGACGGCCCTCGCAGGATATTAGAAATGAAAAGGAACAAGTGTTTAACACCAAATCATGCTTCTATAGCAATAAATAAGCCCGTTAGCCGATGAACTGCAAGAAGAACCCTCAATGACATTGGTTATATCTCAGCGGTTAAAAAAACAAAAGCCTGCACTGTCGGAAAAAAATGCTAGGGTTTGGTAAAAGTTCGACAGAGAACACAGAAATTGGACACCAAGTAATTGGAAACGTGTAGTGTGGTCATATGTCCAATTTCTGTGTTCTCTGTCGAACTTTAACCACACCTTAGCTTTTTTTCCGACAATGCAGGCTTTTGTTTTTTTAACCGCTGAGATATAACCAATGTCGTTGAGGGTTCTTCTTGCAGTTCATCGGCAAACTTCGATATTTTTGCTGATTAACGCTTGGTGCGAAATTGAGTACATGCGATTTATTTTCGTTTTATTTGTTTTTTCTTAGAACTTGCTTCTTTCCGTTATGTGTTATATATTGTTTTGTTGAGAATTGAACACAAAATACAGAGCAAAAAAATTTTTCAATTTTCTTTATTATTTCCGTTGTTATGCTGTAAATACGAAAATTATTTTATGGAGTAATCATGCTTCTACCAAACACCACAAATTTTGTCACCACAAACTGTAGAAGGTTAGCTAAGTTGACGTTTCTATTTTGTGCGCTACAAAAAACGGTTGGAATACCTTCTGAGATCAGAAACATTTTCCAAAACATGAGAAACACATGAAGCAAGAACTACTCACAAAGCTTAAGCAATATACAAAGCTCAACTGCACCCTAATAAAAACACCGGTACTAAATGTACTTTATTAATATTTCGCCTTCAAATTTAATCAAAGCAAAACCTCAAAACTTAGTTACGAGGTTCTGGTCGAAACCAAACAACATATGTACAGTAGTAGTTAGTTAGAGGAAAAGATTTAACGGTCAAATATATTTGTTGTATCATTTTCACATTCATACTTTGCTATCCATATTCTATGAGCATTTACCATTGTTGTTACAAAAAAAAGACAATTTCGTCAAATATGTAGTTACGAGGTTAACATAGAAACGGAGAGTTATGTCTACTCAGTTCTGAAGTTTTCTCTATGTATTGGTGAATCCTCAAATAGGAACTAGATTCGGGCACACACAAAGTAAAATTAAAACCAATAGTGCATCTACCGCTTACTTACAAATAGTTATTTTGTATTAAGGTTTGTCTTAATTTGTTTACTAAACTAAAATTAAATAATTTGGTTCTGAATGTAAAAGTAATTTAAATGGAATTAGTGGTAGATTCTTATACATAATACAAACTACAAACCAAATAGACAGATAGAATTGCGGGTTTTATTTTTTTCGTTTTCCCTATTACCATCGTCACAGTTGATCAAAATTTCAAGTTCTATAAATTGAAATTTTCAAGTAGTGTCTACGTATATACATACGTTTGTCAAAAATAATACAAATGAAAACTAAAAAAATACTTACCTAGTGTAGCGATTTGCCTGAAGTACCGACAAACTGGTGTATGTGGTGATATCAAATCAATCCGATGATATAACAAATTAAATGGTGCCATATATTCTGTGTGTTGTAACTTTTGCCAACCAACACTCCCATATCTAGCTTGATATTGAGGCACAAATGCTTTTCCATTTACCTTCTTAGATGTTATTGTTACAATACAAATAATATACATATCAATAACCCTGTGCCAGGAATAAGTTTTCTAAAAAAATAAACAAACGAACAAAAAATAAATAAACAAATTAAAGACTATAAGATCATGATAGTATCTCGAATGCAAACAATTTCGAATGTACTAAAATCACAAAAGACGATTAAAAAAAACAATCTCGAGCAAAAATTATTCAATTATTATTTTTATTATTATTATTTTTTTTATTATTCGAGATAATTTTTTACCTTTGATAAAAAATGGGGAGAGTACGATAACTCAGGCGCCAAGAAATTATAACGGTTTTTTGCAGAACAGTTTAATAAAAGCATTTTTTACTATGGGAGGGGGGGTCTATCTCACCCCGTTTGGGCGGGAGAGGTAATTTCATAAAAACAGTACCAAAAATGTAAAAAAAAATATTAAAAAATAACGGTAATATTTACAACAAAGTATTATACTTTTATTTAAAGCCAATACTCTGTTCTATTAGCCAGTTTTTGAATCAAGTGAAATCTATGCATGGTTTTTGAAAAAAAATGAATTTTAAACTCAAAATTTGCGAGAAAAAAAGCATACAAAATAGGTTTAAAGTGTAATTTCTCAAAACTGTAAAATTATATATCATTTTTTTCTGAAATTCGTTGCTCTAATTAATTCTTAATCAAAAACTGAAAACTAGATGATTCTATATCTTGTTTTTGAGAAAATTGAAAATTATTAAAACTACTACCGTACAAAACTCGAATGTTTGCTCGTTTTTTTTATGATCTAAGTGGGTATGCATACTTTGAACATTTTTACTGCTTTGTATATGTTTCCTTAATCCAGAGAAATTACACTTTAAACCTATTTAGTATGCTTTTTTGTCGCAAATTTTGAGTTTAAAATTCATTTTTTCAAAAACCATGCATAGATTTCACTTGATTAAAAAACTAGCTAATAGAACAGAGTATTGGCTTTAAATAAAGGTATAATACTTTGTTATAAGTATTACCGTTATTTTTTAATATTTCTTTTACATTTTTGGTACTATTTTTATGAAATTGCTCCTCCCGCCCAAACGGGGTGAGATAGACCCCCCTCCCATAGAAAAAATGCTTGTATTAAACTGTTCTACAAAAAACCGTTATTATTTCTCGGCGCCTGAGTTATCTTACTCGTGCCTAAAAAATACATAACTGTTCAATTTATCCAATGATTATTACTAATAATGCATGGATTTTTTTAAAGATTTTTTCAAATTCTAGATTTTTTTCGAGATTTTTGCTTTCTAGATTTTTTTTCTAGGTATCGTGTTATACCTAAAGATTGAACATATTAATTTCAACTTACAGTTGAATCTTTCGCTGCTCCGTCGTCCGCAAAAGAAAGAGTTTGACTGCCTTCTTCTTCTGTTAATAAGATCTTTCGAAAACTTAGAAAATCTTTTGAGTTTTCCAATAAAGCAATATCAACAGGAAGTGGTGTTTTTGTTAGGTAAGGTGCTTGTTGCAAAGCTGGATGCACTATTGCTATTCCATTAACATCAATAAGACAAGCATAATTGCTGGCTGAGTTTTTATAATTCAAAACATCCTCAGCCAAATCAGATAGATAGAGGTTAACTCCGATAACACCAAATTGTTGTATCGCATGTGTTATGGATACGATGGCATCTGTAATTAAGATTTGATGATATTACATTATCAAAGACCCGTCGTTTCATTAAGCGAATCATAAATATGTATGGTAAGTGTTTTATTTTCTATACCTTTGCTATTATAATCAACCACAGGCTGATGAAGTTGTAATTTCTCACTAACCCGTCCATAACGATGAAATAAATCAGCAAACACAGCTGTACTTATTTTAATTATACGCTCAGGATGCCGCTTAGTTATAATATAAAGATTTCCAACTAAATTATGATTATGATCTGGTTCCGGATGCCAGTTAGATAAATCTATATCGTATTTAGTGTAGTTTTGATGGACAATATCATTTAGGAATTGTTTTTCATACATAATGCGCTTTTCATCTGCAAAAGAAATGGGAAAATTTTATGGCTATGATCAATTTTTCCAATTTAATAGTTTTTAAGAGTTTAAAATGGGTTTTATCTGGTTAATTTTGTTTAATTATGCAAATGAAAACACGTAAATTTTAACCCAGCTTTTTGCTGGAGTTTCTCAGCATCTTCGCGTTTATTCTATCTATATTTATACATGCATAAAATATATTTAAAAATTGATATCTTTTTTATATTATTTGATTGCTTTATTTAATATTATTTGCAAATATTGAACAAAATATTTTAAAAAAAAATTGACTGAATGAACATTTGTAGATGGCATTAGAGAAAGCATCCAATTAAGGAGAGAATAAAAAACAATCACTCTTTATCCTACCGTTATTAGACGTTTTATTTATCATTTCTTTAATTTACTTATAAAATCGTAGCTCGTTTTTTTTATCATTTTATCGTCGCTTCAGTTTTGAACTAGTCGAATTTCAGACCTTTAAAAGCATTGTGAGTTTTTTTTATCATGATTTCAGAAAAGCTCTAGGCGTCTTTGAGTAAGCGCGAATTCGTTGTTTTCATTATCAATAACTAAGAAGTAACACAAAATTTTGGATTTGTCGGGCTTCGCTTATGAAGAGTTACACTGTCTTACAATAAAATCAATTTTAGGTGATACGGAGTTCACCGGGTTATTTAGCTAACTAAGGCCCAATTTATTCATTCGAAGTTGAAAACAACTTTTTTATTCACTCGAAGTTGATTGGCTCAACATGTAATATTCCAAAGTTGAGAAAATCTAAAGTTGGTCAACTTTTGATTTTCTCAACTCCCCGAAAAAGTAGAATTTAGCGAGCAAACTTGGGATTTTTCTTCATTTCTGTTTATTCAATCAATGCAGTTCTGATGAATTTGCACTCTTGACTCCCAAAGTAAGAAAAAAATTAAAAATTAAAATATACTACATTCATACCTAGTAAAGATAAAGTGTTTTAATAACAATTAAATAAATAAATTGAATTAAAAAAATCAAAGTATGTTTTGTGTAAATTATTTTTGGGAAAATTGGCCAACATTTTCTTCGAGCAGCGAGGATTCACCTATATTGTTCATGTGCAAATTGGAGTCCGATTTACAAAGAGAGGGCTTACTTCCTCTAAGATGGCTTCGCTATGTTGATGACACATTTGCTGTTATCAAAAAGAATGACACCGACCGCATTCTCAACATTCTGAATAGTCGTTATGAAAGCGTTAACTTCACTTTTGAAATTGAAAACGAAGTCGACCATACACTTCCTTTCCTGGATTTGAAAATAAAACGAATAGGACCAAAAATCGAATTCTCCGTTTACAGAAAAACAACAACGACGGATAGATACATAACGAACGATTCATCTTGCACCTACCAACATAAGACCGCAGCATTTCATGCTATGATACATCGACTTTGCAGATTACCATTGTCCGTAACTGAATACAAAAATGAATACGATCGAATTCTTCAAATTGCTAGTGTGAACGGTTTTGAAAAATCCTTAATGGACAAGTTTATATCAAAACATTCATATAAAATTAAAAGACATGATTTTTCAACACTATTTAGCCAAAACATCTCATCACAAAAAGAAAAGTTTAATCGAGTCGCATTTACATATTTGCCAAATGTCACAGACAAACTTAGACATTGCTTTGACCGAGAAAACATGAAGATTGTTTATACTAGTGCCAACAAACTTCGTTCAAAGCTAGGCACAACAAAAGATCAAGTACCATTACGAGATCGAAGCGGCATATACCAAATCAGCTGCTCAGATTGTGATGCAAAGTACATAGGCCAGACAAGGAGAGCTTTGTCTACACGCATTGAAGAACATTTACGCAGCGTAAGGAAAAAAGATGTTACAAAGGCTGTTGCCGCACACGCTTACAATTTGGACAATTCACACCCACATAACAAAATTTCATTTGAAGAAAATGTAAAACTCTTAAAAAATGTCAATAATCCAGCTAAATTAGACGCGTATGAATCTTTCTACATTGCAACAACCAAAAATCTCATGAATATAGAAAAAGAGAATATAGATTCACCACTTTTTTATTTAGTTAAACGTTAAACTCTATTTTACATACATAAATATTTTGTTATTGTTATTTTTCTCAATTTTTCTCTTTTCTTATTTGTTCTTGTGTTTTATACTGTAAACTTAGTATGTATTGATTTAAACTTTTACTCAAATGAGATCAATTGTTATTCTTGTAATTGTTATACTTACTCTCTTTCATTTTAGTACCTTGTTTTATCTCTTTGATATTTTTCTAATTTAGTGTCTACTAAGCGCTCGCTGAAGATGAGCACACAATTATGAGCTCGAAATGCATTAGATAATTATTTTTAATAAATACATTAATTATTATACAAAATTGTTCGTGTGTTTATTAATTATCGAAAACTTGCGGTCAATAAAGAACAAAATAATTTAATACTCTGAAATTAGACCACAAAAAAACCACGTTTTATCGTTCAGTGATTAAATATTGAACAATTAAACTCAAACAATGTATTCTAAACATGACTTAAACGTGTACTCGCGTCTAGTAGTGAAAATGAAAAAGGTTAAAGCGGATATTCTGTTTTTAGAAGAGTGCAAAGCCAAAAAAATATTCCCTAAATTCATGAAAGTTAGTTGCGCTGTACAAAACAATTGTACCGAAAGGGTTATACATCAGTCTAAACGATTGTGGCTTAAATTTGAAATACAATACCACTACAGTCGCATTGACGCAATTCAATTAAAAATCTACGAATTGCATTTAAAAATGACAAAAGACTTAAGAGATGAAGCTCTTTTTAAGGAATTTATCACTAAACAATCTGCCATTTTGCTTCGTTGTGGACATGTTTTTCTTAAAAAGAGAGTCGTTCAGAAGAAAAAACTCTCGCAATTGATTAAAAATATTCCGACTCGTACAAAACCTAATGTGAAATCGGTAGAAGGGTTGGTGATAAATTTATCTAGTGAAGTTTTCGACGATAATGAATTGGATCTTCTGAATAGAGGTTTGAATTTTTCAATTAAACCTAAGAAAAGTCCTATAATCGACGTTATAGCAGATATCGAAGCAGCCATTCAATATAAACCTTTTGACACAAAAAAACGCATTAGAGACGTAGCATTTCCGATCATTGGAAAAGGGTCTGTCACCCAATAACGCTGTGATAAAAAATCTGACAAATGGAACGATACTTTGTTGAGTCTCAAACGCCACAATGTGTTCTATATGAAAGCAGACAAAGGCAATCAAGTTATCATCATGAACAAGGAAGACTATGACCGACGCATGCTGATTTCCATCGAAGAAGACAATTTTACTATCTGTAAAAAATCACCCCTAAACAAAATGATTGATGACGCAAAAACTGTAATCAAAAGTTTAAGTAACGTTTTTGGTGTAAACAAATACCGGTTAATGGTTTCCAACCCACAGCTACCTCTAATGTATGGCCTCCCTAAAGTTCATAAGCCAGGTGAGAAAATGAGAAAGATTGTTTCATGTGTGAATTCACCGTTTGCTAAAATATCCAAATGGCTAGTTACCAATATAAAACAATATGGACCATTTAAAGGTTTTTCCGTAAAAAACGCTTTTGAATTTGTGGACAAAGTTAAGGACATAGAAATTGGAGAAGATGAAAGTATGATTTCCTTTGACGTCTCCGCCCTCTTTCCTAGTGTTCCTATCGGGGTGGCGATAGATGCTATACGTGAACACCTTCAAAATTGTGCAGTGTCAGGCGAACAAATCCAAGCATACGTGTCAGCGATTGAGATGTGCATGAAGTATAATTGCTTCCAATTCCGAAATAAATTTTATAAAAGTGAACAGGGTTGCAGTATGGGAAACAGCCTTTCTCCTATGGTAGCGGAAGCCTTCATGTGCAAATTGGAGTCCGATTTACAAAGAGAGGGCTTACTTCCTCTAAGATGGCTTCGCTATGTTGATGACACATTTGCTGTTATCAAAAAGAATGACACCGACCGCATTCTCAACATTCTGAATAGTCGTTATGAAAGCGTTAACTTCACTTTTGAAATTGAAAACGAAGTCGACCATACACTTCCTTTCCTGGATTTGAAAATAAAACGAATAGGACCAAAAATCGAATTCTCCGTTTACAGAAAAACAACAACGACGGATAGATACATAACGAACGATTCATCTTGCACCTACCAACATAAGACCGCAGCATTTCATGCTATGATACATCGACTTTGCAGATTACCATTGTCCGTAACTGAATACAAAAATGAATACGATCGAATTCTTCAAATTGCTAGTGTGAACGGTTTTGAAAAATCCTTAATGGACAAGTTTATATCAAAACATTCATATAAAATTAAAAGACATGATTTTTCAACACTATTTAGCCAAAACATCTTATCACAAAAAGAAAAGTTTAATCGAGTCGCATTTACATATTTGCCAAATGTCACAGACAAACTTAGACATTGCTTTGACCGAGAAAACATGAAGATTGTTTATACTAGTGCCAACAAACTTCGTTCAAAGCTAGGCACAACAAAAGATCAAGTACCATTACGAGATCGAAGCGGCATATACCAAATCAGCTGCTCAGATTGTGATGCAAAGTACATAGGCCAGACAAGGAGAGCTTTGTCTACACGCATTGAAGAACATTTACGCAGCGTAAGGAAAAAAGATGTTACAAAGGCTGTTGCCGCACACGCTTACAATTTGGACAATACACACCCACATAACAAAATTTCATTTGAAGAAAATGTAAAACTCATAAAAAATGTCAATAATCCAGCTAAATTAGACGCGTATGAATCTTTCTACATTGCAACAACCAAAAATCTCATGAATATAGAAAAAGAGAATATAGATTCACCACTTTTTTATTTAGTTAAACGTTAAACTCTATTTTACATACATAAATATTTTGTTATTGTTATTTTTCTCAATTTTTCTCTTTTCTTATTTGTTCTTGTGTTTTATACTGTAAACTTAGTATGTATTGATTTAAACTTTTACTCAAATGAGATCAATTGTTATTCTTGTAATTGTTATACTTACTCTCTTTCATTTTAGTACCTTGTTTTATCTCTTTGATATTTTTCTAATTTAGTGTCTACTAAGCGCTCGCTGAAGATGAGCACACAATTATGAGCTCGAAATGCATTAGATAATTATTTTTAATAAATACATTAATTATTATACAAAATTGTTCGTGTGTTTATTAATTATCGAAAACTTGCGGTCAATAAAGAACAAAATAATTTAATACTCTGAAATTAGACCACAAAAAAACCACGTTTTATCGTTCAGTGATTAAATATTGAACAATTAAACCCTTTGCTTTCGAGTGCACAATTAATTCCAATGTAGTCAGAAAAATAAGTTGCACTGCAGTTTGATTTGACGTATGAGTTTGAATATATGAATTAGTGCTACTCAAATATATTCCCATATGAAATTGAGAAGCGAAATTCTCTTCTCAGAATCTTCCGAAGAAGATTTTTGTGCCAATGAAATGGTTTCTGCAAGTATCCGAATGGCTAATAGAAAACGCGGTTACTGTTGTAAGAATCTGCCTCACCCTTTCGTCTAAAGAAAAGATATTCCTGGCACAAGACGTGATCTCTCTCAATTGTGATTGAACTCGGCATAGGTTATTGTTGATTGGATGCAGTTCTTAGGTATTAATTGTCAGTTAATTAACGAATCAAAACAAAACTGTTTTATTAAATATAATACAAAATTTGTGGAATCCACATCCCGCTTTTCGTCGCATTTTGCTTTCCACATTGTTTTTTTTTTCATGTGTATACCTACTCTAATGCAAACCAAAAGTTGAAACTAACATAAGCAAGTGTCATCTGTCACAAATATCCCAAGGATATTTTAGAAACTGCAAGTTGGTCAACTATAGAATTTTAACTGGGGAGTTTAGATTTAAAGTAGTGAATAAAAGCTTCCAACTTCAAAGTTGGCCAACTTTGCATTTATCAGCCAGTTGAGCAATAGTGAATAAAATGGCTCTAAATATAATTTATATTCAAAAGTAAACGTAAGCGGAAATAACCACACCATGTATTTCTGAAATTCTCGCGAATTTTAACGCCTTTAGGTTCTTTACATGCACAAAAATCAAAAAGCCAAACTAACGATGGCGAAGTATTTGAAAGTCAAACTGAACTAGATTTTCAATTTTCACAACCTGCCATACGCCTTGCATTCACAAACATTTTTTGGAAATTAATATAAACATAATAATTTTAAACGGTCATGCCTTGTTTTTTGTCACACATTTATGTACCCAGTGATAAAAAAAACTCTGAACTACCTGTAGGTACTATGTATTTTAAGGCTTATTTTTACTTCAAAACTTTAAATAAAATATGTAAATGTTTTAAAAATTTAATATGTAATAAACTATTGAAAAAAAAACAACTAATTCAAATTAAACGTATGCTATATTTCCACATAATTTTGTATAATGGCATGCTTATATGAATGGTCTTTTTAAGCTCTCTTTCAGAATATACGTCGTTTTTGTCCAGAAAAGTCTTGATTCTAGAATATTTACCAAATATTTTTTTTTTTTATTTATTTACTTTATTCATCCATATTTTAAATGCAATTTTTATAACTATATACAGGTATTATATAAAAAATAGGAAAGAATAATAGGTTCATTCTGTAGTTCGTTTAAAACTAGAGGTGAATGAACCATAATCAAAAATATAAATTAAATAATAAAGTAAGTATTTGGGGTACAAAAGCTACTTTAATAACAAAATTTAAAAATGAAAATATGAAATCAAAAAGAATAATATAAAGGAAAAAAATAAAATTCATAAAGAATAGATTGTTGAAGAGAAAAATGAAACAGTATAGGTATTATATAAAAAATAGGAAAGAATAATAGGTTCATTCTGTAGTTCGTTTAAAACTAGAGGTGAATGAACCATAATCAAAAATATAAATTCAATAATAAAGTAAGTATTTGGGGTACAAAAGCTACTTTAATAACAAAATTTAAAAATGAAAATATAAAATCAAAAAGAATAATATAAAGGAAAAAACCAAAATTCATAAAGAATAGATTGTTGAAGAGAAAAATGAAACAGTAACATTATTATTTACGTTAGAGTTAAAAAGAGATTTTTGACCATCGAACTATCCATGTTAAAAAGCCATTGTTTAACCAATTTTAAAAATGAATGAAGGGAGTTTTGACTTCTAACACTGAGCGGTAATGGAATTTTCACTAATCCTTGAGTATTAACCCTCAAGCTATATAAATTTGAACTTCTGAGCGTCGTGCTGTATCCGCTTCTCATGAAAAAAACTTTGAGAACTTTATATATATACAAGTGTTTTAATGGTAATATAGAACATTCTTGAAATAAAGGCCAGCTACTTATTAGTCTTAATTTCTTACATACGATTCGGACAATATGCTTCTGCGCTGAAATCACTGGGTTAAGCGTATTGTTGTAGGCACCACCCCAACTTGCTATACCGTACTGAAGTTTTGAATGAACAAGACCAAAGTAAATGGTAGTAAGTAGGTTTTTTGAGCAGATTCGTTTTAATAGAAATAGTTTACGAGTCAAAGCTATCATATATTTCTTAAGATCAGCACAATGACATTTCCAGTTTAAGTTTTGATCGATAAATACCCCTAGGTATTTAAAATTTTTAACAAACTCGATCTCAAAACAACCATTAGAACATACATTATCTTTCAAAAAACTACATTTACCACAAGAATGAGTCCCTAAACTAAGTTTTTCACATATTGCTGAATGAAACATAACGTTACAACCAGTTAGTGGAAAATTATCTTTTAGATTGCAGAGAATAATCTTGGTCTTTTCACTAACGATAAGTTCGTGACTGGCAAACCATTGTCTTAGAACAGATAAATCTTGTTGCAACTCTGTGACTAATTGAAATACGGAACTATTTGTGTATGTCAAAGCCATGTCATCAGCAAACGCAGTTATATTACTTTTTAGTGATTGCTTAAAGAGACACTTTGTATATATTAAAAATAAAATCGGACCCAAAACAGAGCCTTGAGGTACTCCGGCTACTATTTCCAAAGCATTACTAACTATAAACTCCATCGATTTTAACCCTTTGATATCTGCCAGTAAGGTATGAAGCAAGCCAATCAAAAACTTGACCTCTAAACCCAGCCTTATAAAGTTTTTCTAAAAGTATCTGATGGTTTACCATGTCAAAAGCTTTAGTCATGTCAATAAACAACGCTAAAACACTTTTGTTGTTATTGAAACCTTCACTAACTTCGCCACAAACTTTCAATATAGCGTCTTCAGTGGATCTACTTTCACGAAAGCCAAATTGATCTTTGCTAAAATAGTCGTTTTTGTTTAGAAATAAAATCATACGATCTTTCATAGGTTTTTCTAAAAGTTTAGCAAATGTAGGTAATAATGATATCGGTTGATATCAGACTCATATTGAATATGAAGCAAAGTATATCACTAACATAAAAAGCTATACGCTTGAGGAGACAGTTTGTAATACCATCAGAAGTACTTGAGGATTTGTTGTCAAGGGACATTATTTTCTTGTATATTTCTAGAGATGTGAAAGGACCAAAGACGAAACTACTGCTTTGAAACTGGTCTTCCTTCACATCAGGATACAACTCACAACCACAATCATTTAGTGTGGGACGCGGTTTCAAGTTTGAGGCAATTGAAATAAAGTAATTATTGAAAATACTAGCAATACTAAGTGGATTTGAAATTAACTCATCATTTACTACTATTTTTTGAATGGAATCCTCTCCGTTTTTCCTACTCAGAATACAATTAACAATTTTCCATTCCTCTTTTATATTTCCCTTGCAATTTTCGAACTACTTAGAGAAAAAAGTGTCTTTGCTTACTTCTACTTGCTTATTAACGCTGTCACTGAGTTTTTTATAATATTTTTTCAAGGCACTGTTTGTAGGATTACGTTTGTGTTTTTTAAAAACTGAATTTTTCTTTTTAATAAGAAGAATAAGATTTTTACTTATCCAAGGCTTTAGGCGTTGAAAACTTTTTACATTTTTAGAGTTAGAGCAGGAAGATGTAGAGTGATTGATGTGTGCTTTTAAGATGTGAATAAAAATATCATATGCACTAGAAGGATTTGTTTGACTATAAACTAGTTCCCAGAACTCAAACTTTAAGCTCTCTAAAAGAGATGAGTAGTTTATTTGGCTATTTGTACGAAATGGAATATGTCTACTTGTATGGACTTGGATTGATCGCTTTAATTGAAGGGTTATCATACAGTGATCTGTTATTTTGTAATCTATCACCTCGCATGATAGGCCGTCAAACCAATTTGTTTGTAGTCTTACAAATAAGTGATCAATGCATGTTTGAGATGTCTCACTAATTCGTGTAGGCTCATTCACAAAAGATTTTAACCCAAATGAGGACATAGGCAGTAAGTAATTGTCAGAATCTGTGTTATTTTTAAGAATGTCTATATTCAAGTCTCCTATCACTATAAAATTCTTTGTTCGAATGAATTTTAAAATATCACTGAATTGATTCAAAAATGTTCCTAAGCTTGTTGCATGTAAGCGATACACACACAGTAAGGTGAAGTTATCATTATTTAACACAAAATCTATATTAATTATATCAGCACTGCTCAAATTATAGCAAAAAATTTTACATTGATGATATTTCTTGATAAACACTGCAACACCACCTGCATTGTAAGAATTATTGCAATTACCATATGTATCATAACCAGGTATACTGTAATCTGGAAGTTCAAGGTCGTACAGCCAAATTTCTGTTAAAATAATAAAATCTGCTACAATATTTAAAGCTTCAAAATGAGCTAAGAAAGAATCAAAATTTGTCCTCATACTACGAATATTTTGGTGAATAAATAAAGGTGAACACTTTTCAATATAACTAACATAATTTTTTGCATTAAATATTCTCTTTTATATCTGGAAATTGTGACCCTTTTCAATATTTTTTCAATTTCACACTCTTCGTGTTTCGTTCATTACTATTTAAATTTATTCTTTCATTGTCAACCAAACAAGGTGACTCGGAATCAATAATAACTAAGTAACTGATAACAAAATAATCGAATTGCGAAACAAAAGAAATATATAGAGACAAAATGCGAAACAATCTTTGACGAAATAACCTTAGCTTAAATAACACTGGTCAACAAGGTTTTTCTTACAGAAACAAAAATATACTTTTCCGTAGGTTTTTGGTGTGCTGAACTCGAATCTGAAGTCAGAAAAATTCTATCGGGCTACGTTTTTGAGATATTCCCGTTACAAAATCGAAAAAACCGTTTTTTGCTGTTTTCAAAGTTGTATTGTAACGTGAAGTAAATTGTTTTAAAACATTTTTTAATGGTTTCTGAAAGAACTAATTTTCTTCTTTTAAAATCAGTTTAAATCTTTCCGATACCTCTTTTCTTCTCGGAGAAATCTTCAGTTAATTGAAGGCCTTCCATTTATGACATAAATACAATGTTAAGGAGAATGGGCAAAAATGTATGGGAAATGGTCCAATTCCCAATACGAACGTGTGATATATCGTTGAAAAGGTTATTTTGAGTACATCATTTCATTATATAGCCGTTAAGCTCTAAACCATGGGGTTCACGAGATATTCAGCTAATGTTGATTGGGAACACATTATTGTTCCTTCGGTGCTTTGAAGCCGAATATCTCGCGAGCCCCTTGGTTTAGAGCTTAACGGTTATATAATGAAATTATGTACTCAAAATAACCTTTTCATCGATATATGACACATTCGTATTGGGAAATGGACCATTTCCCATAAATTTTTACCCATTCTCCTTTACATTGTATTTATGTCATAAATGGAAGGCCTTCAATTAACTGAAGATTTCTCCGAGAAGAAAAGAGGTATCGGAAAGATTTAAACTGATTTTAAAAGAAGAAAATTAGTTCTTTCAGAAACCATTAAAAAATGTTTTAAAACAATTTACTTCACGTTACAATACAACTTTGAAAACAGCAAAAGAACGGTTTTTTCGATTTTGTAACGGGAATATCTCAAAAACGTGGCCCGATAGAATTTTTCTGACTTCAGATTCAAGTTCAGCACACCAAAAACCTACGGAAAAGTATATTTTGGTTTCTGTAACAAAAAAATAATTAAATTTTGTTGACCAGTGTAATCCATAGATTTTTCAATGAAAACGCAAAACAAATAAAAAACAAAACAAAAAAATCGAAGTAATCGTGAGACGAAATTATCCCAAAACTAAGTAATAAAAAACAAACAAAGCGTTTGCGAAATGAACGGAAATTATTTCGACCAAAACGAAATAACAGTGAGCGTAAATATTTGAATAGTACAAATGTAAATACTAAAGAAGGCATTATATGGCCCTCCACCCCAATGACATAATTAAGAAATAGTGTAAATTAAGTTTATATTTTTCTCTTGAATGAATAAATTCTATTAAAAAAATTCTTACCTAAAATAACAGCGCAAGTGTTAATAATAATAGGAAATGCTAGCGCTTGTTGACCAACTGCAATAGCAGCTATAACACTTTTAGCATCAGATAACCGCGTCAATAGTCCTCTGGTTACATAAATAAATTCTAATGGTTCATTCTCGGACAAGTTTTGATGTCGCAGTAAACTAAACGAATACTCAAAACCCAACGAATGATTGGTTGGTTCAGTTGAACGTTTTAGCATTGAAATAAAATCAAGGATTCTTTCTTTATTATCGGGTATTGCTAAATATACAAGTTTGTTGTAGGGATTTTGAGGAACATCTGTCAATTCCATTGGGATGGCTTCATCAGAGAGTGTTACAATACTTATGAGGTCGGTGTCGGTGAGCATTTGAACCAAATTTGATACTGGAAAAAGCATAATAATAAATAATATTAAAGTAATTAAAGAAAAAAATTACCAAATGTCTTAGAGAGTTCCATCTGTTCAACACTAAGCACACTGCCAACATCGATAAGGACAAACAAACGTTTTCTTTCCACCATCGTTGCCACATACAGCCGTCGGAAATGTAAATTATTGAAATAATATTGACAATTGTGATCACTTGCGTAGTCATTATTAGACAAAAAAAATACATGTTTAAAATTATTCGCCTCAATATTATTCAGACGTCGTATTTCTTCTAAAATCTTTCCATTCAATCGAAACGACAAACTATTTTCGACAGCTAAATCATAATTAGGATTGTTCTTTAAATTATTTAGAATTTGTATTTGCTGTTTGTTGTAGTTTTGTTCTAAACTATAGTCCTCGAAGGGACACGGCTGGATTAAGGTGTTTAAAAATATTTGATTTGGTAGAGATTGATTTTGTAAACCTGTGGCCGGCAGTGTACTCTCAATTATGTGTGTGATGTTAGTGTCGAAGAATCGTTTCAAAGCGTAAATGTTTGTTTTGGCTTTTTGGAGTTTTTTCGTTAGACGTTGGGAGAATTTCTGGAGTGTTTCGTTCGTTTCACTAACGATTGCTGTTAAGTCCATTGCATCGAAAATTTCCTTGAAAGCAAGAAAAACAAAAATGATTTTTATTTTTTTAATTTATGAATTGATAACACTGGCCCGCAAAATTATATTTTGAAACCAGGCTTCACTTTTCCAAAGCAATTTCATGTGCTTAGTTCCAGTTCATCATTGAAATCCTTTTCTTGAAACTAGTTTTTTTAAAGCCCCCCAAAACCCCTAAACCTGATTGAAACTCTTTTAAGGTTAGTTTTAAATCAAACAACAGTAAGTTTCTACTATCGGTCTGACATATTTAGAAGTACATGGAAGGGCTCACAGCTGAACCGAACACACGTCTGTGTGTATTTTTGTTTGTGTGTGTCTTAAGATTTGCCTGTAGTGTTTGATAGTGTGTGTCACGTTTGAAGTTTCGTACACAAAAGTGATACAAAATTGGTTTTTCGCGTTTGTTAACTTTGTAGCAAGTTTTCCCCTCTACGAAAGTATTTTCCCCTTCTTTCAATAATTTGACAATTTTTGAACATCGTGCTACAAAAGTAACCAAACAAACCTATTAATAGAGAAAGGTCAAAATTCGACCACTGGGCGATACTAGTAAATGTGAATCTGCCTTCAACCGCTGCTCATTAATACGCTGGACAAACAGGTTGGTACACCCCGAAGATGATAAGTCAACCGTCACTTAAAAATGCATTTTATATAATTATAAAATTTTAAACATAAGACATGGTATAAAGTTTAACCCATAACAAATATAGGTACATTTTTCAATGTATCTTATTAGTTGTAAGTCAAATTACCTACAATTTCTGTCTAAACTTGAGGCCATACCAGCGAGAACTCGCTAGCGATTTACTATTACATAGAAACTTTTCCAACTCGCTTGTCAACTGATTTGCCTTTTTTGAAGAAAGCTGAGAAGCGAGTAGGGTGGAGAGTGATTTGAAAATTAATGTTTATATGTAGAGCTCGCAAGCTAGTATACTCGTTCCTGTGGCCTCAGGGTAACTCAAGACATTCGTGAGTTTAGTAAATTACTTAATTAAATTTTCAAAACGCAAAATGTGTCTTATATTTTAAATATTTCTTATATAAACCCACTGCCATGCCTACTTTTCATATATTGGAGGAATAAATCGCGGGTTGCAATGGTGCAGGGTAAGTAGTGCTTGGGGTACCAACTTGAGGTGTGGGTTCAAGTCTCATTCTAGGCAGCATTCTTTTTTCTTTCCCAGGCTTATTGAACGACCCGTTGGATCTTATGATTTGCATTCCACCCCTAAAATAATTCCACCATAATTCTCGCATTTTCTGGAATGCACATGAGTTTACTCTTGAGCCCAATTTCCAACGCACTGTTTAGTACAGCGAATCCTTTTTAAGCCAAATAACACGAATGTGAAATGCTTTACCCGACTCTGTTTTCCCCCCCTCCTAGATTTCCGGTAGTTTATCAAAGAGGAAGGTTAATTCAACAATTATACAGTTGAATGATTTTGTTTTTAAAGCAAAAATAAAATGTTTGTACGAAAGTTAAAAATTTAAGTTAGTAAACCATTGATGGAAAATTACCTGAATCGTTGTGATTCTTAGTTCCACATTTCGCATGCTTCTCAGCCGAGCATCTATGCTGCGAACCAGAGTCATGACGCTAGGTAGGTTGTTTGTAGGTTTCTGTTGCTGCTGACCAGGACCAGGAACAGGACCGCCAACAGGATTCGTGGTAGGGTTCTTTACCAAAGGCACTTGGGTTTTATCGATGGAGCTCGCAATATGCTTAGAAGAATATAAGGAAGAAATGCCACTGCTACTACGGCTGGTGCTGAAGTTATGCTTCTGATCGTGATCGTCATTGCTGCTGCTTCGGTGGTGCAATGTTAATGGTGGTATATCACCACCAGTCGTCGTTGTAAACAATATAGGAACGTCGCTTACATTTAGTTTATCATTGCCGCCTACAATGTGCAATTGTTTCAATAGACCAACTGCGCAAATAAGTACAATAACATTTAATTGTCGTTGTCTAACATAAAAATGATATTGATTGTAATTGAATGTATGATGAATGAGCGGCGACATTATTTTGCCGTTGAAAAGAAAGAAAAATGAATAAAACTTTATTAAGTTTTTTTTGTTTGATTTTTTGTTTGTAGTTTCTCAACATAAAGAGTTTTTTCTCTTCTATTTCTGAAATTTCTTTTTATTTTCTTTAAAAAATAATTTTAGTTCACAAATCGACAAAAAATTTTTATAATTTGGGCATTCCATTACAAAGCATTTTTTTCTTTTTCTGTTGATTGTTATGAGCTGCGTTTAAGTTGCGTTTATTCTTGTTTTTCATATAAAAACCGTGTAGGTACACTGAACATTATTTATTATTTTTGAATTAGTTTGGTGTGTCGGTGCCATAATATGGTGCCATATAAATTATTTTTATATAAATAATACAAATTTTTTGTATTATAGTTACTTTTTTCTATTAGTTGAAATGTCAAAAGAATCGTTCCGTAGGTGTGTTCGACTGTAAACATGCTATGCCATGGAAACGGACTGAAGGATACGTTCAATGAGTGCTCAGGATTTACCTGGAGGGCCTTTCCACTCTGTTCAATGGTCACGTTAAGTGCCTTTTATATGAGCTGCGAATAGCGAACTGCGAATTGCGAATGGTCGTGAGTTTTGACATTTCTTTCACATGAGTGGTCGCCGACAGACGCGAATAGTCATACAAAATAAATCAGTAAAATGGGTGCTAAAAAATTTGAGGTTAAATTCGAGCGAATTTTTCATTCGCAGATTTGTGGAATGCGTCCTAATGTTGTGGATTGCGAATAAGTGTTTGGCAGTTTGCAGAAAATATCTCGGTGGTCGCGTAGAATATATAAAAACGCTAAATTTAACAATTTAAACTAAATTTTGTTCGTGTTTTCTTTTTAAAATTGTAGATTGGGTCGTTTATTCACTTTTTTGATAAGTTAAAACACTTATTTCTTGATATTTGCGCTTGGAATTGCCTAAAGAAATTTATTCGCATTCGCAGTTCGTGGCTCATGTGAAAGGCACTTTATGCTACATTTCCACCTGACGCTAATCTGAGATTTAATAAGATTTACCTCAAATCTCCTTCAAATCTCGGAGATTTACCATACAGATTTATTTCGTAAACCTTGAAGATTAGAAATTAATCTTGTTAAATCTTCCTAGGACAAATAGATTTACAAATCGAACTAACCTTTTCTTAAATGGTGCTGAACGATTCATTCGAGACTCGCATTCAGTTCTTCATTGTTTCACACGAATCAAACATTCTGTCACATTCGCACTTCATAAGAAAAATTGGAACGCCATTTGCATTTTTGAAGGTGCTGTCAAATTTAATCTTTTTTAAATCTTTTTGTGCGGTGGAAACACCAAAAAGATTTATTAAATCTAATCTGAGATAAACCTTTGGTGGAAACATAGCATTAAACTGTTATACAAAAGCCATAGTACATATATATAAGGCGGTGTTCACATTTAGCCAGTTTATATTTCGGAGATCTCAGAGGGCTCCAAAATATAAACGGGATTCCTCTCAAAGTTCCTCACTTTTCCCCTTAAAAACTGAGACAGAAATTTTTTGGAATCGCTTGCTCAGCTATTTTTAGTCGCAGTAAATTTCATAGGTAAGAAGAAAAGAAAAAGATAGTTGTTTTCACTTTTATGTGTTGAGTTCTATTTATATTTTATTCTTCTGCTCTGTCAAAAAACGGAGGAAAATTACTGAGCGCTCAAGAAATATAAACTGGCTAATTGGACTGAAAACTGGATTTTTTTTACTTTTCAGTATTTGTTGGAGCTGATGTCCGCATATATCACCAATCAACTGTTTATATTTCAATTGTATCTAAATTGTAATATAACTAACTTTCAAGATGCATTTTGTACTATAAAGTTTTGAATTATTATTTTCAAATTTGAATCTGGCGCGCAAATTATACCAGTCGCCATAATTTTTAAATTCTTTGAATTCGCCCTTAAATTTAAACTTAAATATAACGTAATCTCTCTTTCGAAATTGCATCAAATTTTTGTATAAATACGATCGACGAAATAAAATTATTACTTATTGTATCAGAACCCTTAGGGGAAATTCTTGGCTTTTTAATTCGAAAAATTATCGTCGTTGTTTTCGCTCGCTTTTGCATGGTTATAATCGTTAACCTTCAAAAGTCCTCTCGCTAAAGTTTTCAAAAGGGAAATTGTCGTAAAGAAACCAGTAAGGTTTTTAAAATTAAATTCGCTTTTCTTGCTACCGTTGACAATTGGTCAGCGCATCAACCAGGATCTTCCTATCCTTTAAAAAAGGACAAAATAGAGATCCCTCGGTTGACGGTCAGTTAGTTGATCGTTCATTTTTTGGCGCCCAACGTGTTTAAAGTGGTAATCCACATAAGCAACCCTTAAAAAGTTAAATTAATAAATCCATTCGAAAAGACATAAATTATACGTTAAAAAGAAATATGAAGAATAGTGAAAAACATTAACTTTGAACAAATATACATATTTCTCGCCGCGTTTTCGGTGTCGGTTTCGCGAGTTCGCGTGTGCATGGTGTAGGTGAAGTGCAAAACACATCAAGAGACCATAAAGACAAGAGAAAGGAGAGATACCAAGAGACCAACCAGTAGATGTCCAACGATCCAAGAGGAAAACGAACCAACCTTCAGGTCACCGGAGAAAAATTGTGGGAGATAAGTATAACATCTCTCACCAAGGTACGTGTGGTCATAATTTAATTCAAATGTGCGCTGTTGGAGCTAAACAAAAATTTAAAAATTGAATTAAAACTCATTAAAAACGCACCTTCGATTTAAATAAGACCTTTATATTGCTTATATTGATCATATTAAAATATTTATCATCAAATGAACAACATATCCTGCTTATTTTGCTAAAATAGTACACCTAAATATAAATTTAAATCTACGAAATTTCAAATATAAAAATTACATATCATAATTTGTTAAAGATCTTAGTCAATATCCGCAATAACTATAGTGCTTTCGCTGGAAAAAATACAATAAAATCCACAAAAGAGAATACTTATGATCCACTTTTGTATCCAGTACATACACACACACACAAAATAGTATTTTGCAAAGCTTTCGCTCTAGTTTTTAAAATTCTACCACACCATTGTTTTTTTTCTTCGATATTCGCTTCGTTCATCTCATTCGCCCGTACTCTCACACTTGGCTGTATTAGCCATCACAGTCCAAAATTCATCGCCGCATCCACCACACCATTGCCCTTTTCGTCATTATTCGCCTCATTCGCTCGTACTCTTTCGCTCGCACTCTTTCGCTCATTCGTACTTGGCTGCATTAGTACTCACAATCCAAATTTTAAAATCGCCACATACACACCTGATTTCGATTTGGACTTGATTTCAGTGCAAAGATCTTCATTTCGCCCACACATCATCGCCCATAGGAGGTTTACGTCGTCGTCGTCGCGGGAGATCTTGCTGCATGATCATTGCACTGGAAGGAAAGCTTTTGGTTGCATTTGATTTGTCATCATTGTCCCACTCATCGGTTGGATTCTTCAATTGTAGGAATTTGAATTCAAATTCTAAATTTATGCGAATTTATATTCCTTTCTTGTTCGTCGCAATAATTTGAGAAGTTCAGTCATCTTCTACTATTTATTTCAATTGAATTCGCCGTTGGATACGCATAGTTGTTTTGAAATTCAACTCGTTTAGAATAGGGTTGCCGAATATATAATTCTTAATTGAAGAAATTGAATCAAGCTTTAAATACAATAAAGCAATCTTTTTGGATTTGGTCGTTGCTGCTTGGGAACATTTTTATTGTTTTTATTTTTTGCAATGGCTACTGAACCAACTCTTGATGAATTAAAACAGCAACGGGCTTCCACTGAAGGAAGCATAACCCGGATAAAGAATTTAGTAGAATCAAATTACACTTTCTTAACATCAACGGAACTCGAATGTCGTTTAGGGATTTTGGAGTCCTACTTTAAGCAAATTTTAGTTTATCAAACGAAGATAGAGATCTTAGCTCCGACTGATAATTGTAGAGGTGAAATAGAGGATTTGTATATCACTGCAAAAGCAAAAATTCTTTCGCTTTTGGGAAATGTTCGACTAAGTAATGCTGCCGAAATGAGTTTTACTATTCCACATCCAACTAGCCATCTTCCTAAACAACGCCTACCTAGGTTCAGTGGAAGATATTCTGATTACAAAAATTTTATAAATTCATTCAACAATCTGGTGGAAAATGATGCTAGCTTGACTAAAATCGAAAAATTTAATTATTTGCTGTCGTGTCTGAGCGATCAAGCTCTTGGAACAGTAAAGGCTTTTCAGGTCACGGAAGCCAATTATTCTAAGGCACTTCTAAGTCTTAAGGAGCGCTATGATAATGATTGCCTCATCTTTTTAGAGTATATCTCAGAGCTTATTGAACTACCCAAGGTTCCAAAGGCATCTGCTATTTCATTGAGGAGCTTGGTGGACAATATCTCTGCGTTGTTCAGTTCATTGCTTTCGATAGGATCTTTTGAAAACATTTGTAATGCAATTATAATACATATTGCAATGGCGAAAGTCGATCCGGAAACACAGTCCAAATGGGACGAGCAACTGGACTATAAGAAGTTACCTGAGTGGAAAGAATGTGCAAGTATTCTTAACAAACGGTGTCAATTCTTGGAAGCTAGGGATAGCAAACAATCGCGTTCGGATTTAACTCACAAAGCTTTCAACAAATCAAAGCCAGCGTTGGTCAACCATCGGACTCATACTTCACTTGCTGCTAATCAGCAATTTTGTATCTTGTGTCGAGACAGTAGCCATTCAATTACAAGCTGTAAAAGTTTCATGGAACTTTCTGTAATGGACAGATATTTGAAATCGAAAAAATTAGGACTTTGTTTGAATTGCTTAGGAAAGGGTCACAATGTTTCTAAATGTCCTTCGCTTTATAGGTGCAAAAGCTGCAAACAAGCGCATCATAGCCTTTTGCATAGACCCCAACCTGCTGACACTATATCTAATGTTTCACAAGGTACCTCCAACCCAAGTACATCGGCTGCAGCACATTCTGCAGTAGAGAAAGAGCGTGTTCCGGAAGGCCAAGTTATTTTGGCTACAGCCTTAGTTCTTGTCAAAGACTCGTCAGGAGGCTTTCAGTTGGGAAGGGTTCTCCTCGATTCTGGCTCACAGGTCAATTTCATTAATGAAAAATTTGCAAACTCACTCTGTCTTAAAAAACAAAGAAAAAACGTTGACATTGTGGGAATAGGAGTTACTGAAACAAAAACAAAATATCAAACTCAATCGACAATTCGGTCAAGGTACAACGATTTTGAAGTGTCTCTGGAATTTTTAGTCGCACCTTCCATCACAGGGTATCAACCAGAAGCAGCGCTCAACATAAGTAGTTGGAATCTACCTACAAATTTAGAACTCGCAGATGAGAGTTTCAATCAGCCTTCTCGAATAGATTTGTTGTTAGGTGCTGAAGCCTTTTTTGATTTGCTGGAAACTGGTCAAATGAAACTCGGTGAAGGACTTCCATCATTGCAAAAAACTGCTTTAGGTTGGATTGTATCGGGTAGATACAAAACAAAATTTGTTGAACAGAAACAGTCGTGCTTCGTCAATGCAAAAGAAGGTTCGTTAGACGAATATTTAGAGAAGTTCTGGGAACTGGAGGAGATTCAGGTTCATCAGTCTAGGTGGTCTGAGGAGCAAACCACATGTGAGAAACATTTCAAGGACACCATTGAGGTTCTACCTAGCGGTCGGCTTATGGTTCAACTACCTCTTAAAAGAGATCCCAGCTGTCTTGGAGCTTCTTACGACATCGCCTTCAGAAGATTCCTATCTCTCGAGCGTAGGCTATCTAAAAATGCATCTTTAAAAATGCAGTACGTCGATTTCATGAAGGAGTATAAATCGTTAGGCCATATGTCACTCGTTCATAATCCAAATCTGGAAATAGCTCACTACTATTTACCGCATCAATGTGTAATAAGGCCTGATAGTGTTTCCACAAAATTACGTGTGGTCTTTGATGCATCGTGTTGCACATCTTCGCATATATCCTTAAATGGAATTCTAATGGTCGGTCCTACTATACAGGACGAACTTCTAATCATCTTACTTCGCTTTAGACTTTATCGATACGCCCTAACTGCCGATATTATTAAGATGTATCGACAAGTTCTAGTTCACCCATCGCATAGGAGGTTGCAGTTCATCTTATGGAGGGAAAGCGAACACACCCCTATTCAAACGTACCAGCTCAATACTATTACATATGGTACATCATCTGCACCGTTTCTGGCAATCCGTTGTCTTCAATATTTGGCTGAGAAAAACCAAGATCATTTGAGCCTTGGTTCTGGTTGTCTAAAGTCAGATTTTTACGTGGACGATATGCTCACTGGAGCAGACGATTTAGATACCCTAACTCAAAAACGACACGAAGTCGTTTCAATTTTGGATTCAGCTGGATTAGAGCTGTCAAAATGGAATAGCAACCACAGTTCTTTGATTGCGGAAGCTAAACGAAAGGAGATAAAATTGACTGAGTCGAATTTAACGAGCACGTTAGGCATCACTTGGAATCCTGTTGCTGACGATTTCAGTTTCTCCTATAAGCCAAATCGGACTTATACTAAATATACTAAAAGATCCATTCTTTCTCTTTCGTCATCTCTTTTCGACCCGATGGGTTTGCTTAGCCCAATTATTATTCGAGCTAAAATTTTGCTTCAACAACTTTGGATAGAAAAAGTAGACTGGGACGAGTCTATTCCACAAACCATTGACAATGATTGGCGTCAGTTCATAACAGACCTCCAATCACTTCAAAATCTCTCGGTTCCCCGTTACGTGTTTTTGGAAAACAAACAAAGCTATCAGGTACATGGATTTGCTGACGCATCCATGAAGGCATATGGCTGTTGCATATATCTGAGGAGCGTAGATACTTCTGGGTCAGTAGTAGTGAAGCTTTTAGTTGCCAAGTCAAGGGTTGCACCAGCTAAAAGGAAACAACTTCCTCGTTTAGAGCTATGCGCAGCCCATCTTCTATCGAAACTTTGGGTGAAAATTCAAAAGGTTATTGAAACAAGTTACTCGGAAGCGTTCTTTTGGACTGATTCGGCAATTGTATTGCATTGGCTATCCACGCACTCCTCGAAACTAAATACGTTTGTAGGAAATAGGGTAGCAGACATCCAAGAAGCAACAAAGCAGGTAGTTTGGAAACATGTTCCAACAAACGACAACCCTGCAGATATAGTGTCACGAGGATGCACAGTGGATGAATTGAAGAACTCAATTTGGTTCAAGGGTCCGTCATTTTTAGTTAAAAATAATGAAGACTGGCCAACCACAGTAGAAATTCTTCCCTCTCCGGAGGACCTCTCATTGGAGAAGAGAAAAACAGTTTTAAGCTGCCAACCAGACCACAACTATTTTATTGAAGTAATAAATGGAGTAAGTTCATACACTAAAGTTGTAAGAATCTTTGCCTACGTTGTAAGGTATCTCAATCGCCGATTACGGAAAATCCCGTTTCCAGGTGATCAATTGACAGCTGAAGAGCTAGAATACTCTCTACAGATTATCGTCAATTTGATTCAAATGAAGTACTTTGCTAAGGAAATTGAAGCAATCAAAACGAATACACCGTTGAAAGGATCTATAAAATCCCTGAGTCCGTTTATAGAGGACAGGAATGGCCTACTTTTATTGAAAGTGGGAGGACGACTGAAGCACGCGAACATTCCAGAGGAAAGTAAGCATCCATTTCTGTTGCCAAAAGATTGTAATTTCAGTAAAGCACTCGTTGATCATCTTCATCAATCGAACTACCATGCTGGTCCAAAGGCTCTTGTCGCATTTACGAGACAACGATTTTGGTTGATTAATGCTCGAGAGTTAGCACGACAGACGGTTCGAAAATGTCCTCATTGTGCAAGATATAGACCGAAATTGTTTGAGCAGATAATGGGTGATCTGCCTGCTGAAAGGTTGACCCCATCTCGTCCATTTATTTGTTGTGGAGTGGACTTCTGTGGCCCAATATTTACTTATTACAAAATTCGTGGTAAGGTGCCGTATAAAACCTATATCGCTGTTTTCGTTTGCTTCTCTTCAAAAGCAGTCCATTTAGAAGCTGTGTCGGACCTCTCAGCTGATGCCTTTATAGGAGCTCTGAAAAAGATGATAGGTCGCAGAGGTCTTCCTAGAGACATCCATTGTGACAATGCGACAAACTTTGTTGGCGCACAGTCAAAGCTCAAAGAATTGCGTGATATGTTGTTCAAGAAATCTAATCAGCAAAATATAATTAATTTTTGTTCTAATTCTTCCATAAACTTTCATTTTATACCCCCCAGGGCACCCCACTTCGGTGGGATTTGGGAAGCTGCCGTAAAAGTAGCAAAGGGCCACCTCTATCGGAGCCTAGGTGGTGCTAAGCTATCCTTCGAAGAGTTGACGACAGCATTAGTGGAGATCGAGGCTATTATGAATTCGAGACCAATAACTCCAATGTCTACAGATCCCAATGATCTCGAAGCGCTAACGCCAGCACATTTCCTGATTGGGTCATCGCTTAAGGCTGTTTCGGAGCCAGCAGTGGAGGCTTCTGATATCAGCTACCTTCAAAGATGGCGGCGAATAAACGCTGTCAAAACCCACTTTTGGAACCGGTGGTCATCAGAGTACGTCACAGAACTCCAAGGTCGTGCAAAATGGACGTCATCAAATCCAAACATCGCTCTTGGTAGCCTGGTCATAATGCACGAAGATAACCTACCACCTCAGAAGTGGCTGATGGGAAGAGTCACGAATATTGTTGAAGGTCCAGATGGTCGAGTTAGAGTCGCCGATGTAAAAACATCAAGAGGAGAATTTCGACGTCCAATTCGCAAGCTGGCAGCTATTCCGTCTTGAAAGAAAGATCTTTCAAAGGAGGCGGAATGTTGGAGCTGATGTCCGCATATATCACCAATCAACTGTTTATATTTCAATTGTATCTAAATTGTAATATAACTAACTTTCAAGATGCATTTTGTACTATAAAGTTTTGAATTATTATTTTCAAATTTGAATCTGGCGCGCAAATTATACCAGTCGCCATAATTTTTAAATTCTTTGAATTCGCCCTTAAATTTAAACTTAAATATAACGTAATCTCTCTTTCGAAATTGCATCAAATTTTTGTATAAATACGATCGACGAAATAAAATTATTACTTATTGTATCAGAACCCTTAGGGGAAATTCTTGGCTTTTTAATTCGAAAAATTATCGTCGTTGTTTTCGCTCGCTTTTGCATGGTTATAATCGTTAACCTTCAAAAGTCCTCTCGCTAAAGTTTTCAAAAGGGAAATTGTCGTAAAGAAACCAGTAAGGTTTTTAAAATTAAATTCGCTTTTCTTGCTACCGTTGACAATTGGTCAGCGCATCAACCAGGATCTTCCTATCCTTTAAAAAAGGACAAAATAGAGATCCCTCGGTTGACGGTCAGTTAGTTGATCGTTCAGTATTCATATCTCACTTCACTTCTCTTTCATTTAATGGCCTTTTCGATTGGGGACAGAGTGACAGTTCTTGTTCTGAAAAGAACAGAAAATTGTTCTGAATTTGATTTCAGAATCGAAATGAGAAGCGTTCACACGTATCGAATCGCTGTTCCGGATTGCCAATCGAAAAGGCCATAAGTGAGATGTGAAAACTGAAATGTCAAAAAAATCCTGTTTTTCAGTCCAATATGAAGAACGTCTAAGTCCCCTATTACACGATGATTCTTTGCCTCTGATTCTTGTCAAAATTCAATGAGTACGAAGGTGAAATCCGATGTTTTTTCTCCTTCGCACTCATGAAAATTCGAAAAGAGTCAGACGCAAAGAATCAACGTGTAATAGAGGTCTAATGGCCTTTTCGATTGGCAATCCAGAAGCGTTTGGAATGCGTGTAAACCCATCTGAAAGTGTTCTATTGGCATTCAGAATGACAGTTCTTCTCCTGAAAAGAACAGAAAACGATTCTGGGTTTCATTTCAGAATCGAAACCAGAACAACTCACACATTCAAATACATAGTTGTCAAAGTGTTGTCAAATATTGCAAAAAGTAAATGTTTAAATAAAAATAAGTAAATTTCACACATTTTATTGTTTCTAAAAACAACTATTTTCCGTTTAGAATATTATTTTCCCATTTTCTTTATTGAAAATTATCATACTCGTTCATATTTGTTTCCGCCAAGTTTCCAAATGTGAAGAACTATTTCCATCCGCTTGTGAAGTTGAAATACAGGGATACGAAAACTTCAGAATCAAACTACATTGTGTCTGTTTGTTTTATTGGCGTTCCGGATCGGAGAGTTCTTCCGAATTGCCAATCGAAAAGGGCATAAGGTATTATCTTGCGCAAGTTGTCAGAAATGAGAACTGTCAGAAGAAATTCAAGACGGCCGTTACAGTGACCCCGTCCACTGTATTTCAAAAACAACAAAGAAAAAAACACGAAAGGCTAATTTGATAAACACTAAAAACCAGGGCCCTGTTTCATAATAAAGTACATATAAACAAATAGTAATAGTCTGTGGTAAAATTGCGTTTCATTATCAAGCAGCAGAAAAAGACTTTTGTACTTTTCAGTTGGTTATAATATCACTTTTATTGGGAAGGTCACCCTCATTATAAAAAAGGAACTATTACTGGTCTTACCTTGCAGTCTTTCAAACATGTACTTTCAACTAATGGTAGGTATTTGCTCTATTGTGAAATAGGGCCCAGGAAGAAATGTTGTTTGTATGATAAAATAATGTTCATAAGCACTAAGGGCCAGTTGTACAAATTTTTAACTCGTGGTTCAGCTATTTTTACTCACCGACTTCGGAGAATAGACTGAGGTTCAACGATGCAATTTCAATTCACCAACTCCGGAGAATAGACTGAGGTTCAACGATGGTTCAGGCATTAAATTGGCTACTATAACGTACTTCAACCTTGAACCATCGTTAAACCTCAGTAATTCCGCCGAAATCAGCCAATACATATTTGAACTACAGATCAAAATTTGAAACACTTTTGTACTCCGGGTCCTAACTGTGGTATTTATAAACCCATTTTCCCTTACCACACGTGAAGAAAATCAAGCATTTTCTGCGATTTTTGATGATGAGCGGGGAAACTTGCATAAAAGCATTGAGTTTATATACATAGAGGAACCACTTCGATTAAATGAAAATACTACGTTAAAGCAACTTTAGATGTCGCCTTGTGCATCCAAAGACTACAACCATTTTACTCATAAAAGAAAACTAATCTGTGGATCATGTTGCTAGATGTCACCTTATTTGTCCTTATACTTGAACCCTTTCATCATAAAAACAAAAACAGAAAATTGTGGATCTCATGAAATGTGGGAAGCAAACACCTACCTACACCAACACAACATGAACATGAACAATGAATAGAGCAGTGAGCATGAGCAGGTTGCAGGTAGAAATTCAATTTTCTTTCTTTTGTTGAATGGGAATGTGTACTTTTTGTTGTTTTTCTTTGTTGTAACCATCAGTGGATCTACCTATACACATAAAGGGCTAGCTTTGGTATTTGTTGGTGGACATGGCAAGGTTCAAACCTCAGCAGCAAAATTTTGGAGCAGATTTGTTGAAAATGCGGAGTAGGTAGGTAGGTTTATAGAAAATTTTTAAAACGAAGGAAAAATTCAAGTTGTCAAAAATATATTTTCAAAAAAAAATAAAAAGGTATTTTTAATAAAAAAAATATCATAAATCATGATATGATCGAGAAACGACGAACAAGATAAGAAACAAAAATTATTCCGTTTAAAATTATACCTTCAGATGTAAACATTCAGATTTCAGAGTCGGAGATGGCTGAAAAATTGAATAAAACGGTGTTGTGATTTAATTGCATGTTGTTTGACAAAAGAATTTTTTAGTGTGGAAAAAAGAAGTAGATTTCAAATTAGTGGAGTGGCGGAGTAGTTTTTGTTATTCATCAAAATTGGAGTAAGGTCCGAACGCTGGACACGAGCCATGCATGAGCATTTAACAGGCAGACAATAACTTTTTTTGTTTTTGGATAAGAGAAAATAAAATGTAATAAAAAGTTGTTTTTTTTTCGGCAAATGAAAAAGCCGTTTGCTTGGCTCTCAAAATATTAAAATTTTACAAAGAAAATTATAAATGTATTTGTGCTGTGTTTGGATTTTCAACTATTTTTGTATTGCTTTTTTTTAATTGAAAAATAGAAACTTGGTAATAAGGTAATCCATATTATATTGCCAATTTTTTGTTAGTGGGTATGTAATGTACCTGACCTAACTAACTTATCTTAGAATAAATAAAATGCAACATGCAATGTTGACATATTTTTGAAACACCCTGTTTTGAAAATATTTGTTTCTATTGAAATTCTATCTCTGCTATCCCTGTTGCAAAGTAGCAAATTGTTGACATATTTCTGATAGTTTTCGAGAAAGAAAAAACTGAAATGTATCCCCTTTTATCTTCTAAAAAATGTTCACCCTGTCTAAATTTAGGCGCCTTTAAGTTTTTAAGACGTCAAAACAAAATTCATGATTTTTTTCGTAGTTTTGCAATTTTTGTCTGATTTTCCTGGACCAGGCTACAGTTCATCAAATTGCATACAAAAAAAAAACTTTCTACCCAGGTAGGTATGTACCTATATACCTACCTAGATAGGCACAGTACAAATTTATAATTTTCGTTTAGAAAACAGTGCCGAGATTCAGCTATTTCAGCGAGTGAGATGAGATGACTCGCCTTACTCGCCGACTCATCTCACTTCACTCGCAAAAGCGATTCAGCTATTTAAGTGAAATGAGTAAGTTCGAATTTAGTTTCGAACATGAGACAAAGAATAAATATAAAAGAGCTTAATTCTACCTCCTTGTCACACTCGTTATGCAAAACGAAATGAAACAAAAAATACAACAATGTAAACATTGGAATCTTTAATAATGGAGTTTGGAGTATCTTTTGTTTCAATTATTTTTTTTTTGTCATAATTAAAGTTTAATGTGAGCTTCACCCTTGAGAAATAAAAAGTTTAAAAGTGTTGAAAGTGTATAGAATATAAATTTATTTAATATATATATGTGCATATGATAATAAAATAAAATTAAAGAATCAATAAAAGGGTAGTTGTTTTTATCTACGTTGTTGTTTTTATTTCGTTTCCTATCCATGAAGAAATTCTTGTGAAAACCACACATACCAATCCAAAACTGGAAATTTACCAACACATACACCAAGTCACTGCGGAAATATCTGGCGAGTAATCTGACATTTCATTTCACTCGCTCACTCACTCCCTTTTGCTAACTGAATCGACTTTCGACGAAAAGTGACTCATCTCACTCACTCCCTGCGGCTTCGAATTAGCTGAATCTCGGCACAGATCTTCGACCTCTGTGCTAGTAAATATTTATTTACACCATAGAAACACAGTCTTGTAACTACCAAAAAGTTTCTGATTCCCAATAAATAGAAAGAACATAAAAAATATCTTTAAAGTATAAATCAAGACCTAAACTATTTATGTATGAATGCACATGCATGTAAATTTCCCTGCCTTTTATTTTTAAATTGACGCGACCATCACCGACCGACATACAAACGCACAAATTACATACATACATAACTCGTCCCTCTACGCTTTGAAACAGATAGGTAAAAAATAAAAAAGCTGAAAAGGGATATTGTATAAGTCTGCGACACCCCTCGTTCTTCGTACACCTTCTCTCTTTGTCCTGGCACTCCTTGGTGAGCTGCCACTGCTTCCCTTGATTTTTTTACAATCAATGCGTCCCACAAAATTTAAAATTCTCAATTTAGTGTATGTGGCGACACCTTCGGGGGCTTTCACGCAAGATTTCGTGATTCCTCTATGTATATAAACTCAATGATAAAAGGGAGGGGCATGAAATATTTTAAAATATTTGAAAATATTCGGTGTAGAAAATTGACGTTCCCTTTTGTGTTGCTTCTCCTATCCAATCCAACCACTGATCTCAATATAACTGGATAGTGTATTCCATAGAAAGTATAACAGTTTAGTTGACTCCAATTGAAGATGACATTTGTTAGGCATTCTCACTTTTTGACGTCTGCTGAGCACAAAAAAAAGTAATTTGAAGAAAGATTTTTATTAGTAATAATAATAATGGCCTTTTCGATTGGCAATCCAGAAGCGTTTGGAATGCGTGTAAACCTTTCTGAGGGTGTTCTATTGGCATTCCGAATGACAGTTCTTCTCCTGAAAAGAACAGAAAACGATTCTGGATTTCATTTCAGAATCGAAACCAGAACAACTCACACATTCAAACACATAGTTGTCAAAGTGTTGTCAAATATTGCAAAAAGTAAATTTTTAGCTAAAAATAAGTAAATTTCAATTGTTTTTAAAAACAATTATTTTCCGTTTAGAATATTATTTTCCCATTTTATTTATTGTAAATTATCATACTCGTTCATGTTTGTTTCCGCCAAGTTTCCAAATGTGAAGAACTATTTCCATCCTCATGTGAAGTTGCACAAATACAGGGATACGAAAAATTCAGAATCTAGCTACATGTGCCTGTTTGTGTTATTGGCGTTCCGGATCGGAGAGTTCTTCCGAATTGCCAATCGAAAAGGCCATAAAATTATTTTTTTTTTTTTTAGTTCTGTCGGAATCTGAACGAAACTCCAGTGCAGCTCTTCAAATTCTCGAAAACTGGGGTTTGCCGAAATATCTATCGTGCCCCAGGAGGTGGTCGATCGTCAGTTCGAGGAGCAACTTACATTCCTTCGCCAGGAAAAAGTTTTGTGGAGTGTCAATATTCCCCTAACGTATCAATTCGTACCACGATGCCAGCCAAAAACGGCAATTATGTAGCGCCATTTGTGGCCTCCATAAACACCAAGTTCACTCGCTGGTACAGTAAATCCGTGGTCTATACAAAGCGGTAGGATGAAGTGAAGGCTGTGTGTGTCGCTGATATCTAAAGGCAAATGGGAAGAAAACAACAAGCTTCCAAACAAAATCATAATCTACCGAGACGGTGTAGTGTGCTATGGACTTTTGTACTTGGTAAACAACTTCGAGATGCCCCAGTTCGAGGCGGCCTGTGCCAAGGGATTCCAGAACTATTGTGTTGCAGAAGCGGACCAACACCTGAATGTTTAGTGCAAATCGTAGGGAGCTCTCAAGTCCTATGTCTGGAATAATTTTGGATCACACTGTCACACAACGAACGGTTCGTGTGCCTGCCAGCTGTCAATACTCCTACGAGATAGCTTATCTGATTGGACAGAGTGTGAAACGTTCGGGCATTGAGAAGAGCTAGTATAAATTCTTCTACTTTTAAGAAGACACATTGATATGCTAAGATTACCTTTTAAAATTAGTATGACTTGGTGTGTCCCAAATGCAAAACTTTTAATTAACTACTTGAGATGATTTTTTAGTTTTATTTATTCTTCACTTGAGTTTTTTTCGGTACTTTTCTGAATACTCGCAAATTTCCTTCGTCAAGAATTAAACAAGTTTTTGCTGAGAAAATGTGTTTTTATTTACGATAATGTGAAGACCTCTAAGATCTCAGAAATATAAAAAAAATGTTTTATTGTTATGTTCTAAAAATTCGTAGAAATTTCTTGATATTGATAGATAGACCAAGCTCCCATTTCCAAACTATTTGCTTTATTTGAATGATTGGAACGCATTTAAGTTTCTATTTAAGTACTCTAACTAGTACCAAAATCCATTTTCAATTCGAAAAAGGATTTCAAAAAATTTGCATATAAAAGTAGTATCATCATTTTTCCACCTTCAAAATACTCATGAAATGTGTTTTGTATGCAAATTTTTCGAAATATGAGTTTGAATTGAAAATGGTTCTAAGAACCATTTAAAGGACTTAAATTCAAACTCAGAAACGTTCCAATCATCCAAAAGGACCAAATATTTTGGAAATGAAGCTTGGTTTATCTATCAATATCAAGAAATTTCTACGTCTATCCATCAATTTCAAGAAATTTCTAAAAATTCGTAGAAATTTCTTGATATTGATAGATAGACCAAGCTCCCATTTCCAAACTATTTGCTTTATTTGAATGATTGGAATGCTTTTAAGTCTCTTTTTAAGTACTCTCACTAGTATCCAAAACCATTTTCAACTCGAAAAAGGATTTCAAAAAATTTGCATATAAAAGAAGTATCATCATTTTTCCACCTTCAAGAAACTCATGAAATGTGTTTTGTATGCAAATTTTTCGAAATATAAGTTTGAATTGAAAATGATTTGAATTGAAAATGATTTTCTGAGTTTGAATTTAAGTCCTTTAAATGGTTCTTCGAACCATTTTCAATTCAAACTCATATTTCGAAAAATTTGCATAGAGATAGAGATGCTCTTAGAAGATTAATTAAACCTGACCTTTTAAGTATCCCCGAAAGCAGAAACGATCTTGACAATAAAGTCAATGATCTTACCTTAGGGTGTATGAACTTAGCATACGTGCTATCCTTATGGAGAGAAGTTAAAGTTGTATTCATACCCAAAGCGGGTAAAAGCTCTCACGTAAATCCGAAGGATCTCAGACCTATCAGCCTATCATTATTCCTTCTTAAAACTTTAGAACGACTGATTGATATCCATCTGCGTAATGCCATAGAACCTAATCTCTTTTCTTCGGCACAACACGCTTATCGCAAAGGGAAATTGGTAGAAACGGCCCTGCACAACTTGGTACGTACTATTGAATATTCCCTTCATCATAGAGAGTATACCCTGGTTGCTTCCATAGATATTGAAGGTGCTTTCAACAACGTCAGCAATACTGCAATCATAGTCGCGCTTAAGAACTTGAATGTTGATAGCTCTTAGGGAGTTAATCAGCCTCATGTTGAGAAGTAGAATAATCCAGCTCATTATTAGGTGACTTTTCTGTTAGAAGATCTGTTAGCAGAGGCACACCGCAAGGTGGAGTCCTATCCCCACTCTTATGAAATATCGTGATCAATGAGCTGCTTTTAGTTAATCTAGAAGCGGAATGTTTTTAAAGTAATTGCATATGCTGACGACGTTGCCATTGCAATATCAGGAAAGCATCTTCAAATCATTATAGAATTAATGCAAACCGCTCTCAACAAACTACCTAAATGGACAGACAAATGTAAACTAGGTGTAAATCCCCACAAAACTGAACTTGTCCTCTTTACAAAGAAATATAAAATTCAGAATATAGACCCTCCATCAATAAATGGTATCCCTTTTAACTTCTCAGATGAAGCTAAATATCTAGGTCTGATTTTAGACAAAAAGTAGAGCTGGAAACCAAATATACAAGAAAGAGTCAGAAAGGCCACAGTGGCACTTTTCTTCTGTAAAAAAGCTATTGGAACCAAATGGGGCTTGTCCCCCAATATCACCCAGTGGCTATACACAGCGGTCATCAGACTCACTTATACTCACTTATGGGGTGTCAGTATGGTGGACTGCTTTAGATAAAATAACTTATCGTGATAAGTTAAGCAAAGTGCAGAGGTCAGCTTGTGTTGTGCCCCAAATGACATGGCGCCCTACAAAGGCATGACCCACTGAGTCACAACTGTTGTCGAAATACCTCAACTTATGAAATTGGTATTCATCATCGACAGCAGTTTCACGTTACACTTAATGTGACGCAATGATTCAGTGGGACACAGTAAAAAAGCCTACTTCCAGAATGCATCTCAGTAGGTCAAAGCTGAGTAATGCATTTTGGAAGTAATTGCAAGTTAGTTCCAGGTAGGTCTTTGGGAACTCGGTGAGTCTGATTGTAACCGTGAACGTGGTTGTTTCGATCATAGCACCAAACTACACCTAACATTTTGGCGCAGCCGGGAAAGTTTTAAAAAACAAATAAGTGTCTCCTAATAAATAAAACCCAATATTGGTGCGGGAAATTTTTAAAAAACAAATAAGTGTCTTCCAATAAATAAAACCCTAAACAAAAAGAAAGAAAAGTAATATTGGTGCGGTGTAAACAAATTTTTTTTTTAATAAAATAACAAAAAACAAAGTGATACCTACGACCATTTAAGAAGTGAAGTTTGGCAGAGCAAACGGAAAAAGGTGCAGTAAGTGAAAATTTATTTTTAATTTTTATTTGCATGATTTTTTTTGTGTGTCCTCTTTAGCATCGGTTTTAGATGTTTTTTTATTTTTTTTTGTTTTTGCTGGGTTAAGCAGATTTAATTTCTCTTTTCAAGGTTATTTTTGTTATTATTGATTTTGGTTATTCTTCGTTAATTTTGGTTGTTGTTGTAGGTTACGGTTTTGGCTCCAAAAGTTTTTGTTGTTTTCTTTAATCTCTTCAATTTCAACCACCAACACGGTAGTAAGTTGTGAAGTTCAAAGGTTTTTCTTTTGTGTTAAGTTAATGGCCAAGAGAGAAATTGAGGCCAGACTTAATGATCTAATAGATGAACAAGAAACACTAAAAAAAGAGAAAAAAAGCAACGGCGACAACTTCAGGAAATTAACGAGGTAGGGGAGAGGGGGGTAGTTTAGGACAGGGGCAGCTTAGGACAACGGCCAGAAAAGTATCAAAACAAATACTTTTTAATACTTAATAACAATTTTACAGTGGCAATTCTTCCTCAAAAAGATATCTGATGACATTTGGGACGATATCAGCTTTTAAAAAATAATTAAAAATAAATGTTTGTATTCCGGTACCCGTTGTATTTTTTTTCGATCTAAGACGTAAGCATTTTAGAAAAAAACTGTCTGAAATTAAGGCACAAAAAGTTCTTTATTATCTTATTTAGTTATTTTGTGATGATTTATTAAACAATATTTTTATTGTTTAACATTGTTTAAAAAAGAAAAAAAAGTTTAGTTTGTTTGTCTACTTGGGGCACTTTTGGACAGTAGATGAGGGGCACACTTGGACATGTCCAGACCAGACTAAAATTAAATATAATAAATAGCGTTTCAAAAAGTGAACAGTGGATACAGTTCAAAACATACTGTTGCTCAAGTATTTAACACCTTGGAAGAAGAAATTGACTTTTATTTCATCAAATCTTCGAAAATTAATTATGGCTTGGTTTATCTTCAAGCAAATACTTTTCCTTTCCAGTACGCTAAGGCATTAGAGAAAGACAAACTTCTACGACTTATTTCAACTAATGTTATGTTTTGAAATAATTCATTATTGTTTAATAAGGAATTAAGCTTTATTGAATGCGTTTTTCAAGGCATGTCCAAAACTGCCCCAGGGCTGTCCAAAACTACCCCCCTAGGGGGGCAGATTTGGACAGTTATAACAGTTTTTTAAATAGAAAAATATATATGTATAAAATGCAAACTAAGGTATGAAAGGGCATCTATTTCCAAGGAAAAATACCAAAGAACAACGTCATTCAAGAATAAATTTTATATTGTGATGTATGAGTGTTCCAGGTTGGTTTTTGTAAAAAGTGTCCTAGGGTGCCCCCCTCTCTCCTACTCCTTTCATAACTTAAGGATATTTTAAATCCCGAAGTTTTTAGCTTGGTCAAATCTCAGCTAAGCTTGCAGTGGGGTCAATTTCAGCGTATTGAAACAACAGACGCGATTCTGACGGAATATATTAAGGCCGTACAGAATTCAAGAAATAGACACACAAAAGCGAAAGAACAGCTAGTCAAACAGCTTGAAAAAAGCAAGAAATTGCGTAAGGAGGCTGAAAAGCAACTCCAGCAAGTAGCACACGAAGCTGACGAACAACTTGACCAACTGACAGGCGGATTGAATAAAAGCTTGTCAGCCCAAAAATAGTTGCAAAAGAAAAATTCAAATCAGTTTCATCTGAAAATCTATTGCCCCTATTCTTTACATCTTCTCCAAAAACACATAGCTCTAAAAATCTTGTTAATAAGGGTGTTCAGACTCCTGTTACAGGAATCGAAAAACACCATATTAACTTAGGCCAAGAGTTAGTGGAGAAATCTCAAAAGCCCTATATAAATTTAGGACAAGAATTGTTGGAGGTACTTCCAATTGGCAGTCAGATATACAACATGTCATACGAAAAGGTGGGGGAGAGTATGATAACTCAGGCACCAAGAAATTATAACGGTTTTTTGTAGAACAGTTTAATACTATAGGAGGGGGGTCTATCTCACCCCGTTTGGGCGGGAGGGGCAATTTCAACAAAGCAGTACCAAAAATGTAAAAAAAATACAAAAAAATAACGGTAATACTTATAACAAAGTATTATACCTTTATTTAAAGCCAATACTCTGTTCTATTAGCCAGTTTTTAAATCAAGTGAAATCTATGCATGGTTTTTGAAAAAATTAATTTTAAACTCAAAATTTGCTAGAAAAAAGTATAAAAAAAAGTTTGAAAGTCTAATTTCTCAAAACTGTAAAACTATATATAATTTTTTTTCTGAAATGCGTTACTCTAATTAATTTTTAATCAAAAACTGGAAACTAAATGATTTTATGTCTTCTAGATTTTGAGAAAATTGAAAATTACTAAAACTACTACTGACAAAACTCGAATGCTTGCTCGTTTTTTTATTATCTAAGTGGGTATTCATACTTTGAACATAACAACTGCTTTGTATATGTTTCCTTAATCCAGATTCCTTAAATGCAAAAGAAACTTTGCATACACCCAACCTCGCACCTACCCCAAATCCTATAATGTGCCCAAGCAGGGGGGTTGCAGGGGGCAGCATGGCCCCCCAGCCGTAATACGTAAGAAAGCAAAAAACAAACATCCCATACAAAAGTAGGTATAGTAATTATCAATGTTTTAAAAAACTAGAAGACATAGAATCATCTAGTTTTCAGTTTTTGATTAAGAATTAATTAGAGCAACGAATTTCAGAAAAAGAATGACATTTAAATTTACAGTTTTGAGAAATAGCACTTTAAACCTTTTTTTAATGCTTTTTTCTCTTAAATTTTGAGTTTAAAATAAAATTGAAGTAAATGGTTACAGTGAAACTTTAGTAGATAAACTTATAAAGTAACATTCAAATAATATTAAAAAATCAAATATGTCTACATTTTTCTCACAAAATAAAGATCGAAGTGACATGAAACGAGTTTCAGTTTCGTATGTGCCTGAAATAACAAATAAAATATCAAAAAATTTCCGCGAGCATAATATGCAACTTGTTTTTTCGAGCAAAACAAAACTTAAAAACTTACTCGGTTCAACAAAAGATAAAATCGACGATATTTAAAAATCAGGCATATATGCAATTAAATGTGGTGACTGCGATGGAGTTTATTATGGGCAAACTAAACGAACCATAGAAAAAAGGTTTAAGGAACATAATGCTTACATAAATCAAAAAAAAAGTCAAGGTTCCTCCATCGCAGATCACGTCCTAAAGCTCAACCATTTCAACATCAGTGCAAACAGTGTGAGTTTAAAAAAGCAAGTTACAGATGAGAGAAAATTGGATGCGTATGAAAGCTATTATATACAAAAAGATAACAATGCTATCAACGCTGATAACGGTAACATCTCATCGAACCTCTTTTCTCTCATCTGACTGCAATTATAATTATCCAACAAGAACACCATTTGGACCAGTCGTGATGCTGATGATGGACTGTAAACAGTCCGAAATGCATACAGGTACGTGTTTTTAATTGTTCGTTCGTTTCGTTTTTATTAATCGTGTAATTGTCGCGACAAAAAAAGTGTTACGAATCCAATTAGAAAACAAAAAGTGTGAAAACAAAAAGGTGTTCGTTATTTCTGTTTATTTTTTAAAATTCATTTTTTCAAAAACCATGCATAGATTTCACTTGATTCAAAAACTGGCTAATAAAAGAGAGTATTGGCTTTAAATTAAAGTATAATACTTTGTTATTAGTATTACCGTTGTTTTTAAATATTTTTTTTACATTTTTGGTACTGTTTTTATGAAATTGCCCCTCCCGCCCAAACGGGGTGAGATAGACCCCCCTCCTATAGTAAAAAAATGCTTGTATTAAACTGTTCTACAAAAAACCGTTATTATTTCTTGGCGCCTGAGTTATCGTACTCGTGCCAAAAGGTGACAAAGATTGTTTCCCGTGTCGTACCCCTATTTTTAGGGCAACGGACGCCGGACCTGTCAACCAAAGTATACGAGTATATAAACGCTTGCCATTTAGGGTTGAAATGTCTAGAGGCAGGTGAAGCCGAAGACTTGTATGTGGCGTGCATTTCTACAAGGCTAACGGGGGACGCATTTGAACTAATAAGATCAAATCCTTCAAAAACCTTAGCAGAACTAGAGTCAATTATAAAAACAGCGTATCTGGCAATTATAACTCTTGACAGTGTGATGATTAAAATTAATCAATCACACCAAATGATCAATGAGGATTTCCAGTCATTCGCTCGACGCTTACTCTTGCTGAAAATAAAAGTGAAAGAGATTATTGGTCCACGTTACAGTGAAGCTCAATCAATAGCGTTGGTGGCCGAACTCAATAAAAATTTAGTTAAGGTCTTCAAAATGGGATTGTATGATCCCGCGTTGCGTCAGTTTATGCTAACCACCGCTGAAACTGACTTGTCAAAGTTGGCCGATTTAGCACAGAAAACATCCCTTTTAATTGGAACTCAGAACAACTGGGGACTTCAATCAAACGTGTCCAGTGCTATCTCAGCATGTGCGTACCCACCCACCTGGGGCCTATAACACAAAGCTACAAGTCTACAAGCCAAGAGCCACTTGTAGGATTATGTTAGTCTTACAAGTGTAGATTATTTCTGTAACACAAAAAAAAAACTTACATTTGTAGAAACAAAAATTTCCCTACACTTGTAGGCATTCCATTCTGCATGCAACGAGTTGAGTGTTCGTCGGCGATCGACCGACAAGATCCAGTGTAGAACATTTCTGTTATGCACAAAAAGCCTTCAAACCGACCGATTGGAAAGCTTATAACTTTGGTTATAACCTGGCCTGGCAAAAATCTCGCATCAAACCCTCCTAGTGGGTGCCGGGCGGTAATGATCACCACAGTTAATCTTGTGCTTTTTGACAAGATTGGGGATCAGCTAAGGTCATTTTGAACTGCTGAGGTGTTCCTTTACTCCTCAATAGTTCAACCCTCAGTTTTTCGATTTGACCATAGATGCGAGTCCCTAATTTTTAGTGGTGGTGTGAGCGATTTTCATAATCCGTGCCGAAGAAATGGAAGGCTGGGGGGTAAACCAGTCACTAACGAGCTCATTCGGATGCCGTGGCTGGGTCCGTCTTACTTTTGCTTTACCCCGGTATATCGGCTCTGCCGGGGCTGACCTCTTTTTTCCGACCTACTCGTGGGAACCAAATTTTTATTTTTATTTTTTACTATGGACGTTGATGATGTATAAGACGATTTGCCATCCGCTAACACGGAGGATGAGCTCTTGGCCTCCAGCCAGGAAACCCTTAAGGGGAACTCTAGTAATACCGGTAGTTCTGGTGCTATTGAGCAACCCAAACCTTCAGGAAGCACAGGCAGTACCAGCCATAGTACCCCTGTGCATCCGAAACCGATATGTACCATCCCGGCAACCTCGTGTAGCAATGCCAGCCATAGCAGCGCTGCATGCGGAAGCAAAAAGTCGGCGTTCGCTCTTCTCAAGGTGCAGTTCAAGAAGGCGTCTTTTATTCTAGGCAAGATTGCCAGGAATGAGGCAGCTGGAAAGGCCCATGAGAAGGACGGCGCTGATAAGATTAAATACCAGAAGATTGTTGAGGAATACAATAATCTTCTGAGTACCCAAGAAAAAGCCGTCAAGCGCAACAGATCTCGAGATGAGACAATCAAGCCTTCGAAAAAGAGCAAGCTAGACGGTCCAAACAAGAACGCTAAATCATCGTCCCCTAGAGCAGCGCAACCACGTACTCTCAGTGAGGTTGTCAGAGACGGCCTCCAAGTATCGGTTGTGGATGAGCTCTCCACAAACGGCAGAGATCTGTTTGCTGTGTGGGGCTCAATCGAGGCCAAGCTCTCTGAGATGGTGTTTTTATACACGTTGTCGGCTAACGAAGGTCCCTACCCCATGTTCGACTCTGGCGAAATGCTCAGGGGATATAGGGTAATCAAATGTGCAGACGAGTTTTCTAAGGATTTCCTTAGTTCATGCATTGCTATAAGATTAGCAATGACTGGGATGGCTTGAAGCTCAAGTTAATCCTGGCTAAGGACATCCCTAGGCAACCGAAGGCTCGCATTTGGTTGCCCCTCATGGGTGTCAAACCAAGCGGACAGGAGCTGATCCGCGGTCTTCAGAGGCTAAATCCGCTGGTTCCTATGCATGACTGGGCTGTCATTAAGACAGAGGAACCGCAGAAGAACAGCGGATCTTATCTTCTGATGATCAGCGAAGAAAGCCGTGGGGCCCTCGAGAAGGCTGATTTTAAACTGAGGTTTGGCATTAGAAATGCGAAGATAAAGATTCTGCAGAGTCAGGGAGCAGACCCCGATGAAGTTGACGACAATGTTGAGATCGACAATGTCGTTGACGGAGTCGAGGTCCCTAGCGAGCCGCCGGGCCCTGACTGTGCAGAATCGAATACGAATTAAAAACGCGCTGCGAGTCATTCAGATTAATCTGAAGCACTCTAAATGTGCTTCAGATAATCTGAGAGTTTTCCTGAGGGAGGAAAACGTAGACGTCGGCGTTATTCAAGAGCCGTGGGTAAACGGCCTCAGAGTGAGGGGCCTCCAAGACGGCCAATACGATCTTTTTTACAAGCCTGTAACCCAAGACCAAGGTAAGCCTAGAACTTGTATTTTAGTTAAAAAACATTTAAAAGCTTTTTTGTGTCCTAACTATAGCACTTCCGATCTGACAGTTGTTAGGTTGGATGACAAAAATACAGACGGTCTACTGTTGGCATCTGCATACTCGGCGCATGACAGGCAGTCACCGCCAGATGAGTGGTGCACACTCACAAACGAAGCAGCGGCGAAAGGGACAAACCTCCTGATTGGATGCGACGCAAACGCACGGCATACTCTCTGGGGTAGTTCAGAGATAAATGAACGGGGTGAGTCCCTTTTTAATTTTATTATTGAAAACAATTTGACGATCTGTAACAGAGGTAGTACTCCTACTTTCGTCTTTCCGAGCTCGGATAACTACGAAGGGTGGGAGGATGTACTTGATGTTACCGTCGTAAACCATAAATTTAATTTAGCGGTGGAGAATTGGAGAGTGTCCCTGGTTAATTCCTTTTCGGACCACAGGTGGATTCTCTTCAATGTAAATTTTGAGTCTGAAACCCCTCCTCCCTATAGAAATCCGAAAAAAATTGACTGGAAGAAGTTCAGTCAAGTTGTTAATTCCAAACTGCGCAATATACCGAATCTGAGTCCAGAATCGGTAATAGATCTTGAGTCAAGGGTGAAAACTCTTGAAGCATCCATGAACACCGCTTTCAAGGTCTCTTGCCCAGTCAAATACAGCCGAAAAATCCTCCCCCCATGGTGGAATGAAGACTTGTCTAATCTTAGAAAAATGACAGGGACAATCTTCAATATCTGCCACAAACACAAGTATTACCAACCTTATAAAGATTGTCTGAGAGTCTATAAGCGTGCTCTCGCATCAGCCAAGCAACAGGGTTGGAGAGAGTACTGCCAATCTATCGAGAGCTTAAAAGAATCTGCCAGGCTTAGCAAGGTTCTATCCAAGGAGCACTGTAAGTCGTCTTTTCTGAAAAAGCCGGGTGGATCTTGGACAGTTTCTCCGACTGAGTCCCTGGAACTACTGATGGCGACGCACTTTCCAGGCTGCGTGGATAGCAACCCCGAAACGCATAGAACTCGTTTACCGTTAGTTTATGAAGAACATATGAATACCATAATAACAATAGATAGTATTGCCTGGGCTATACATACTTTCTCTCCGTATAAGTCTCCAGGTCAGGACGGCATACTGCCAATAATGCTCCAGAAACAGCAAGATGTGGTAGTGCCCTGGCTGGAGATGATCTTCAAAGGATGTCTCTCCCTCAACCATGTTCCCGAGTCCTGGAGGCAGGTAAGGGTGGTTTTTATACCGAAGGTAGGTAGGCGGGGGCATGAATCCGCGAAGGATTTCAGACCGATTAGCCTGACCTCTTTCGTGCTCAAAACCTTAGAGCGCATTCTAGATAACCATATTAGGGACATTTTAGATGAATGCCCCCTCGCAAACTCTCAACACGCTTATTTGAAAGGTAAGTCTACGGAGACGGCCCTTCATGAGGTAGTGCGTACAATTGAGAATACTATCAACTATAAAGAATATACTCTGGCCACCTTCTTAGATGTAGAAGGGGCTTTCAATAACGTGCTTACTGAATCCATTCTTGAGTCACTCGTTGACTTTGGTGTAAAGGAATACATCAGAGAATGGATTATATCCATGCTCAGCGATAGAAGGATTCAAGCCAAGCTAGGTTATGCAAACTCAACAAAACATGTCTGTAGAGGAACACCGCAGGGTGGTGTTCTGTCACCCCTTCTATGGATTTTAGTCATGAACAAAATCCTCTTTAAGTTGGAAAGTTGTGGCGTGAAGGCGGTTGCTTATGCGGATGATTTGGCTATTCTGGTGTCGGGAAAATTCCCTTCTGTGATAAGCGAAATCACGGAGGTAGCTCTGAGGAAGGTTAGCAACTGGGCTACGAGTTGTGGTCTAGGAGTTAACCAGAGCAAAACTGAATTAATGCTATTTACGAGCAAAACTAAAATACAGCCCTTCACTCTACCCCGACTAAACGGTCAATCACTCTCGTTATCTTCCAGTGCAAAATATCTAGGCGTTATCCTAGACCCTATATTAAACTGGAGGCAAAATATTGAAGAACGGGTCAGGAAGGCCTGCATAGCTTTCTACGCCTGTAGCAAAACCTTTGGTTAAAAGTGGGGCCTTCAATCAAGGATGATCTTGTGGACGTACACAGCCGTGGTACGGCCGATTCTAACTTATGGTTCGATTGTCTGGTGGCCCGCACTTAACAGAGCATATAACATCGATAAACTTAAAAAGGTTCAAAGAACAGCTAGCGTTGGTACTACAGGGGCTCTTCGATCTTGTCCAACGGATGCCTTAAGCGTTCTTCTACACCTTTTACCACTTGATCTACACATTAAATATCTAGTATCTTGCAGTGCACTAAGACTAAAAGAATCAGATTGCTGGGTTGCTAAACCTTATGGTCACAGCAATATTACCAATTTGATTCCCACTGAAATCTTTTCGACTCCCACTGACTACTGCGCCCCTTCAGGGAGCCTCAGTAGAGATTTTAAAGTTATTATCCCATCTAGAAAAGACTGGGATGATGACATCGTGACGAGAGATTTCGACACAACTATTTATACTGATGGCTCAAAGATGGAGTGCGGTGTTGGTTCAGGAATCTTCTCTGAGAATCTAAACTTCACTAGGTCCTTTCGGTTACCCAATTTTTCAAGTGTATTCCAAGCGGAATTACTTGCAATTAGGGAAGCATGCAAGATACTTAAACTAGACCCAAACCAAAATCGTAATGCAGCTATCCTGACAGACAGTCAGGCAGCTATTAAATCCATTGTTTCGGGTACATCATCCTCTAAATTGGTCCAACAATGCCGTGATGAGCTCGCAAGCCTAAATATTGACCTCAAGGTCACTTTGATCTGGGTTCCTGGTCACATTGGCATTGAGGGAAATGAACGGGCAGATGAGCTTGCCAGGCAAGGATCAGCCCTTCACAGCTCACTTGCGGAAAGAGTCAATATTCCCCTTGGAGTTGTGAAGGGCAATATATTCTCAATTTTCCTAAGTGAATCCAATCGTAGGTGGAACAGTTTAACCAACTGCAAAATATCCAGGAAAATCTGGCCCGCCTATAATAAATCCCGAACAACCGATCTGATTTGTAGACCTAGGCAAGACATAACCAGGGTCGTTGCAACTTGTACTGGGCACTGGCCTGTAGGAGAACATGCAGCGAGACTGGGTATTCCGCACAATACTCACTGTCGTAGATGTGGGGACCATCAAGAAAGGGAAACAGTTCTTCATTTCCTTTGTAAATGTCCTGCTCAGGCCAGAATGAGAGCACAATCGTTTGGTTTGGCTTTTCTTGACGACCTAAACGAACTCTCCGAGGTAAAGATCAGGGATTTGATCTACTACCTCAACGCGACTAAATGGATCTAAGACGAAATTGGTTGCTTCTGCATCATGCTCCCGTGCGGACTCCCAAGACCGTGCGCCATCGGAATTCAGGTGTCTGCAGGGTTTCGTGGTGCTCAATGACCTTAGGATCACACAGTTGGTCCGTCTGCGCTTCGATGCCATTCTGCTACCTGCCTAGCTTTGGCATAATGTGGTTGGCCTCGGGGCGGGATGTGACCCAATTGCATGAGTGTCTTTTAACCCACCTCTTGTCGTTTTGTGCTCGCTCACAACACACCATATCCACACGTCATCCGTTATAATTCAAACCAGGGAGTATATCTGGTTTCGTGAGTGGTTGGTGACATCCGCTGGAAACCTCACGTAATGCGGAGTGAGCAGACGGAGGCCCACGGTGATGTTGCACCCAATCATGCAACATGATGATCCCCTCGGGGACCGTTATTCGAGCTTTGAATAAAGCAACAAGCTACCTAGCCTGGTTTCTTTTTGTTGTAAAGCCCACAAACCCTTACTCTAATCCACTTTAATCCACAGGTCAAACGAGTTATGGTATCAAAACGGCGCACTCCAGCGCTAATTGGGTCACCGAGCGAGAGTATTGCTCGTGGCCGCCATTCCTACCTACCTACCTTGGTTATAACTATCCGATCTTCAAAGTTAAGAACTTTAAATAAAGGGTAAATATAAGACTAGATTTTTGTATTCAATTTTTTGATGAGGAACACAAAATTTAATACTAAATGGCAGATTGAGTCTCCCATCAATTTAATTTTAATTTTTCAAAATGCAAAAGTGAATGAAAACTTATACCATTTTAAAATATGTATTGTACCAAGTTATTACCCCAATCCTCTTCCTCTTCTACAAATTTGTGAGTGATGTACTTAGGCTTAATGCAACGGGAGGGACATTTCAATAAATTTTGCACCAAAAATTCATTTTAATAAAACAAAAATCGTCGATTTTATTCTTCTTCTATAGCTTCAAAAAATTATAGCTTTGCTTCTAATGCTCGGGTATTTGAGATTAAGACATTATAAATTCAAAATTCGTGTTTAATTCCGCACTAAAAAGGTAGAGTCCTTTATCACAATTCATAAAGATTTGGCCCTGCATCTATGCGTGTAGACATGCTATAAAGTATTCCCTGGTGAATTGAACCTCGCTTAATTGATTTATATAAGGTGATCTTAAAAAACTGATGCCATCAAAATAAAAACATGTAAATAAAATACGTATTTCGGTTATTTGATCTAAAAATTACATTTGTGGCACAATTCTGTCTGTTTGTATCTGGATCTACAGCCTAAGCAATGATGCGATTTTCTTCAAATTTTAAACTCCAGGTTTTTTGTAACTCTCCAGACGGGAAATTGAAATTTTTTTAGCTCTTAAAATAACGGTACTTGCCATAAAACCGTTAAGGAAAAGCCTATTTATCTCAAAAACGACTCCAAAAAAAAACACTGTATTATTCTAGATATGATGTACCTTTTTATAAGAAAAAAAAAATCACCAAAAACTTTTATTAACGGTATTTGCCATATAAGGGTTTTTTTTTTATTTTTGGTTTTCTCATCAACCGCTCATCCGATTTGAATTCAATTTCTTGCACAAAACCTTTCTTAGAATATAAATAAAACTTCATACTAAAATTTTGGAACAAATAAGTTCTGGGTTTTGAAAAAAGATTCAATTTTTTTTTTTTGAAAATTCAATATTTCAAAAACGGGATGATGAATTATTTTGAATTTTCAGTTTTATATGTATATATTAATAAATACTCAAAATTGGCAAACCATATTTTTTTTAAATGTTACAAACATCTTATATGTATATAAAAAATTATTTTTAAGAAAACGGCTCCAACGATTTTAAATTTTGTTTTGCTTATATTCACATTTTTTCAAATAATCAATTGGCGTACTTGTTTTAAAGCTCTAAGTTTTTATCAGGCTGCTTATACAATTAAAAGAACGATCCAATGTGCATTTTATTTGAAGAAGAGGCACATTCAATAATTACATTTTAAAATTGTACATAAATATACATATGTATGGTGAAGGAGACTATTAAAGCAACTTACACTTCCTTAAATTGGGATCGTTTGTGATCTACATTGACATATTGACGATTGAAGCTTTTTTTAGGTAAAAAACAGCAATAATCATGATGAACAAAAATTATTGAAATTGAAAAGATTGTTTTTTAGCATTTTAAAATACATCTTCTGCATCCTACAAGTCTTGAATCACCTGTCAGATTTCATCGATTATTCTACAAGTAAGATTTAGTTTTTCCTTACACTTGTAGCTTTGTGTTACAGAAAGAGGGAAATTGTACAATTTCCCACTTGTAATGAATGTTCATTACACTTGTAAAACAGCCAGCCGACTTGTAGCTTTGTGTTACAGAAATTCATTACATTTGTAAAGATTGACTTGTATTACAAGTACTTGTAGCTTTGTGTTATAGGCCCCTGGCCTCATCAACTTCCACCGCAGCCAACACCCGCACACATAAACAGTTTTCAAAATGTATGCACACCACAAACGTTTAACCAGCAACATCAACAACAACCACAAATAAACACTTTTTTTAACAGCTCATCAGCCGTAATCCACGATTGGCAGTTAGCTAATTCTCCTCAAAGCATAAACAAAGGTAGAGTCCCAGAGGTAATAAAGTGTGGTTTCTGTAGCAAGCCAAACCACACTTATGTGGAACGCTGGATAAGAAAGAACACTCCTTACTGCGAGTCCTGTAAGGCATATGGTCATGCCCTAGGAACATGTCCCAAAGGCCAAGTCTTTATAACAGCGGCTAAATCACTAAAGCCTAGGCCTAAATGTGATTGGTGTTCAAGGATGGGCCACTCTGAAGATGATTGCTATAGCAAGAAAAACTACCTACCTACTGAGCTGCGCGTCAAAAATTTCAAAAATAAAAAAACCAAAACAATACAATCCACTAAAAACCACAAGAACAATCTAGAAAAAAAATTCTAAAATAAACCAAACCAAAACAATACAATCCACTAAAAAACCAAATTTTTTTCCAAATTGGAAAAAAAACTACAAGATCAAGTCGAGAGCTTCATGGCCCAATTTTTAAATTTATTTTTGTTGGGATACATTTGGGTATATATATCTATAACACAGATTTCCCTTAAATATAAAAGTATCTTCAAAGCAAACAATAGATTTTGTAACATAAAGCGGAGTCGATTTTGTCTATTAAACAAGTAAAATAAAAACGACGTTTTTGTAGAATTACCACTTCCTGAGGCAAAAGGAGGTAAAGTTACTGTACTCGTAGATACAGGTGCAGATTTAAGCCACTGATCTCTATATATAACTGGATATTGTATTCTATAGAAAGTATAACAGTTTTTTTTGACTCCAATTGAAGATGACATTTGTTCGGCATTCTCACTTTTTGGTGTCTGCTGAGCACAAAAAAAAAGTAATTTGAAGAAAGATTTTTATTAGTAAAAATAATAAAACTAATTTGTTTTTTTTTTATATTAAGTCCTGTCGGAATCTGAACGAAACTCCAATGCAGCTCTTCAAATTCTCGTGAACTGGGGTTTGCCGAAATATCTATCGTGCCCCAGGAGGTGGTTGATCGTCAGTTCGAGGAGCAACTTACATTCCTTCGCCAGGAAAAAGTTTTGTGGAGTGTCAATATTCCCCTAAAGAACTTAATGATTTACGGCATCAATTCGTACCACGATGCCAGCCAAAAACGGCAATTATTTAGCGGCATTTGTGGCCTCCATAAACACCAAGTTCACTCGCTGGTACAGTAAATCCGTGGTCCATACAAAGCGGTAGGATGAAGTGAATGGGCTGTGTTTGTCACTGATATCTAAAGGCAAATGGGAAGAAAACAACAAGCTTCCAAAAAAAAATCATAATCTACCGAGACGGTGTAGTTGGCTATAGACTTTTGTACTTGGTAAACAACTTCGAGATGCCCCAGTTCGAGGCGGCCTAAGCCAAGGGATCCCAGAACTATTATGTTGCAAAAGCGGACCAACACCTGAATGTTTAGTGCAAATCGTAGGGAGCTCTCGAGTCCTATGTCTGGAATAATTTTGGATCATACTGTCACACAACGAACGGTTCGTGTGCCTGCCAGCTGTCAATACTCCTACGAGATAGCTTATCTGATTGGACAGAGTGTGAAACGTTCGGGCATTGAGAAGAGCTACTATAAATTCTTCTACTTTTAAGAAGACACATTGATATGCTAAGATTACCTTTTAAAATTAGTATGACTTGGTGTGTCCCAAATGCAAAACTTTTAATTAACTACTTGAGAAGATTTTTTAGTTTTATTTATTCTTCACTTGAGTTTTGGTCGGTACTTTTCTGAATACTCGCAAATTTCCTTCGTCAAGAATTAAACAAGTTTTTGCTGAGAAAATGTGTTTTTATTTACGATAATGTGAAGACCTCTAAGATCTCAGAAATATAAAAAAAATGTTTTATTGTTATGTTCTAAAAATTCGTAGAAATTTCTTGATATTGATAGATAGACCAAGCTCCCATTTCCAAACTATTTGCTTTATTTGAATGATTGGAACGCATTTAAGTTTCTATTTAAGTACTCTAACTAGTACCAAAAACCATTTTCAATTCGAAAAAGGATTTCAAAAAATTTGCATATAAAAGTAGTATCATCATTTTTCCACCTTCAAAAAACTCATGAAATGTGTTTTGTATGCTAATTTTTCGAAATATGAGTTTGAATTAAAAATGGTTTGAAGAACCATTTAAAGGACTTAAATTCAAACTCAGAAAATTTCCAATCATCCAAAAGGATCAAATATTTTGGAAATGAGAGCTTGGTCTATCCATCAATTTCAAGAAATTTCTAAAAATTCTTAGAAATTTCTTGATATTGATAGATAGACCAAGCTCCCATTTCCAAACTATTAGCTATATTTGAATGATTGGAACGCTTTTAAGTCTCTTTTTAAGTACTCTCACCAGTATCCAAAACCATTTTCAATTCGAAAAAGGATTTCAAAAGACTTGCATATAAAAGTAGTATCATCATTTTTCCACCTTCAAGAAACTCATGAAATGTGTTCTGTATGCAAATTTTTCGAAATATGAGTTTGAATTGAAAATGGTTCTAAGAACCATTTAAAGGACTTAAATTCAAACTCAGAAACGTTCCAATCATCCAAAAGGACCAAATATTTTGGAAATGAAAGCTTGGTCTATCCCTCAATTTCAAGAATTTTCTACAAATTTTTAGAAAAATTTGCATACAAAACACATTTCATGAGTTTCTTGAAGGTGAAAAAATGATGATACTACTTTTATATGCAAGTTTTTTTAAATCCTTTTTCGAATTGAAAATGGTTTTTGATACTAGTTAGAATACTTAAATAGAGACTTAAATGCGTTCCAATCATTCAAATAAAGCAAATAGTTTGGAAATGGGAGCTTGGTCTTTCTATCAATATCAAGAAATTTCTACGAATTTTTAGAAATTTCTTGAAATTGATGGATAGACCAAGCTCTCATTTCCAAAATATTTGGTCCTTTTGGATGATTGGAACGTTTCTGAGTTTGAATTTAAGTCCTTTAAATGGTTCTTAAAACCATTTTCAATTCAAACTTATATATCGAAAAATTTGCATACAAAACACATTTCATGAGTTTCTTGAAGGTGGAAAAATGATGATACTACTTTTATATCAAATTTTTTGAAATCCTTTTTCAAATTGAAAATGGTTTTTGATACTAGTTAGAGTACTTAAATAGAGACTTAAAAGCGTTCCAATCATTCAATTAAAGCAAATAGTTTGGAAATGGGAGCTTGGTCTATCTATCAATATCAAGGATTCAGCAGCCCTAAGACATGAGCCAAAAAAAATTAAAAAAAAACCACAATTAGATATGTTACAGAATAGAATTTTATGAATACATTATTAGATTAAAGAAAAACTTAACAATAAAACATTTTTTTATATTTCTGAGATCTTAGAAGTCTCCACATTCTCGTAAATAAAAACACATTTTCTCAGCAAAAACGTATTTAATTCTTGACATTGACATTCCACCATATAATAAGGGACGATTCAATAAGTGGAACAGTTGATTTAGCTATGTATACCTTTAGAGTTATGTCGGGTCGACCAATACTGGCATAGACAACTCACTGTTGGGCAAAAATCTCACAGTACGTCCTCCGTATTCGTGGATTTGTTTAATATCAGCTGTTCCACTAAAATGAAATAAAACATTGCTTAGCATCTAACGATATCTAGAACAAAAACAAGACAGACTATCCATGTCCTACGAAGGTCCCAGGTGATGACATCTCCCCCAGCCACTGCCGACATAAACAAACGATTGTGTAACGAACAGTCAACACTCATTAGAGGAACTTTCGGTGACTCCAAGGACATTATGTCTTGTTGAGAGCGGACGTTGTACAAATGTATTATTCCTTTCTTTTCGGCCACCAGCACCTTGCCAGGTTCGTCTGGATGTCTGGATGCCAGCGCACTGACATACCAGCCTAAGACAGGCAGAAGGTTGTAACAGTTTCAAAGCTGTGAGCTGAACTCCAAATCTTACACGAATGATCGTCACTAACGGAGGCAAGGAACTCTTCGTCATGCTCCCTGGCCACATCTTTGACGTAATTCGTGTGTCCTTGAAGAATGAATTTGAAAAAAGCCATAAATTTGTTCGGAAAAGTTTACCACACGAGATGGATCAGTTTTAGTTCGCATTTTTAATAAAGTTTTAGAATTCTCTTGAATATTAATTTTAAGCTCGGAAAAGTTAAACCTTTTTTTTTTCACTTTTTGACGTTTGAAGATCTCAGTTTTCACTTTTTATGTTATACTTTCATACAGTATAACAAAAAAAAAATAGGCAGCGCCACTTATAACAGTTCTTCAAATGGAGTCAACTTTTTTGTATGGATACGCTGTCCAGTTATATATAGAGATCAGTGATTTAAGCCTTTTGAAACAGGGTGTTTTAAAAAAGAAATCTAAATTCGATTCAAAAGAAATACAAAAGTTAGGTCGTGCGTTTAGTGGAAATACTACAACGTTGGGTACAGTTCGATCTAATAAAAGTTTGTACAAAATTAGCTTAAAATGGCACATTGTGGACGGTCTGACAGACATACCCGCCGATTATATAATAGGCCGAGATATTCTCTGGAACTATGCTATAGTTGACTCTGTTACCAAAACATTGAAGTTTTTGGATAACAACAGAAAGCTGGTTTCAGAATTTCCATTGATTAACCCAAATAAACCAAATGATAATTGAAATAAGGAAGTGAAACCCCGTACTCAAGCTATTCTGAAGCTAAAGATAAATACTGGCTTACGTAAAGTTCTCGTGCAAAGCCAAGAATTGAAACCAGGAGTTTATTTGGCTAACACTATATCCAAAGTAAAGGGAAACCATTTGTTTATTTCTATCATTAACTCTACCGAAAAAACTTACTCTTTATCTGACAATTTTATACCAAAATTCCAAAATTTCAACAAGTTTCAGGTGCAAACCCAAGAAAAAATAAATCGTTCAATCTTCAGCGTAGCAGAACAAGAGCCGAATGAACGACTCTCTAAGCTTCTGGATAAGCTGAAAATAGGTGCAGACCTTAATAAGGACGAGAAACGGGCAATTGAAAATATATGCATTCAATTTAATGATATTTTTCATTTAGAAGGCGATCCATTAACGCATACCGAAATTCTAACTCACAAGATCCCAGTTAAGTCTGATCAAGGACCGATTAATCAGAAGCAATATGGTCTACCTCAGGTTGCTAGAGATGAGATTAATAATCAGGTTAGCCAAATGCTTAACGATAAAGTGATCTCACCTAGTAAATCACCATGGAACTCACCTCTTTTGGTAGTCCTGAAAAAACCTGGGGCTGATGGACAAAAGAGATGGCGAGTTGTGGTTGATTTTCGAAGACTAAATGAGGTCACGATTAAAGACGCGCTTCCTCTGCCAAGAATAGAAGATATTCTTGACCAGTTAGAAAATTGTCGTTATTTCTCAACCCTTGATTTGGCAAGCGGCTATCACCAAGGACTAGTTGACAGTAAAGATCGAGAAAAAACTGCTTTTAGCACAGGCTTGGGACATTATGAGTTTAATAGGATGCCTTTTGGGCTAATGGGAGCACCAGCCACCTTCCAGAGGATTATGAACTACATCTTAACTGGTCTTCACGGAATAGACTGTTTGGTATACTTGGACGACATCGTGATCTATAGCACGAATTTGCATGAACACAATGAAAAGTTGATGCAAATTTTTACAAAGCTAAGAGAGTATAAATTGAAACTAAATACCGAAAAATGTAATTTTTTGTGTAAGGAAGTTGTTTATTTACGTCATGTATGCTCTGAGACCGGTGCCACTCCTGATCCTTCTAAGACGAGTTGTGTAACGAATTTTCCTGTTCCGAAAAATATAAAAGAAGTTCAATCTTTTCTAGGTTTTGCTAACTTATATAGAAAGTTTATACCCAATTTCGCCAAAATATCCGCTCCAATTAATTCTTTGTTAAGAAGAGAAGTAGATTTCAAGCGGACAAATGTGCAACAAGTCGCATTTGAACAACTGAAACAAGCCATTACAACACCACCTGTTTTAATTTACCCAGATTTCTCAAAACCTTTTATTTTAACAACAGATGCAAGTAACGAAGCTCTGGGCGCAGTTTTGTCACAAGGAAAAGTTGGGTCAGATAAACCGATAGCATACGCAAGTAGATCATTAAATTTGTTTGTTTTTTCTCCTTTTCAAGTGCAATATAAATGTATTAAAGGCAATATGAATGTTTAAAAAGTGCAATATTAATGTTTATTTAGTATCTGTGTTCTTTAAATTTTCGTAAAAAGAAAAAGCAAATAAATAAACCTGATGATGTTCATAATCATGAACGAAACGTCGTTTTAAAAAAAACAACATTACTTGTTTCATTTAATTGGAATTTAACTGACCTACAGCCCATAAAACAACAACAAATATATACCCATATATAAAAAAAAGGTCATAAAACATATACATGATCATTAAATCCTACAGAAAAAAGGTATTCTACTATAGAAAGGGAACATCTGGCTATTGTTTGGGCAGTTAACAATTTTCGTTCATACTTGTTAGGTCGTTCCTTTACGGTATATACGGACCATCAGCCGCTTAAGGGAGTCTTCCATGTGAAAGATCCCACAGCTCGTCTAGTCAGGTTCCATCATAGCTTTCGGAGTACGATTACTAAATCGAATACAAACCCGGGAAGGTGAACACAAACGCAGATGCGCTGAGCCGTATACCCCAAAAAGGTGGGTTAGCAGTAACACGGGCACTAAAACATCTCAAGCTACCGAGTTTCTAACAGATCGAGAGAAAATCAAAACAATCTTAAAGGATTTCCATAATTCGGCACTCGGAGGGCACCAAGGTGGAAAAAAAACATTGGCACGCATAAGGCAACAATACAAGTGGAAGAGCATGGCAAAAGTTGTTAAAGTTTTCGTCAAAAAATGCCCACAATGCCAAAAGAACAAGTGTTCCCCTGCTAACAAAATGCCAATGATGATAACTGACACTCCAAAGTTGCCGTTTGATAAGGTCTATATGGATATTGTGTGTGGACTTCCCATGTCTCACTCGGAAAACAGATATATTTTAACTTTCCAGGACGATTTGACCAAATTCGCGGATTGCGCAGCTCTCCCTATAATATGGAAGCTTCAACTGTGGCACGAGTATTTTACGAACAAATCGTGACAAGATATAGAATTCCAAAAATACTCGTCACGGACAATGGCGCTAACTTCACGTCAAAGATTTTTTCGCAGACATGCAAATAACTTGGCGTGAAGAAACTCCATACAACAGCATACCACCCTCAAGCAAACGCTTCATTGGAGAGAAGTCATCGGCCCCTAGCCGAGTATCTGAGATCATTTGTGACAAATGACGAAAGAAATTGGGACCAGTGGTTAAGGCAAGCCATGCATGTCCATAACAACTCCGTCCATACCACAATTCAATTGACTCCTCTGAATGCTCCTTTTGGTTTTAAGTTCGAAATGCCAACCAACTTGAGTAGGAAGCCCACACCTTTGTACAGTGCCGATGACTATGATTTACAGCTCAAACATCAGCTTGGAGTAGCACACAAGTTGGCTAATGAGAATCTGAAGAAAGCTAAGATTAAATCGAAGGATTTTTATGATAAGGCAGCGAAAGACATTGCCTTTAGGGTCGGTTAAAAAGTTCTGTTGAAGAATCCCGCAAGAAAAAATAATTTTTCTGCTATATGGTTAGGTCCTTTTGATGTTGTGTCACCAAGCAAAAATGTGAATACGAGAATCAAAATGGGGAACAGGATTAAAAGGGTACATAACAATCAACTTAGACCTTTTTTCCTATGACGACCTTAGCACCAGTTTACAATATTAATCAATAAAATCAACATTGTCTATAGAGGGTCACAGATTTGGGAAGTAAACAAATACATATTCAATAAATATATAATATGAACACAAAACAAATTTTCAAGTTTTGTCCAGACATTAATCTCTCTTACAATACAAAAAAAAAGTTACTTTTATTATATTTTCATATTGATACTTCTGGGTTTTTTTTTTCTGAAATTTAATTACAATTTTTTTTTCTGAAATTTAATTATTATTACTTAACGTGATACACTTTGTATTAGTACAGTTAGTAATAAGTATAAGCCCTGGGCAGTCCCAGAAAGTAACACCATACAACATCCATCGGTTGAAAGACACATCCCCAGTATTATTTGAGAGTGTAGATTCAGCTAAATTCTACAGCAGCACGTGGGCGGTCCTAACGAAAGTCACCCCAATGGACTACGGGATGGTTCTTCGAATGGTTGAAAAATGCGACGACATACTCTACAAATTGTGTCAGAGCATCCCGGATGAAGAATATAGGCCGCATTGTCATGCAGTCGTTCAGGAGACAGCAGCAATCGATAACTTGCGGAAAACCGCCAACCGCTTCGACCAACTGTTACGCTCAAAACGACAAAAACGAGCACTTGACTTCATCGGAGGTTTCTCCAAATGGGCATTTGGAACTATGACGCTAGACGGGTTTATCAAAAATTAGATTTCCTGCATAAAAGAGATCAGGAAACATTTCAAGTTATGGACCGACAGCTATCTGTGATGAGCTCCAATTTTGACAAATTTAGCAAACCAATAAATCAGCTAGCAGCGGAGATAGACAACATAACAGCGGGTCTAGAAAGTCTTAGTGAAACTTTCCTCGATTACAGTCGCACCAATAACAAAGAAGTATCGCTGCTTAAGATGAGAAGCGACGTCAACATATTGGCGTCTTCCATCACCGCAATGGTAGTTGAAGTCCAAAATAAACAAACCTTGGAGCTGGCAGTATTCGATGACTTATACCAGAATAGAATCCATCCGTTTATCCTCAACGTAGAAAACATCACTGATCTACTAAAAAACGCTACGACACGTTCCTTTCACAAGAGGAAACAAATCTCCACACAATTTTTAAAATTTCCTTTGTCTATTGGTTGAACACACCTTATCCTAGATTTGAAAGGAAATATCAAACAAATCTTCCTTTCCTCCTGCCCTTCTCACCATGGTACTGAAAGTTATTGGCAACTCAGTTTCCTCGTGTGAAAGGGACTTTCATGTGAACCCCCCTACACAACAAAGTTGGACAACACGGTTGTTTTCGCTTTCATAGGTAGAACTAGATTAGCCAACGTACTTTTGATCGTACAAAATGAGCGAAAACAAGAAATTTATATGATGTTTACACAATTGGGAAGCGATAGTGCCCTTCGTTTAGTGATCGCTTAAGGTATAACTATAATAGCCGGAAGGCCACTTAAGTGGTCGTACAAAACCGAGCAAATACAGGTAATTTATATATTGGGCCCATAATTGCGATTTGGTATTGTTCGTCTAGTCTTCGTTAACTTTTGGCATCAGACGTGAGGATTGCTCACCGACGCTCTTTCGTAAGTGGGCGAATGCAAAAATCAAAATGGTGGAAGCAAACTAAAAAAAATTGGTATAGTGCATAGTTTTCAACTTTTTTTCTGTTTGTTGAATGTGAAGTAAAGTCTCTAAATCAATTTATAGCACAAATGCTGTCTGACGTGAGAGCACTCACCGACCGCTCTTTCGTAAGTGGACGTACGCAAAATCAAAATGACTAAAAAGGAATTTGGCGCTTGGTGTATTGTTTTCAACTCTTTTTTTTGTGTTTGATGTATGAGGGAAGTAAAGTCTTAAATTTTCTTTTTATTAATTTGTTTTCTTGGTTTTGCAAAGTACAAAAATAATTAAAAGCTAAGCCCATCACTCTGTGCTGTGAATAAGTATAAGAAAATTAACGTTGAATAAACAATTATTTATATTTTGTTTCACTTTAGGCCACTTAAGTGCATTATGTGTGACTTGTTAAATTGACGTTTTGGAAGCTACTTTTCACTGGGTTTTGACATAAAGCTTCCAACAGCTTCCACCTATTCTAGTTCTACCTTAAACGATCAAACATCTATGGTTGTCAAACAATGTTGGACAAGATGTTGTTCCACGTAAATGCCCCTAGTGTGAACCACCCTATCGGAAAAATCATTGGGCCTGCACACACGGGATGATTTCTGCCTGCAGAACACAGAGTTTATAGGAGAGGGAAGCGAAATGTGTGGTATGAAATGGCATAAAATCTTCTACCCTGTTTGGAGTGAGAGAACGAAATAGAAAATTAAAGGCCTGGGGCCCAATTTCGCAAGCGTGAATGATTTTCCCTGTACACACTCTTTTCACGGCTAACACAAGTGTGACTGATAATGTACGCGTTATCTGTCAAAAATTTTAAACTCACTCTTGCGGAATCGCAGAAATCGATGTGCACACAATTTTCTGTGTACACCGAAAAAACACACTCTTGCGGAATCGGGCCCCTGCTCAAACAGAGCATAGTCCAGCGGGATGGTCAATCCTTTAAGTACTCCATACACGATTCAACTTCGTTGTCAATTTTATGTCAAATTGATCAAATCAACCCGTGTGTGGGCATGCTAATTGATTAAAGTGAAGGTTGAAGATTGTGGTGGAAGAAAAACAAAAAAATTTTAATTTTTTCAAATTGATGTCCAAGTTTTCAACTTTGTTAAGCTGGCGTGTAGGCAAGTCATTTGGTTTACTGTCAAGTCATAGGCTTTTTATCTCTACCCACATTAACAAGGAGTTCAATATGCAGTTCAACCTCACGTACTCACTTCAAACGTACTCGTTGTTGGCTGTGTTCGTGTCTTTCGTCTGAGTATGGTCTGAGTTTATACAGTTGTGTGAGGAGAAACATCAATTCAGTGCCGAGATTCAGTATTTCAGCGAATGAGATGAGATGACTCGCCTTACTCGCCGACTCATCTCACTTCACTCGCAACACAGCTATTTAAGTGAAATGAGTGAAATATGTTCCCACCAAAATGAAATCCGAGATTTCGGTTGAAAACTTTTGATATTTCAAGTTGATGGAACCAGATTTCATGGAAATTTTAACAAAATCTCAATGAAAACTCTAGATTTCATCGAAATCTTAATGAAATCCCGCTCCACCAAATCGAGAACTCCAAATTTTTCAGCTGAAATCTCAGATTTCGTTTTGGTGGGAACATAGTATAAGTTCGAATTTAGTTTCGAGCATGAGACAGCGAATAAATATAAAAGAGCTAAATTCTACCTCCTTGTCACACTCGTTACGCAAAATGAAATGAAATAACAAATACAACAATGTAAACATTGGAATCTTTAATAATGGAGTATCTTTTGTTTCAATTATTTTGTTTGTCGTAATTAAAGTTTAATGTGAGTTTTCACCCTTGAGAAATAAAAAGTTTAATAGTGTCGTAAGTAAATAGAATATAATTTTTTTAATATAGCTACATATTATGTGCATATGATAATAAAATAAAATTTGAGAATCAATAAAAGAGTAGTTGTTTTTATCTTCGTTGTTGTTTTTTTATTTCGTTCCCTATCCATGAATAGGAATTCTTGAGAAAAGCACACATTCCTATCCAAAACTGGAAATTTACCAACACAAACACCAAGTCACTGCGGAAATATTTGGCGACTAATCTGACATTTCATTTCACTCGCTCACTCACTCACTTTTGCTAGCTGAGTCGATTTTCAACGAAAAGTGACTCATCTCACTCATCTCTCTGATGTTCAAAGGGTAAACACGGTGCATTCAAGAGGACACAAGCGTCCACAAGCTTTTTTTCAAAGCGAACCTCTGTCTATCAACTCCTACTCTCACCTCCAAGTGGTGAACATCGGGTGCCTAGTACCTTTAACTGAAGATGGGGTTCCAATCCCTGTGGACGGTTTTAGGGGGCAGCAAACGAGAGAGGGGGGGAGGAGTATTCCCACTAAGGCACTTCTCCTTCATCCAGGCGGCAGCGGAAGAATTCTCAAGATGGAATCAACGGTGGCGTCTACAGTTCCAGTTAGGCTGAACTACTTATACGGGCTTCTACGACATATTCGGAGCTCAGGCCTATAAGGAGCGGTTAATCCGGCTCCCCGCCCTTGGAGTTATATTGTAAGGGTCTGGTCCTCCAGGTTGGGGGTTGTGCCGTCGGGGTGACTTCCTGGCCACGTAAAGCTATCTTAGTTGCGATGCACCAATAAGCCTCGGATATCTACGGACGGATTTATTGTTGACGAACCAAGCAAACGAAATAAGGACAACGAACTTCGGATCTGCACGTGGAATGTTATGTCTCTCTATAGACCACGTGCAGCCGAACATTTAGCAGAGGCCCTAGACTGCTACAAAGCAGACATCACCGCCATCCAAGAAGTGCGATGGGATCGGCCGGGCAAGAGAAAACTGAAAGACTGCGATATCTACTACGGTGACTTTTACCGACCACAAGGGCAGCGTCTCTTTGGATGTGGATTCGTCGTTAGAGGCAGACTTAGGCAAGAAGTCTTGAGTTTCAACTATGTGAACGAGCGTCTCACGACAGTTCGCATCAAGGCTAAATTCGCCAACATCAGCCTGATATGCGCGCATGCCCCCACAGAGGAGAAAGATGACGACACCAAGGACAAGTTCTACGAGCTCCTGGACAAGACATATGAGCAATGCCCTAGCTATGACATTAAAATTGTCTTGGGTGATTTTAATACCAAAATGGGAAGAGAAGACGTCTTTGGTGGCACAATCGGAAGATACAGCCTGCACGACACCACCTCCGATAACGGACTCAGGCTAATCGACTTTGCAGTTCCCGCATCTCGATATACATAAGGGGACATGGCGAATTCCTGGTCAATCAACCGCCAACCAAATTGACCACATTGCGATCGACGCAAGGCACTCCTCCAGTATCAAGGATGTCCGAACGTTCCGAGGAGCCAACGTTGACTCGGACCACTACCTCGTTGTAGCAAAGGTAATGCTACGGATATCCAGAACAAAGCCAAAACAGGGAAATACTGCGAGGAAGTTCGACGTCGGACGGCTACAGTCGCAGGAAATCGCCAGGTCCTTTTCCGATCGAGTCTCTCGCGCCCTCTTAACTAGTCCTTTGCCGCCAACTGCAAACATCGAGAACCAGTGGAAAAACTGCCAGGAAGCCATCAGAGATGCCGCCTCTGACGTGCTGGGCTTTGCTCGACCACCACAGCGAAACTCCTGGTTCGACGAAGAATGCCGGCAAGTACATGCAGCCAACAACAAAGCGGCGCTGCATAGAAGGACCAGAGCTGCTCGCGAGCTCTACGAGCAGAAGAGGAGAGAGGAACACAAGCTTCTTAGAAGGAAAAAGAAAGAGCATGAGAAGCGCGCGATCGAGGAGTTAGAGAGATGCCACTGCAGGAATGAAGTTCGGAAGTTTTACCAAAAAGTAAAAAAAACCTCCCAAGGTTATAAGGCCCGAACCGAAGCCTGCAAAGACGATCAGGGGAACATCGTGGTGGAATCGCAGTCGGTGCTGAGGATATGGAAAAATCATTTCTGCAAATTGTATAACGGTGATGACGAACTGAATTCCGCTAACATGCAAATTGCACCATTCAACTTGGACGACATAGGCCAACAATTCCGTCCACCTGATCTTGACGAAGTGAGGATAGCCATATCTAAACTTAAGTCCAATAAAGCTGCTGGAGCTGATGGCCTTGCGGCTGAACTATTCAAAGCAGCTGGCGATGAATTGGTTAGGAGTATGCACCAGCTCATCTGTAAAATATGGTCGGAGGAAAGCATGCCCGATGAATGGAACCTCAGCATTGTTTGCCCGATCCTCAAGGAAGGCGATCCTCTGGACTGCACCAACTACAGAGGCATCAGTCTTCTTAATATCGTCTACAAGATCTTCTCTGCCGTACTTTTTGAACGCCTGAAGCCATTCGTCAACAACCTAATAGGTCCATATCAGTGTGGCTTTAGGCCAGGAAAGTCCACCATCGACCAAATATTCGCACTACGGCTGATCTTGGAGAAAACCCAGGAGTTTCAAATCGATACCCACCAACTTTTTATCGATTTCAAGGCCGCGTATGACAGCATCTATAGAGACGAGCTATAATAGAGCAATGTCTAGTTTTGGCATTCCTGCCAAACTCGTCAGTTTGTGCAGGATGACGATGGAGAATGCACGCTGCTCCATCAAGGTCGGCAAAGACTTTACCGACACCTTTGATGTCAAAAAAGGTTTTGGGCAAGGCGACGCGCTGTCATGCGACTTCTTCAACATCGTTCTTGAAAGAATAGTGCAAATCTCTCACGTCAACACTAGAGGCACAATCTTTCAAAAGTCCGCTCAATTACTCGCTTACGCTGATGACATTGACATAATAGGACGAACAAAGCGTGATGTCAGTGGTGCTTTTGTGAGCATTGAGAAGGAAGCCAAGAAGATGGGTTTAACGGTGAATGAAAGCAAAACGAAGTATATGCTGTCAACAAGAAAGGACACCCAACACCGACGTCTAGGACAGAACGTCACTATTGACAGCTATAATTTTGAGGTGGTCAGAGACTTTGTCTACCTAGGATCCGCTATAAACTCAGCGAACGATACCAGTGCTGAGATCAAACGAAGAATTATTCTTGCCAATCGCTGTTTCTTCGGGCTAAGAAGGTAATTGAGAAGCAAAGCCCTCTCTCGAGCAACTAAACTGTCCCTGTATAAGACGCTTATCATCCCGGTCCTGATGTATGGTGCAGAGGCATGGACACTGCTAACGGTGGATGAGAACGCGTTAGGCTGTTTCGAGAGGAAAATTCTCCGGGTGATTTTTGGTCCCGTCTGCATAGATGGGGAATGGAGGAGAAGATACAACCACGAACTGTATGGGCTGTACAGCGACACCGACCTAGCCACAAAAGTGAAAAGCCAACGACTAAGATGGCTGGGTCACCTCGAGCGAATGGACATCAATGCTCCGGCCCGGAAAGTCTTTGAATCCAACCCCGTGGGACAACGCAGTAGAGGTGGACAGCGTAAAAGGTGGCGCACGCAAGTGGAAGAGGACCTCAACCAACTTGGCGTGCGAAACTGGAGACAGCTAGCTAGAAACCGAGCCGGCTGGAAGAAGCTTGTTGGTTGAGGCCCTGGTCCACCCCGGACTGTAGCGCCACCTTAAGTAAGTAAGTAAGTAAGACTCATCTCACTCACTTCCTGTGGTTTCGAATTAGCTGAATCTCGGCACAGATGTCTACGAAATTGACACACAAATTGAATCGTGTATGGAGTACTTTACTGGGAAGGAAAGAACGTGGTGGTAAAATTTATTTGAAAATAAATGCAGGCCCATTCAATGTAAGGCCTAGTACCCAGATCACGCTAAGCTTTCACTCTCACATTTATCTCCAAGCAACAGCTAAAACTCAAGATAAATTATGTTTTAAAATTTTGATGGGGAAAACATCATAGAAAACAACTCTTCTCGAAAAAGAAACTTTACTAAAACAGTTCAAAGATTTTTTTTTTATTTTTCAAACTAATCTAATACTATGTTCCCACCAAAACGAAATCTGAGATTTCAGCTGAAAATTTTGGAGATCTTGAGTTAGTGGTGTGAGATTTCATTAAGATTTCGTTGAAATCTAGGGTTTTCACTGAGATTTCGTTGAAATTTTCATTAAATCTTGTTCCATCACCTTGAAATATCAAATAAATATTTCAACCGAAATCTCGGATTTCATTTTGGTGGGAACATAGTATTATACTATGGGTATTCATGCAACAGCGTAAGGTCGTCGTAAACGTTGTAACGTTTAAAACTTCGTAGTTCTGTCACAATTTGTATGGAAAATTTGACAGATTTACGAAGTTTAACAGCCGTATTTATTAAGAAAACTTAAAGACATCTTAATATTAAGATGCCTTTAAGTTGGTCTTAAGTGCGAAATTGGTATCTATAATCAATTTTCACATTTAAGCAACGTTACTTAAATGCATCTCAACTTAAACGCCATCCACCACGTTTAGAGGCTACTCAAAGCCATCTTACATATATTAGAAATTCGAGAAGAATTATTTTTATTACAAAAATATAGGTATGTCTATGTATGTATGTATGTAGGTAGAGTTTCCATATTGAATGCTGTAGGTATCTAATTGAAGTTCTAAGATTTGTGATTTCCTTTAGTAAATTATGTTAAAACTAAATAATTGTTTCATTGATTTATCAACATATTTTCCACCAAAGTGTGAATTAATAAATTAAATAAAAGAATTTCTGGACACAAAAATAAAAATATCACAATCCAACATGGAGTCATGTTTCATTTCTTTTGCATTGGACTATGCAAATATGCTACATCCAGTTGCTTCTCTTTCTGTCTTATAAGTATGCGCTCGTTTTTGTTTGCCAACTGTCAAAAAATTGCTGAAATGTACATGTATTTGTGAGTTTTCTCACGTTACGTTATGCTATGTTCCAACCAAAATTAGATCCAAGATTTCGGTGAAAACTTTTGATACTTCAAGTTAATGGAATAAGATTTCATGGAAATTTCAACGAAATCTCAATGAAAACTCTAGATTTCAACGAAACCTTAATGAAATCCCGCTCCACCAAGTCAAGAACTCAAAATTTTTCAGCTGAAATCTCAGATTTCGTTTTGGTGGGAACATAACATAGTAGCTGTGTTTTTTTGCATGTCCAGATAAAATTGTGTGAAAAAAACGACAACAAAGCAAAACAATTTACATGTTAAATACAACAACAACTATGTCCATATAGAGTCCTAAGTCCAGATAATTAACTGGAGTTAACTTTTGTCCCGATAAAACGGTATTGCCAGACTACCATTGTCGTTGTTTTATCGATAATTTGTATAGAAATGTCAAATGTTTGTTGGTAAGATAGTTCAGAACAAAATGGCAGACCAAGGCAAATGTTGAAATGTCCCGATGTCGTTTTTTTTCGCGAAACTCCATATGGACATACAAAAAAACGCAGCTAGTATTACATTTCAATCGTTTAGTTAAGTAACAATAGGGGTATTCATGCAACTGGGTAAAACACTAGATAAGTTTACGATTTGGTTAATTTTATCTTTTGGTTAATGAATTGTCAAATTTTGTATGGGAAATGGTTTACACAATTTGGTTAATTTTATCCAAGGATTTAGCTGCGGAAAATTAACCAAATATTTGGTTAAACTTATCCAAACGTCATTGTGACTTTTAGAGATTGAATTAGGTGTGTTTGTGACTTTTGGAACTAGGCATGTTTAGAAACATGATATAAATGATATCTCAGAGAACTAAAAAAGTTCTGAATGTGTTCTGTAATTATTGCATTGCAATTAGTTGGTGATAAAAGTTGTGAATTAAAACATAGTTTATACAAAAAAATAATTATTAGAAGGTCTACATTTGCTCAACGATTAAAGAAAGGCTCTGCCCAACCAACGCGAAATTATAGCGAAGCATTCACAAAGACAGTTTTTTGTCGTTTTTTAGTATTGAGATCATTCACTTTAATTTTGTGTTGGTTTGGCAGAGCCTTTAGGAAAGCTACTTTTCGTAAATTATTAAGGTAGAACTATAAATTCTCACCCAAACCAATGCGAATCTTTCGATGACGACGACGAACGTGTTGTTTTCATTTACAACAACTTGTTGTTATTAATGTTTTTGTTGTGGTCAACGAATGATTCGCACTGGTTTGGAAGATACTAAATAGTCGGAAGCTGTTAGAAACAGTGTCGAGATTCAGCTAATTCGAAGCCGCAGGGAGTGAGTGAGATGAGTCACTTTTCGTCGAAAATCGATTCAGTTAGCAAAAGGGAGTGAGTGAGCGAGTGAAATGAAATGTCAGATTACTCGCCAGATATTTCCGCAGTGACTTGGTGTAGGTGTTGGTAAATTTCTAGTTTTGGATAGGTATATGTGCTTTTCTCAAGAATTCCTATTCATGGATATTCATGGAAAGGAAAGGAAACGAAATAAAAAACAACAATGTAGATAAAAACAACTACCCTTTTATTGATTCTTTAATTTTATTTTACTATCATATTATGCATATATATATAATAAATAAATTTATATTCTATTCACTTTCAAAACTTTTAAACTTTTTATTTCTCCAGGGTAAAACTCACATTAAACTTTAAAAAATAATTGAAACAAAAGATACTCCAAACTCCATTATTAAAGATTCCAATGTTTACAATGTTGTATTTGTTGTTTCATTTCGTTTTGCGTAACGAGTGTGACAAGGAGGTAGAATTTAGCTCTTTTATATTTATTCTTTGTCTCATGTTCGAAACTAAATTCGAACTTACTCATTTCACTTAAATAGCTGAATCACTTTTGCGAGTGAAGTGAGATGAGTCGGCGAGTAAGGCGAGTCATCTCATCTCACTCGCTGAAATAGCTGAATCTCGGCACAGATGTCATTAGCCAATGCAAAGTATCTTTCTGAACTGTCAAAATCAGAACTAAGCCATAATTCACTTTTTCTCTTTTTTTCGTACCTACCTCAACAAATTTCAGTTTCACTTCCGTGAAGTGAAACTGAAATCGGGGGCACTCTATTCACTTCAGAAAGCAAAAGTTAATGAAAATGAAGAAAAGTACATTATGGGCGTGACATATGATTTGTTTCTATTCGCTGATTTTCATCCGACCACTGCCGTGAGCCTGCGACTAATATATTTCTACCTTACAACACGACTATTGTAATGTATTTTAAGGTAGAACTATAATAATTATTGTTGATAGTTTACTGAAGTGGTCGGTTGGAAGTGAGCGAATACATGAAAACCATACTCATCTCACGGGAGTAAAACTGACATTTGGTGAAGTTGGAACGAAAAAAAGAGAGGGATGATTCATTTTACTTAAGTGGAATATTCCTCACTTCTTCTTTTAACTGTTTGGAAAGCAACTTTTCGTGGGTTTTTAGCCCATTGATTTTGACAGGCAAAAGTTGTCGTTCCAAATATTTCGCATTGGTTTGAGAAAGTCTTACTAGTTCTAGCTTTACATTTTGTTTTATCCTTCCGAGTTTCCGACTTCACGTTGGTTCGGGAGAGGTTCTCTATTTAAAAATTACTTCGCTTACAAGCAGCATCGGGAGCTCCAGGTTTTTTGTTACTTGAGTTGAGTTGAAATGGTATTGAGATTCCAGCAAAATCAATGGCATTGATGTATTTCAATGCAAAACAAATATAAGGTGCGTTTTATTGGTATTTATAGCTAGCGCAGCAATGCAAGCACCAATAAAACGCTTAACTCACTTTTATATTCACTTTGTATTTTTTCTGAAGGTTGGCAGACATGCCACTTAATGTCAAAACTATGCGCCATTAAAATTTCGAACAAATCTTTACATAAAAGCAAAGGCTGCCAACCTTCAAGTAATGAATATTTGTTTATAACTTAGTTTCAACTTTACGAAACTTTATCTCAACTTTTATATTCACTTTTATACTGCCTTATTTATCGACACTTTTGGGGTTGTTGTTGTTGACCGAGGGAAATTTTACTGTGCTAGCTATAGTTTTTTCCAATAAAACACGCCTATAATTGAATTTACAGGAGTACTTACTACACGTATCTATTAAAACAAATATATATTTGTACACACACACATGCAAATAAACAGACCATAATGCATTATCTGTAAAACCAACTCCTCGACCCAAGCTGAACGCGTCCAAATCTTTGACGTTTAACGAACAGCTGATTCGATTACACAGCATTTAACCAAATTAATAAAAAGGTCGTTCATGCAAACTTTTGCGTAAACTTATCATTTTACACAATTTGTAAACTTACGACGTTGCATGAATACCCTTAATAGAAAATTGATTATAGATTAGAATTTAAGTAACGTAATTTAAAGGCAACTTAAATATTTAAGCAAACTTAACTAATTGACCTCTAAGAGCCATCTTAAGAAAATGTAATCAATTCGGCTGTAAAACTCTACCACGTTTACAACGACCTTACGCTGTTGCAAATCTGAGATTTCAGCGGAAAAAATTGAAGATCTCGAATTGATGGAGCAGGATTTCATTAAAACTTCGTTGAGATTTCGTTGAAATGTTCATGAAATCTTGTTCCATCAACTTGAAATAGCAAAAGTTTTAAACCGAAATCTTGGATTTCATTTTGGTGGGAACATAGCATAATGAAATAAAATAGATTTTTCTCTTTGAAACTTATAAATCGATTGTCCTCGAACATTACTCGCTTTCTTTCCATTTTCACAAAGTAAGGTTTACATTAATCTCAATAATAAAATTTCCTATCACAATTTAGCTCGAGACAAATATTACAGGCGCTAAATTCTTTTTAGCTGGAGCTGGCTTTCCAACATTTTTGAGAGAATTTTGTATGGGAGCGAAATTTTTGCACGGTGTACAAGGCTTAAGGCCCCGACCCATAGAATACGTTGCATCCGTTGAGGTGACGCATTCAACTGATAACTCGATTAAATAAATGTTTTTTATGTTTTCTTATGGGAACTAGTCCATAAGCAACGAATGCGTTGGACGCAACGGACAGAGTAGCCGAACTTTTAACTTTTTACCTCCGGTAGGTGCGTTGACAGCAATTTTTGTGTGCGTGTTTGAATTTCAAGTGGTTGTTATGTGTGTTTGAATTATAAGTGGTATTACGTTAATGTCAACGTATTCATTGGGCAATCAATCCGTCGCATCCGGCACACGTTAGTGGATCAGTCGCCGCAACGGACGCACCGGATTCTATGGGTCAAGGCCTTTATACCGACTCGCTTGGTGCCCTTTATTATTTTTTTTTTTTTTTTTCAAAACTAAATTTGTCAGAGCCCGTAATCTGCTAGTCTGAAGAGGGTCACTACATTTTCATTAGGCCAAATGAGGTAATTTCGTTGAAAATTTCCAAATGCGATACGATATCATCTCATTTCCCATACAAATTCACATTTCGAAATGAGATAATTTCAACCAAATTTGCACGAAATTAATAGCCTTTTCACACCGAACCCAAAACGCGGTTTTCGCGAAAATATCGGTTTTGGAGAAAAACCTAATCGAAAACACAAGTTTTCTCATACATTTTTTGTAGCTTCAGGTTTTCGTAAAACACAAGTTTTATATAAAACCAATCGAAAACATGTTGGAATTCAGAGATGAACAAAACAAACATACCTTTTAATAAGTTCAGCGCCTATTGAAGTGTCAAAAAAGAAACTGATGGGATGCTTTCAAAAGAAATTGAAAACAGCTGACGAAATTCTGCCATATAAAATTCGAATCTCAAAATAAATTATTTTATTTAAAATTGATAAATAATTGTTCGTAGTAGCTAAAATTGTTCATATGGATTCTTTTTATATAATAAATCACCGTTTTTATTTCCAAAAAATGGAAGAAAATAAAAAAAAATAAAGACAGTTGAGCGTGGTTTGTGTAAAAAAAAAACTGGAATGTCAAACGAAAACGTGTAATGTTCAGTGTGAATAGTTTTCGAGTTTTTGAAAAGCTTTCGCCGAAAACCGGGTTTGGCGTCTGGTGTGAAAAGCCTATAAAGTTGGTAATTAAGTCAAAACCTAACGAACACACCCAATTAGCCACAGTTTGAAGAGCACTGAAGTGGTTTTTATGAAAATGTCAAAGCGCAATGGAAGGAGACAAAAGAAAACAACAACAAAAAGCGATTAACAGCCAGTTGAAATTCAAAAATGAAATGAGCTGTCAAACGAGATTATCAAATTACAAAAGAAAACACTTTTTCTGTGATTTGCGAAATTACCTCATTTAAGCTCTAATGAAAACGTAGTATTAAGTTTTTCAATATTTGTATATCTCTGGATACGACCATTTGTCCTCACAATTCCATTTCATTCCAGTATTGTCATCAACCATTAAAACGGAACTAAAAAAAAGCAAAAAAAACTCCTACTCCGTGTTGCCTATTTATGTGTAGTTACATTTCTTCTTTTGGAAGGAATGCAACGAAACTGCCTGGCTGAATGGGTTGTGTAAATTTCACGTCCGCCATTACGCGATAAACTGTTTCGCACGAGTCGAGACACGGCCACAAAGCGAAATTAGAAAAATCTCGCAGTAATATAAAAAGAATTTTTTTCTCTCTTCAACAACCGCCTTAAATACAATTAAAATATCCCCTTAAATAAATTTATACATATTTACGGTAAATTTTTTACAAGATAATATGAATATGAATATTGTATCGGTACATGTTTTTTCACACTAAAAAAAGAAAAATTATATTCTTTCGTCTGAATGTGGAAAAAGCAAGTTTTCTAGTGGGGACTGTGTGAAGAGAAATATATTTGAGTCGTTTCGTCTTTCTCAAGTTAACTCTACCAATTCCAAATCATACATCGACAAAAAAAATCAGCAGCGCAGAGCCAACGATCTCCTCCAACTTGACAACTACAGCAACTGTGCGATGGCCATGGCTGTCGAAAACTACCAACAAAATACCATACACTCGAAAGAGAGCAGAGAAATTTGTCCATTTCAATTGCTCTGTAAATTAAAACCAAATGATTGTGAAGGAGAAATAGAATGTGATGTTATGTTATATTTTTGTTTCATCTTTTGCATTTCACTAGTGTGTGTTAATTGATTGTGATTGTTTTGTGTTTATATGAATTGAAATTTTTTGCAAGTGTGCGAGTAACTGCCCTTATTTTCCAAAGAAATGAAATGAGTGAGTGTGATTTTAATTAAATTTTTTTGCCTTGAATTCTGTAAACTAATGGTATTATTTTATTCTCTTTTAATACAAAATATATCAAGGAAATCTCTGTTCTTTTTATGAATGATTTTCAGATGATGTTGGATAATTTCAAGAAATTGGAAATTCCGTTCTGTATAAACTTACAACCCTTTTTTAACAATTTTTCTTTTTCTTTCCGTGTTTGTATTTATCTATCTCATTCTCACTCCCAATATCGGGAAAGTTGATTACTTCTGTGGGGACGACTGTGGTGCTATTTCGCTTCTTTTTATTTATTTTTTTTGTGTCGTTCAAGTTCTTCAGCAAAACAGCAGGCAACAACAAGGCAAAAATATAAAAAAAAATTGTCAAATTTATGTTGCCGATAAGTGATGTGCGTGTCGCTCGGGATTGACTTTTTCATTTACAGACAGTCGTTTCGATTAAGGAATCCAAATAATCTTCATCAGGCAGCAGGACCCTACGAAAAAATGACCAACAAAATGGTAAACATTTACAATGATTATCTTTTTCATTTTATGTTATTTTCACTAAAAGCTCCTCTCCTACTACTTCTACAAAATTTTGCCTTCCACAAAAAGCATTCACCAATTTTCTATAAATTATCATCACATACAGATTGATAGATTGCAAAAAAAAATAAATTAATTAGGAGCGGAAGCCCACGGCACAGATGGAGAAATGAAGAAAAATCTAGGTTACCCTCTCGGTTTAACTTTTAAAGGATTCTTTTTATTCGTGGACATTAAAAAACTCGCTGAACTCCTAAACTTTCTCAGATGTTCCATTGATGGCGATGCGGCTGAAAATGGGTAGAAAATTAAAATTATTCGAGAAAATTTTAAGTTTTCTTCTATTCAACTACCAAGTGCAACTTGTTACGGTAATATACAGAGGCTGCAAAAGAAGGATGCCAATCATTATTATACGTCATCAATAATTGTACATTATTCTGATTTGTCTCTGGAGGATTGTGCCTGTCTGAAAAGGGAATTTCCCATATGTTTCATTGATGCTTAATCATTATTAAGCACACCTATCTCCTAAACATCAACTTGGATGAACCTTATGAAATATTGCTCGGTAAAAAAACTCAGTACCACTTCCAATATTCAGAGCCCAGCCTAACAAGATCCTTTCTTAAGTTAAGTTAAAATGTGCTTTCTGATATGGTAACTAGCCGGAGTCACTTAAAGTCTTGACTTTTTTAAGCAATGGCATGTTTTAAGCACCTCATAGATTTATACTAATAGGTATGCAGAACGAAAATGGAGAAAAAAGATTTATCTTAGTAGTAATGGGGAGTTTTAAGGCGCCAGTTATAGCTACCATAGAAAATTTTAATGATTGATTTTTAGACGTTTAGGATGTAAAATCATTTTTTATTTTGATGAACAAATTAAGGTTAAGACTTAATCAATATTTCTAGCCAAAAAAAAATTTTCAAAAAGGCCTAACTTTCAACAAAAAACGCTTTTCTTATTTCAATGATTGAACTACCTTAGCAATGATCATTAAAAAATTAAGTCATTTTTTGAAGAAAGTTGGGCATATTTGAATTTTGTTTTGACTAGAAATATTTAGGTATTAAATCTTGAGCTTTATTCGTCCATCAACATAATAATTAATTGATTTTACTTTCTAAACATCTCAAAATCTATCATTAAAATTTTCAAATAAACACGAAATTAATACCTAGGTATCTAGCAATTGCGGTAGTACTCCGTGGCATAATGTTTAGTGCGTTGGACTGTCATGCCGAAGATGGTTTCGATTTCCAGCCGCTGCCACCTAAAACCAGAAATGTTTTCCCGAGGTAGGTACTGCCTCTTGCGAGGAACTGACAAATCCTCCAAGGGTATACTTGCCATGAATAAGTGCTTCTCTGGTCGTTCGGACGCGGCAAAGAATTGTAGGTCCCCTTCATTCCTGCCAACAACACGCATACAGGAATGGTTGAGAGTTGTAAGTCGCTAGGCCCTGGTTCTCCGCGAGCAGTTGCGCCACCAAATATTTATTTTAATTTTTATTTAGCGGCTCAGCCATGGTTAAAACGATTGCTTAACTACCTTTTTAGAAATAGAGCTTTCCAGCAAGCGATTTTTGTCTGAACTTAATTTTTAAAACTCTGTAGACAACTCTTTTTAGTTATGTTATCGAATTTGATTTTTGTTATTGAACCTATGACTCAATGAAGCTTTTAATATAATTTTCAGTAAAATTATAAGAAACTTGTATATAATATAAGTAGGTACCTATTCCTACTTTACTTACTTACTTATCCGGCTCTCGATCCATGAAGGGTCTCTGCCTGAGATAATCACCCTTATTACAATAGTCGTTTTAATAAAACGCCAGTAAAACGACACGGCTTTTAAAGTGACATTTGGCGTTTCAGTAAAACAACTAACGTAAAAGTGGTGAGAATAATGAAGAAGAGCGGAGAGAACGCTTAAATTTTAGTTTCATTCAAACACCAACTGTCGTTTCTACAACCTTGTCGTTTTTCTGGCGTTTCAGTAAAACGACTATCGTAATAAGGGTGAATTATGTCTTCCATCGGTTGCGGTCTCACGTACGCTCGCTCCAGTCGTCGAGATCAAGCGCTCTTGCGTATGTGACCGCTTGGTCCCTATGGAGGAGGCTCGGTTTTTTTTTGGCTGGAGCGTTGTTGGCCATTCGCTCGATGTGGCCGAGCCAGTGTAGACAACGTGTTTTGACTATTTGGACTACATCCACATCTTGGTACAGCTCGTACAATTCACGATTGAATCTTCTCCTCCAATCAACCTCTTCGCATATAGGACCAAATATCCGCCGAAGAATTTTTCTCTCGAAAGTACCCAGTATCAATTCCCCTATTTTACTTATCGTCCAGCACTCGGCGCCGTAGAGTAGAACTGGTAATAATAATAATAATATTAACTATATGCCTGTAAGACCTAAGGTCTTTTAAATGCAACCTGAATTGCACGGCACTAGTTAGAAAGAGTAGGAGGATAGGAAAGATTTGGCACAGTGGATTGAGATCAAGGTGTTTATTATCTCATTAAATCTCACGGGTGGCGTCCAGTTAAGCTGGGAGAATATAGAAAAGAATGCTGCCTAGAATGGGGCTCGAACCCACACCTCTAAGTTAGCAGTCAAGCACTACATCCACTGCACCATTGCCACCCACAGCGTTTTGTATAGCGTGCACTTTGTCTTTCGAGAAAGGAGTTTTGAACCCATTTGCTTGGCCAAACCGAAGTAGTAGCGGTTCACTAGGGTAATTCTTTGTTGCATTGCCACTAAGGTATCGTTCGTGGAATTGATGTTAGTTCCGAGGTAGGTGAACTCCTTGACTACCTCGAAATTACTGCTACCAACAGTGACGTTTTGCCCTAGGCGATGGACAAATGAGGCTTTGTTTGTTGATAGCATATACCTACTTTGCTTTGTCCTCATTCACTTCAAGACCAACGCGTTTCGCCTGTTCATCAATAGCTGTGAATGCTTCAAGTACAGCTCTCTCGGAGCGGCCGATGATGTCGATGTCGTCCGCACAGCCAAGCAGTTGAGAAGACCTGTTGAATATAGTGCTCCAGGACTAGGTTGAAGAAATCACATAATAGCGCATCTCCTTGTCTGAACCCTGTACACGTCTGGAATACTTAATACATTTTTAATTTGTGTGTTCAATTCACTAGGAACAAGATTAATAGTTGCAGGCCTTTGCTTTTACATGTTACAGTAACTAGCCATAAGTAATAAATATAACTTTTTTAATGTTTAATCTTTTAGTCACTTACAAAGTTTGCTCTCATTTGTTTATGCTTATAATGTGGATGTTGCTGAAATTACTTACTTTTTGAGCTTGTTATTATCTTTTAATTCAGTTAAGCTTTTCCACCAGCTCACTTTTTTAATACGGGTTTCTGAAACTTTTCACTTAAGAAGCTCCAAAGTTTCTATGGGATTCATATACGAAAAATTCCAAGGCCAGTCCATTATATTTTTTGTTTTGATTGAGATGGCTATAACTCTCATAATTAAATAAGGACCTAGTGACTTCAACTCTCAACCATTCCGGTATGTGTGTTGTTGGCAAGAATGGAGGGGACCTATAATTTGTTCCGAGTCCGAACGGCTAGATGAGAAGCACTTATACATGAAAAGTTCCTACAAAAACAAAACAAAAAAAAACATTTCTGTTTTAAGGTGGCACCGGCTGAGAATCGAACCCAGACCTTCGGCATCACATTTCAACGCACTACACTAACCATTTTGCCACGTGGTAGGTACTACACGCATAGAATTATAAAAGACCACTGTCGTGGATGAATATGGGAGCTTCGCACCTTAAAAACCAATTCCGAATTTGTTAAACCAGTTCGGTCTTAAGCATTTTTGTGTATTGCTCCTGCCTCATGGTATTTTCCACAAAATAAAGAGGACCTAATCAATTTCCTTTTGATTGTTAGAGAAATGCACAGTGGTTTGTTCTGCCTGCCTGGTCTTCTACGTACAAATTTGGCCTTTTCAATCAAATATAGAAATACCAATTTATCCGAAGAGCAAACCTGAGCATAACCAAACAAACATTCAAAAACATTTGTTTGGTCTTATAATGTACATGATCTTATTATCTTAATCTCCCAATTGCGCAGCCTTCCGCTCCCAGATCGTAATGGTTTTTCTTTCTTTTTTTTCATTTCATTTCATGGTTCTTCCGTTTCACAGTTGGTAATTCAAATACCGCGTTGTATTCACAAAAATAATTGCAGTGATATCTCCCCATCCTTAGAAATGTGTAGAAAAGGCCGTAGCGCTTAAAGATTGTTTTAGGTTCATCTTTTTACTAACTACAGTTAAATATATCACAACAAATTAAACTTTACGTTCTATTATTTATCTTTAAAATGAAAAATGGAACGCTTCCAAAGTATTTGTGCATTAATTTAAAATATGTTAGTGAATCGCAACCATTAGCTCTTAGAAATGGTCAAAACTTTAGGTTAGCATATAAATCAACCGCTCGTGGACAAAATACAATGATGTTCAAAGGAGTTCAATTATATAATAATCTTCCCAGTGAAATAAAATCTATAAATAATCAAAACAAATTTAAAAAAGAAGTCATAAAACATTGAAAATCGGATAATTAACAAATAAATAAAAAACAACTTGATAAAAAAATTGGCTCTTAAGCCAAATTCAAAGCTCATAAACTCTTTCTACCCAATATTTATTTTTTATAAAAAAAAACCCCGCGCGCGGGTTGGGAGGGGTAAGAGGGTGGGCATAATAATAATAATAATAATAATACAACATCTTAGCTACAATTCAAACAAGCAGCTTTTCATAAGAATACTGTGTTGCTCGTTATCATACTGGTTCACCTGTACAGAAAAATAGTCCAAGATAAATATATTTGTGAAGCAAAATTAAAAAAGTCTGCTCGCCCTGAATTTCATTTGATGGTAATTCAGCTTTTTTAGCTCGAAACACCCACTTAAAGCAAAAATAGAGTAAGACCACTATTTATATAATTAACGAAACATACATTACTAGGGACTAGTTATGCAAACGTGCTTCAAAATTTGATCCGCGGTTAAGCGTTTTTAACTCACCAATTTCGATGGGCTTACTGAGGTTCCACGATGGTTCAAGGTTCAAGTTTGTTATAATATCCATTTACATTGTTGAACCATCGTTTAACCTCAGCTAATCCTCCGTAATCGTTGACTTAAAATTTCCCGCGGGTCAAGTGTACAAAGGGCACTAAGCTAATAAATACTGCGTTGATTACTTTACAAAAATTTGGGAACAGAAGAAAGGTACAAAATCTTCAAGAGCCCAATTGTCAGGTAGCTCACAAATCCATAATTGATAGCCAACTTGAAATATGACTTACAGCTGATTTGACTCTCCAAGTTTATGCTAATATGTGTTAATTTTCAAACAAAAAACTTCCTTCACTATCTGGACTGAACCTAGGACTAGCTGTGGATTAATTTAGAAGCCGATGGACTACGCATCACACTACCGAAACATTGAACCGATTTGCATTTTTACTATCCTTTAAGTATTGATATAAATCTTTTCAGGTGAGTCTTGCATCTCCTTTTTTTTTTTTAAACTGCTTAAAATTCTTTATGGATTTCAAAACTAGTTTTTGTCTTTGTTAGTTGTATTTCCTTATTAGTTCAACAATCTCTTGAGCCTTTTCCTGTTCAACATAAAACTGTTGGTGGATTCAGCGATCTTAGCACAATCTAGACGTAGTGAAACGATTGCAGTTGACAGTTCGTAAAAATTCTGTTTGTAGTTGACTGCCAAATTAACAATTAAGTGGGTCAATTCACAAACCGCATCACATTTTTTCCAATATACTTTTTTCTGTAAACTCTTCTTTAACCATCCTTTACCAGCGCATTGGCTCGCCAATTTTTTTTTCGCATGTTTTTTAATAACCGTGCAATTTAGCGCAATGTGATTTATGGTAGCTTCGTGATTCGTTTCCACCTTTATGAACGACAATCGGCAAAAATGTATGGAAGGTGGTCCAGGAAACAATTACAATAAGATGTATGTCGCTGGAATGGCATTTTTAAGCGCTACAGTAGTCACTGGCAGCTCATTTCAAATCAACTGTGTGAAAAAGTTATTCGCTAAGGGGCTAGTTATAGCGATCAGGAAAACGAAACAGGAAAAATGTTCGAATGGATTTTTTACGATGTTGTCATTAGATTTGAAACACAAATGCTACACTAATCAATGGCAATTAACTCAAAGAATTTTTTTTGCTAAAAACATTTTCAATTGATTAATTATTTTTTGTTTAAAATGAATTTATCTATTTTCCTGATGTAAATTCATTTTTCGTGCCAGCTGATTGACATATCAAACAAAATGGAACAAATCGTTCCAATGATTTGAGTTCCAATTTTTTAGGTAGGTTGTATGTGTGCATATATTCACATGTTTTCAGCTTGCCAACTGACATATTTTTCCTGTTCGCTATAAACGACCATCAGGAAAAAGTATTCAATTTTATACTGTTTCAATTTTTCCTGATGGATTTTCCTGATCACTATAACTGGCCCCTAACCAAGGTTTTGCTTTGGTGCATTTTAGTGTGGAATAACTGGTCTAACCAATACCAATAAGATGTATGTCATTGAAAAGGTATTTTTATGAGCAATAATAGTTACCATAACAACTTATTTTAAATTACTGCGTGTAAAAAGTTGTTCGCTGTTGTAGTGAATATTGGTACCGATAAAATTTATGGAGCATTTATAATAACTAGCGAATAACTTTTTCACACATATCATATAAGCTATGCCTTACTGACCATTGTAGTACATAAAATTACCTTTCCAACGACTTACGTCCCGTTGTTATTGGTTGAACCTGCGTTCACGCTTTTTTGCCCATACCTAAAAAAAAAGATAAAATTTTTTTCGCACTAAAATGAACGAAAAATATTTCATTAGTTTACGAATAACACAGTGATTTGAACTAAATGGTTAAATGAAAGGTATTGTCGATAATGCAAATACCTTTCCAATGACATATATACTGTCGTTATTGGTTAGACCAGTTTTCATAAATTTTGCCTATACTAAATATATTTTATTTATACTAGAATGCCCCAGAACACAATCCTATCAAGCGAATAACTTTTTTCACAGCGATTTGAAGTAATCCCTTGTAGTAACTATTATAGTACATATGTCTCATCGTTATTGGTTTTGTAGACCGTTTAGTCCTATTCTCCTTTGGTTTCTATTCTATAAATCTAGAAGCATTCAACAGCTAACGAATTATGGTAAATAATTTAATATCAAGTTATATGTGGTAATTAAAGACTCAAATGAATCTGCTGGCCTTAAAAGAATCTCTGGAATAGCTCTATTTATAAATCGATCTCCTTTCCGTTCAGTTTACTGCTGATTCGCACAATAGCTTCGGGCAGTGAAAAATCTTATGTACATATAAAATGGAATCTTAATCTATAATATGCTCATTTTGAGTACTTAGAGCAGGAAGTTTAATAATTTTACAGTTTAAGTTATATTGATACAGATATCTGCCTCATGTTGTTATATCTCACCGATTATGGTTGAGTGCGGCACATGCGAAGATTTATACATAGGTCTTGGTTTCTACTAGGACTTCCAAATAATTCAGGTATATCCTGAAAAAAATTACAAGGGACTGCAAAAATGTCAACCACAAGTTCAGTCAGACAATTTTTATTCTCAATCGTATTTTTCACAACACGAACAAAAAAAAATAAAAAGAACAAATTATTTCAAAATTGTATTGTATATTCATTGACACCCAATATCAACCAACTTGATCTGACATCAACACAAAATTAGATATAACATTTCATTATGATTACATATGTATTTGTATAAGCTGGTCCAAATTGTACACCTTTCTCTCCTTTTTTCTTTTAATTCCATCCATAACCGTCAGCATTGCTAAATAAAATAAAAACTACAGCAGCCAGAATCAGAGCTAGAGCCAAAGCTAAAACAGCAACAAAATATATATATTAATCTCTCTCCTCAAAAACAGCTGTTGTCATCTATATCAATAGATTAACAATAGTTAACAAAATGAAAAAAAAAACAATCTTTTTTCTTCGACTATGATTTTCGTTTCGCGAAAATTGTGTCAAAATATAATATAGGATGGGTGAGAAGCAACAGAGCATCATTTAAAGTAAAGAGAGCAGGCACACAGAGCAAATATCTTTAATTAGCATCCCGAAATGTCATTGTATTTTTAATAAAAATCATAATTTACCTTATCATTTTAAGATACGAGAGAGCGAGAGAGATTCAATATTTTAAAAATGTGATATTGATTTGGTTTTTATCTTAGAGTATCAATGTTACATCATCCAACACTTACAGTACCAACACTCTTAATAACTGGGAAAGATACATTTGCAACTATCCATACTATGCGTTCATTCATTCTACTACCATTTTTTTTTAAATCTTCATTTAAATTTTTTCGTTCAATGAATTAAAAAAAAAAGACTAGGTATGATTTTCGAATTTTGCAAAAATTGACCAAATATTCTATATATGGTCTGTGGGGCTCCATCCATTGAAAATTTGAATGAAACAATAACAACAGCTCAAGTGTGCTTCCATCAAGTTTACGTCTTGTTGTCACGTTACAGATTTTTTGTGGTTTGTGTTGAAAAGGTTTTTCCAATGCATGAAATTATACAAAAAACAGCAAAGCACGTGCAAATGTGCTTTTATGTTACCATGTGCTATTATTTATTAGTTTTTTTTTTTGTCTAGTTGGGAAATCAGGTCATTGAATTTTGTGTATTGTTTTTGAATAAGAAACTACTACGTAGCCCCTCTCCTATATTTTTCTATCTATTCATCAATGGACAATAAATTCTGGTGCCTTGTATTTGGGGTCGTCGTTCTTAAAGGTACTGTGTCTTCTTCGTAGGGGTGTTTTTTTTATCTTCTTAACGACAAATTTGTTTGTTTAACTATTATTCTTGGTGCTATTGCTTGGTGAAATAAATTGATTTACAATCTTCAAGCTAAAATTTATTGAACTGAAATTGTTTATTTACAAGTACCTTCTCAATAACAACTTTTCAAAACAAATGATTTCATGTAGGAACACCTAAATAAAAATGTAATATTCGTTGCCTACGACAAATATTGAGAATTTTGATTGTATATGTATAACAATGTCGGTGGTCCCAGTCTTTTTTTTTTATATATTATTTCTGCGGAAATTTGGTAATATGTTAATCATTGTTTTTGTTTACAGGGATTTTTATAATACAGTTTATCTTTTTCATTCCTTTATTAAAATCACTGATAACATTTAAAATGATATCTGTGGTCCGTTCCTTTTCTCTAAAAATGTTAACAATTGTTAATGTGTCAAAAAAAATGTTGGAATGTCATTGTTAAGAATGTTACACTTTGTAACATTTCATTTAGGAACGATCAATGTTGAAAATATTGTTGATCTGTCAAACGGCAAGGTTGGAAAAAAAAAATCGAAATGCATTTAGAATGAATAATCAAGAAAAAACTATTTATTGCATAAAATTCATTGAAAGTAAATACATATAATTTCAAAATAAAATTTCTATTAACTTTAACTAACTATGAGCACAAATTTCTTTACCAAAAATCACGGAATTGATAAAATGCAATGTCGAAAAAAAGTAAATTTATCATAAAACTATTCAAAACTCAAAAACAACAGTAAAATTAATTAAATTAAAAACACATATTTGCAAAAATTCTAACAATTCTAAATCCAAACAACGAAAAGTAAGCAAAAGATAATCACAAAATAAAAAATTGCAGTTTCAGCTGTTTTTGACAGATCAACACTTTCAATTCATGTCGAGGAGATGAGTTGGAAATTGTTACAAAGTGTAACATTCTGACACTTCAACATTGAGTTTAGGAACGATTTTATGACGTCATAATGTTACACGATGTTACAATTTGAGAATTTAGGAACGATCAGTGTTAACAATTGTTAACAATTGTTAACATTTTAGAGAAAAGGAACGGACCACTGTCAAGCTATCAGTATATTTAAGCGCGACTTAGCCGTTTAACAAGAAATTTAATACAGGTATTCCTAGTTAAGAAAGGGATATAACTTGCAAAAATGAAAACTACTAAAAGGATATCAAGGACTACCCTAGTGTATAGACGACATTTTAACAAAACCTGACATTACGATGGAAGAGAGCAAGAAATAGTGGGCCTGCACTCTATCCTCTACAGCCTAAACCTCTGGAGATATGTTCTTAGTTTCAATCAATTTGAAATTTAAGAGTACGATCATGTGATCCAGTCGTGCATTTTATTTAATTATATAGGGCAGGGCGTACCGTGGTGATTTCAGTATGCTAACTTTTGCACACAGCGCCAGCGTTCCCAAACAAGCCTGTTTTCGGTCACTTGGTCGTTTAGAAAAGCAAACAGATATGTACATTAATATACTTCTCTTGTTCGGCAAACAACAAGTCTACACGGTGACAAAAATCTCACTCAGGAAGTTGAAATACTTTTTTCAAGGTCAGCAAAATTTTATTCAGAGCGCCCGCGCCCCAGCGGAAATTTCCATTTAGCTAATACATCAACTTAATTTTTTGTTTGTAAACAAATTAAGGGATTTGAAACTACCTAATGCTATGTTTCCACCAAAGGTTTATCTCAGGTTAATAGTTTGATGTTTCCACCGCACATAAAGATTTAGATTCAGATTTTCAGATTCTTTTATTGAGACTTATAGGAAAAAGTTACAATTAATATCTTATGAAAATACGATAGTATTTTTTTACTTAAGTTACATTAGGAGGCTATAATGTATGGGACTCACTAGTTTTATAATGAACTTGCCAACATGGCCAAAGACATAAAGATTTAAAAAAGATTTACTTTGAAAGCACCTCTAAAAATGCAAATGATGTTTCATTTTTTTCTTATATAGAGGAAGTGAGATAGAATGTTTCCTTTGTGAAGAACTGAATTCAGCCATGAATTAATCCTTCAGCGCCATACAAGAATAGGTTAGTTCGATTTGTAGATTTGACAAGATTAATTTCTAATCTTCAAGATTTCGAAATATATTTATATGGTAAATCTAGGAGATTCAAAGAAGATTGAGGTAAATCTTATTAAATCTCAGATTAGCGTAGGCGGAAATGTAGCATATGTATGTCTCTCTAGTTTAATGTCCATGTCTGTATATTCATATTTTTTGCAATTAATCAAGTGGCTTATGCTATGTTTCCACCGAAGGTTTATCTCAGTTTAGATTAAATAAATCTTTTTGGTGTTTCCACCGCACAAAAAGATTTAAAAAAGATTAAATCTAACAGCACCTTCAAAAATGCAAATGGAGCTTCAATTTTTCTTATGAAGTGCGAAAGAGACAGAATGTTTGATTCGTGTCAAACAATGAAGAACTGAATCGAGTCTCGAATGAATCGTTCAGCACCATGTAAGAAAAGGTTAGTTCGGATTTGTAAAACTATTTGTCCTCATGATACAACTAATAAAGATAGCGTCTTCGAGTTTTTATTTTCGTCTCGTTCTGCGCATGTACGTCATCGACGCACACAATGTTTGACGTTTTGCACTCAGTATGAGCCTGATTACACGATTCGTTTTTTCGGACGTTACGTGTTTCGTCTTTTTGACACATTGGGTGAGGGGTGTAGAAACGTAGGGGGAACGGAAAAACGAAAGCACGTATGAAAATTTCAAGACTTTTTCTGGTTGAACTTTGACGTTTATGATTTGACAATCGAGTAGAGGCGGGGAATGCTTAAAAAATTTGAATAGTGAGATTAAAAATTGTTTTTCATAATTAAAAAGGTATACATTTGAAGAAGAAGTGATTTAAAAATATTTTTAATTGTTATTACTGCCTATTTTCCAATAAATAAACCTCATACTTTTTGAACGTCAAAATCACGTATGGATTTTTTTCGTTGTGTGTAATCACGACGGTACGTACCTGTCAAAAAGACGAAAAACGAAACGAACGAAAAAACGAATCGTGTAATCAGGCTCTATGAGAAATCAAGTAAACAAAAATCTCAAATGTTGTGTGTTTAGTTTCTTTTCATTGTTTATAGTTATTAACTAAATAATATCAGTTGGTCAATTAGTTATGTTTAATCTTTGTAGTTTTATTAGTATAATTAATTGTTTTTGAAATACTTTTTGGTGTGATTTCTTTCATCGTGGTAGACATGATGTATAAATGGTTTGAATGAATAAACAAAATTGGTTATCACCCTGAAGTGTTGTGTTTTATTCTTTTCTCGAATTGTTTATAATAATTTGCCATTTATAGTTGCGTTCAATACTTGTGCTATTTATTAATGTAATTTATTAACTTTAAAATATATTTCTTTTATGTGATTTCCTTTAGGGCAGTGGACCTGCAAGAATGGTTAGAATCAATAATAAAATATTGTTTGTTTTCAATATTCAATTGTTTTGTGTTTTAAGTAAAAGATAAGAAGTTTCAGTTTATAATTTTGTTATATTTTCTTTTTCTTGAATTTTTTGCTTCAATGATTTCTTTATTGAGTTTCCGGATTCGGAAATACATCCGCGATCGGAAGAAAAGTTTTTTAATTTTGTCGTCGCAGATAATATTGGCCTTATCCGATATATCAATCATGTGCTGAATATAGTCGGCACAGATATAAATTCCCTGACCTTCTCCGTTTACAGCATTAAAAACACTTTCCAGAGATAACAGCTGGGCCATTACCGTTTCTGATGGTTTAGAAAGTCCACCTTCGTCCAGATGATGTACCCAAGATTCTTTATTATGCTGCTCATTTTCCAGGTTGGAAATGGTGTTTTTCAATCGATGACAAATATACCCAGCCAAGTTCACAAGACCATCGTATGCCATTGGCAAATCCTTTTCCTCACATTCGAAAGTTTTGTCGACTTTCATAATGCTGAAAATCTTTCCTAAAAGCAAAAAATTGGAAAAGGAAAAGTTATTGGGTACATCTTCAAATAGATTAATTTAAAAATATCCAACCGGAGAAAGATTCTTCTTCCAATCGAAGATCTGGTGTATCATCGACACTAACATTGCCATTTTCGGACAATGCACCTTCATTGTGACCAAGAATGTATGACCTTAGCCTATATTTGAACTCTTGGCGGTCAGGGTGGTCGTGAAGTCCTCCCTTAGCTCGTATGACACCGAAAAAGTTTTCCAACACGTCTTGATTCAAACGGTAAGTCATTATAAATTTTACTCCAAAACGTTCTTCCATATCTGTGTGCAGTAACTGTAAGGCTGTATTTGACTGCACAATGCCTTCAAAATAGTAAAGTTAGCTTAAATTTTTAAAAGCTTAGGTATGAATTTTATATGTGTTTACCTTTTTGAAATGGAAGCATTGTATTTTTTCCCACGACTCGCATATTGGTTATCATTCGCGTCATATTGTTTAAGATGACGTTTTGTGGTTCCAAATGAAGTCCATAGGCATGGAATCACTGTATGGTGACCTTACGTTCATAACGTCAAACCAATCGTTTGTCTATAAGATTCAAAATTAAAATATGAATATCTTGTATTAATTTTCCTTGTTGTAAAATACTTACATATTTTAATAAATTGTAACATTCTTCCCAACTTTCGTCTTGGAGAAATCCAAGCTCAACTGCCCGCGATTGCGCCTTAGCTACCGTATGGGAGAACAATTTTGTTGCCAGTTTTACTTTCTGACGATCAGCTTGGACAACATTAATACTTTTGGCAGAAATTTTATGAGTTATGCTCAACTCTCCAGATGTAAATGAAAGGAGTTTTAAAATGATGTCTTTATTTACAATCTTTCCGTTGAGCACAAATCCATGGTCGACAAAATGATTCCTGATGAGCTTGATGAGGTGCGGTACATCAGCGAAGACGTAGATTTTTGTTTCTTTATAAAGGAACCTATAGGATTTATTTTTTGTTAATCAAGTATTGAATTTAAGCAATTATAAATTTTAATACCATGGCTTATCCATTCTGACTTCAAGTTCAGTATATAGCCCTCGATTTCCACCACCTAAGTCACTTGTGATTGCGACAACTATAAAACCACACTTGCTTACGGTTTCAATGATATCGAATAAAATCTTCTTAGTCATTTTGCAGTCAAAATCATAAAAAATTGGCTATTTCCATTTACCTATCAGGCCTGTTGTAACATATGATAATAAATAGTTATTAATGCATCTATAAATTACTTTTACTGTCTTCTACCTCTTAGCATTCCTACTTGCACATAAGAAGCTGGTTTAAGTGTTGTATCGGTAGATCTGTCGTAGCAGTAAGCTTCCTTAACCTTCATTTCATCGAAGCTAAGAACGCAAAGTTTTTGGATCGGCATTAACTCCTTCGCAGCTTTCATAATTTTTACTACAGGCATCATGACTCCTGGTACAATTTCTAACTTTTGTGCCCAAGTTTGAAGAGTTCGAACAGCGGGAAGTGGGAAGTTTTTTCGTTTTAGCAGTCTGTATGCTCGGGAACTTGAGGAATATAATGTTATGGATCTAGCTATATCCTCCTCTGACCAATTTGATCTTTTTAAAGAACCAAGTTTTAATTTCTTTATTTGGCCGGGAGTGAAAATTTCAAGCAGTTTGCTTTCTAAGTTTTTCTGATGAAATTCAGCTTTTTTCATTCGAACTTCTAAACATCTTATTCTTTTTTCGGAGCTCGATAGCTTTTTATTTAAATTCTCATTCTGCTCACGTAATGTTTTTCTAAAAATATATACAAAAATTCATAGTAAAAACCTTAGCTCAATATACTATACTCTTTGTCTTTATAAAATAGGTTTGTTAGCTATGGTAAATTTAATGAACTTACATTTCTTCATTTAAATTGCTTATTTCAGCTATACTTGCTGATAATAACTGTGGATCTGATTCGTTTGGGCTTAAGCTTTCATTTTCAACATTTTGAAGTTCAATTTCCTGCTCGGATTCAATTGGATCTTTCAGCAAATCTTCAAGCAAGTCTTTATTTTTTTTAAGTTCCATTCGCTTCGAACGATTTGTCGATTCTAATTGTTCTGATGCTATTTCTATGGAAGGAACTTTTAAATGTACTTTAGGAACTGCATCCGGTTTCAAAAGTCGCAAAGGCGTAAACCCTGTATGAAAGTAATTATGTATTTTTTCTGATTTTCCAACCAAATTGTACTTACCCATTTCAAATTTGATATTATTGGCGAAATCGTCTTTCATTAAATGCAAACTACAAATTCTTGCAGTCTCGATATTAATTTTATCTTTTCTTTTGCAGAAAAGAATCCATTTTTTAGCAAGATTTAAATTTTGTTTCGGAAATTTATGAAAACTCGTATCAATAGTAAGTTTTTTTCGAGTTACTGCACTCAAACACTGAACAGATACCCATTTTAATAGTTCAAATTAATCAATTTCCTAAAAGTATTTAAAATATAAATTTGTCGAACCTTACTTCCTCTCAATCAACAGGAAACAACATGGAAAGGGCATATACCAATATAAACAAAATTGCGCCAAAAATAATTTGTTCTGTGCGTCGATGACGTCACAACATTTTGACAGCTACAACCCAACATGTGCAAAGCCATATCTTTAGTAGTTGTATCATGATTTGTCCTAGGAAGATTTAACAAGATTAATTTCTAATCTCCAAGATTTACGAAATATATTTATATGGTAAATCTTCAAGATTTAAAGAAGATTTGAGGTAAATCTTATTAAATCTCAGATTAGCGTTAGGTGAAAATGTAGCATTACTTGTTTTTTAGCTCTAAGATATTTTACGAGTTGTTTATACAATTTAAAGAACGATTTAAATGATTTTATTTTATTTTTTTCTATAATTTCTGCATATTTTAGAAGTTCTTAAGTTCCAAGCAACTTGAACATAAAAGCAAGTATGTGCGTGTGATCCAGTCGTACATTTAATTTACTTATTTTGGTCAAAATTCCCAAGCAAATTAATTCCCAAGCATTGTGAAGTGAATATCAACACAGGCGAAAAGCAACGAAAATTGCACAAGGGAGGACAAGTTTCGTGAGGTTTTTAGAGTTGGATTTTATAGGACATCTTACATGGTGATTTTTACTTGCGATATATAAATTGGGCAATTAATTGATCGACTAACGCATTATGCTTTAAGGTTAGTAAAATAATCATTTTTCAATATTAAAAAAAAAATAAAAAATATAAAATAACTGAAAAAAATAAAATAACTTAACTAAAAATTCATTTGACGCTACTTTTTAATATTTGGTGTAATATTCCTTATTTTTTATAAATAAAGCACACTGCCAGGTGGGATGTTTTTCCATTTCTTCCGTAAGGTATTCAGAACCTCCATTTTGTTTAGGTGTATATTATGTTATGTTGCCTAGAGACTCCATTCTAGAGTATACCTAGAAAATCTTCAATGGGATTCTAATCTGGTGATTGGGCCCGGCCAATCAAGAACTTAAATCTCGTTGTCTGTAATCCCCTCATGTACCAATTTTCCACTCTTCATATTGTAACAACTTTGTTTACAGGATATCCTTATATTATATTCCTACAATTTCATAGAAAGGACCCAGGCCATATGCAAATAAACAGGTACAAACCATCATACTGCCGCCCCATGCGTTTCTGTGGGATTTAGGATTAAGTAGTTGGGCCTTATCGTTTGGCTTGCACAGTCCATATTTCACTCATCACTGAAAAGTGCCGTTTTCCATTTTTATTGTTGTACAGCCTCGGCCAAAAGTACCTACTAATTTTTCGATTTATTGCCAAAAAAAAGTTAAATGTTCGCGCTGTGTCGTACAAAAGGCTTTAGAACGGTTTGGGAACATAGAACACCACTTTATCAAAAGAAACGATGGCAAAAAAATAACCACACATAGGGATGGTCGGTTTATAATTATGTAGCCGTCATAAATCGTAAAAAACGGAACATTTTAAAAAAGCAATCTTCGCTACAACCGATAGAAGAAGGTGCTCCAAAATTTCAAAGCGAGGAAAAAACCATGGCTCTCAAAGACAAAACAAAAAAATGTTTCGCCTGGAAAAAGCAAAAAAATGAACATTTTATGGACGAGGATTACGTCTTGTGGTTAGATGAATCAAACTTTGAAGTACGCGTTGTACTGAAGCTCCATACTTACAAATATTAGCAGTTGCTTACAGTGGCATCTTCACTTATTTGTTTGGCTTTATTAACAGCTGTTTTTTTTAACTTCAGTTGGTTGGTAATCCCGGTGTAGTTCTTTGTGTGGTGAAGAGTTGGCGAAGAATTCAGAGCAGAATGGATGGTACCAACTGCTTAACACGGTGGATTAAGCATTATGGTCCGGGGTGGCATAGCTGCGGAGAGAGTTGGAAAAATATTAGTTTGTGATGGTCGTATGGCTTCAAGAAAGTGATGGAAAAGATGATGATGTCATCTCTTAGGCATATCTTTGTTGTCTGTAACGTACGAAACGTCTTCTTAAAGTGAGATAGTGCACTCTGTCATTACATAGTTGCTCCTAATGCGAAGATTTTTTTAAAAACGGTGTTGACCTGCTTCCATGGCCTCTGCAGTCTCCAGATCTAGCCAAATTGGGATCTTTGAATTATATTAAAACGGAACATCTAAAAGCATCCCACAACATTAGAAGAAATGCTCAAAAATATTTTAAATCTAGAATAGAAAAAAAAATTAGTTGAGTTGAGTGCTCTAAGCTGATACGATGCATGCATAAAAGGATAGCAGCAAAGGTGGCAACACTAACCTTATTAACTCTGATGGAATATGAACTGTGCGAAGTGGTAAGGGCCAATGACTTAATCCTTAACGATGTAGCGAAGCAGGGGAGCCACAGTATGATGATTTGGACCTGGTTCTCTGCATATGGCCTGGGTCCTTTCTATAAAATTGAAGAAATAATTCAAATATAAAGTTATCCTGGAAACGAAGTTGTTACCATATGCCGATTGCAAATGCCACTTTCATGGTGTTTCAACCTGACAACGACCAGAAACCAGGCCGGCCCATAATCACCAGATTTGAATCCTATTGAAGATCTTTTTGGGATACTCAAGAATGGAGTCCCTGAGCAACGTATCCGAAACAAAATTGAGCTTCTGAATACCTTGAGAGAGAAATGGGAAAACATCCCACCTGGCCGTGTGCTTAGTTTATAAAAAACTAGGAATATTACACCAAATATTAAAAAGTTGCTTTAAATTTGCACAGTCAAATCGTATGAATTTTTAGTTATTTTTAAGAATGATTATTTTAATAAAAAGTTATAAAAGTTATATTACACCAAATATTAAAAAGTTACTTTAATTTTGCACAGTCAAATCGTATGAATTTTTAGTTATTTTTTTTTTAATATTGAAGAATGATTATTTTAGTAAAAAGTTAGAAAATATATTACCTTAACCTTAAAGCATAACTTTAATTAAAAGTTTAAGTGAGCTCTACTCCATATATTGCGTTTAAATAAATAAAAATAATTGAACTTAGTTCATTCGCTCCACTAAAACAGAAGAACATTATTTTCTTCAAATTCATAATTACTTAAAGCCTAACTACACATAAATTGCGTTATTCTCTTATGAGCAAAGGTACATACTTACAAATTGAATGTGAAATGTTAATATGAAATAGTGGTTTAGGTTTTGCACAATACTGTAGGTACTATATGCTTGCTTGAATTGAGCGAATAAAATTATAAATAATGTGGCTAGATATGCATTCGTAGTAAAAAATTAAACTCGAGATTTTGGATTTTGATCAGACTTGTTATTACGGTGATAGGGAAGACGAAAAAAGTTGGTCCCACAATTCTGTCTGTCTATCCGTTAAGCTACATCCTAAAGGGCTAGATCGATTTTATTCAATCTTGGTACCTACATAGCGTTTTTTGGTCATTCCCCCACTCGTTTTTCTTCATTTTTTTTAGAACCAAAAATAATGGTACCTGCCATAAATTTTGTATCAATTTCACAAAGGCAGGTTATCGTATTTTTCTCAAAAACGTCTCCACAACTTTTCTTAAAAAGAAGTCAATAAATTACTTTTAGTAAAGGCTACATTTGGGTGGGAATCCACTTTTCAAAGAACCATTTTTTTTATTTTTGATTTCAATCATTTTTAGCAAAATTTTTAAAAATATATTTTTTGGATTTTTTTAAAAATATTTAAATTTTTTTTTTGAAAATCAAATATTATTTCAAAAACTACATACATGATCGATTTTTTTGAAACTTGGTACTTTTTTAACACTTTTATAAATTAAGAAAAAAAATTACTTTTATTAAAAAGTAACGGTACCTTCCATCCAAAAGTTAAAAACCCGTTAGTGTTAAATTAATGCGATCTACTAACAAAAATTATAAAATGTACCCTTAGAAACTTTAATAGTACCTCTCATAGAATGTTTTTTATTTTGAATTTTCTCATTATTTGCTAAATGGATTTAGATTAACTTGTTTATATATACATTTCAAATATGTTGGAATAATATTGCATATCAGAATTTTTAAAAAGAAGAGTTTTTAAGTTATTATTATTATTATAAATTTATTAAATTGCAAATATCCATTCCATTGAGGCCTTTTTAAATCAGTAAAATGATGTTTTACTGCTTTGTAAATGTCTTTTATACTCAAAGCAAAAGTCGTTATGATGGGTTCGTTAGCAGCATTTTTTGCGACATTAGCGAGCTCATTTCATGTTATCCCGGCGTGGCCTGGGATCCAAAAGAGTTTAAGTGTCTTCGTTCGCTATAAGCTTATCCCTTATGTTCCTTATAACTGCAGAGTTATTGTTAATATTCTTTATGGTGTTGATCCTTGAAAACTTGAAAACTGTTTTGTGAGGATGGCAGCAACTTCGGCGGAGAAAACTGATGAAAATTCAGGAAGAAGACTTTTATATATAGTTTTGTTCGTATCATCGACCACGGCAAAAGCCGTGCCATATTGATTCTTAGTGCCGTCTTTGTACAGGAAATTCCAATTGTTTCTTTTGTAGAAGTAGGCCTTCTCCAAAAAGTGAAATTTCTAGACATCGTTATTTGTTGAGCTCTTCGGTAGCGAATTCCGGTCGGTGATGATGGAATTATTAGAAAGAAGCCATGGTGGATTTGGGAATTCCTTTTCGGTATTAAAAATGAGTGGTATACCAATGTTGTCGGCAATTGAGAGAATATTGTTGATGGTCGATGGACATTTAGGAAGTTTCTTCCGAAGAGAACAACCTTTAGCGGCAGGTATGATTGGTGATTTGTTTGTGGGCCAGAAGTTCTATAAGTAAGGAAGGCCGGATTCAATAAGCATGTTCAAGATGGGAGTCGTCCTGAAAGCTCTTAATGCTTGTATGATTGCAGCGTGGTATTCTGGTTTGAGCAATTGAAGAGAGGTCTTTGAACATTTGCCATAAACTGTTAATCCATAGTCAAGCTTAGATAAAATAATTGATTTTATAATTCTAATTATAGTGTTAACATGAGCATAACTGGAATGACCAGATAGATATTTTATAATATTAATTAACCCTGTCAGATAGGCTTTTCTTAAGTTGAGTACAATGTTGCTTAAAACTAAATTTTGTATCAAAAATGATACCTAAAATACTTAAATTATCTACATTACAGATTTTTGTATTGTTAAAGCTAAGATTAATATTCTTTGAACAGCTAGTTTTTTTTTACATATATGTAGGTTATTACTTTTGGTAAGAGATATAATAGAACCGGAAAAGTTACACCAGTTAGCGATATCAGTTAGAACATTTGAAAATGTCTCGGTTAATTTTACAATATCTTTGCATTTTGAAAATATTAAAAGATCATCGCAACGATTGAAATTTAGATAGAATGTCACTTATGTCTATAAAGGCAATAATGAAAATTACCACTGAAAATGGGGATCCCTGGGGGATTCCATTTTTTAAAATTTTTAAACTTCAGGAAAAGTTCAAGGACCAAAAGGTGATAAGGGAGGAGATGGAGCGCCAAGAATACCTGGAGAAAAAGGTGACGTAGGGGAAAAATACATTGTTAACTCTCGTGCGAAATTTTCTATTTGTAAGGAATGATCTGATATAATTAAACAATTTTGGTCCAACCTTCCAATTAATAAGTTTGTTTTAAACTACATGGATTCCTATCCTATCAAAAGCTTTTTCGAAGTCTATTGATAGGATAGATATATGATTTTTTGTGGAGAGAGATGATGCTACATATTCATCGATACACAGGAGTGCATCGGTTGTACCAAGCCCGTGTTTGAAGGCAACTTGATTGTTACTTATAAAATTATTTTTATCAATGAACCATTGAAGTCTTTTAGCAATAATTTTTTCCAGGATTTTGCCCATGCAAGGAAGTAGAGATATTGGGCAATAACTATTAGGCTCAAGAGGACTTTTTTTTAGGTTTAAGGATAGGTATGACTGTGGCAGTTTTCCAAGTCTGAGGAATAATGCCACTGTCGAGGATACTATTGTAAAGGGCAAGAATACGAAGCTTGAGGGTATTAGGACAGTTTTTAAGCATGGGGTAAGATACCCGGTCGATGCCAGGAGTTTTTCCTTTGACAAGATGGAGGCAGTTATCGAATTCAATGCGACTTATAGGTAATTCAATTAGTTTGGCTGCAGAAGATGTGTCAGCTAGGTAAGGATATGATTGTAAGGACGAGGTTTTGGATTGAAGGAAATGGGGGGTGAAGTTATTGTCATCTGAGTATTCGGACCATTTGCTGGCGAAGTGATTTGCGATATCCAAGGAATCGACCAGTGTTTGCGTATCAGTTTTTAATATCTTTATAGATTGGTGGGTGTAGATACCAGTTAAAAGTTTTATATCGGCCCATAGTTTTTTTTTGGCGTGGAGTTGGAGTTGATATTACTTGTAAATTCTTCAGCTCTCTCTCTAGGCGTTAGACTTTCGGTATTCAATCAGGTTATGATTATTTGAATTCTTTTTAAAATGTCTCCAAGCATTGATCGAGGATTCTTGGTTTATGTTATGCGAGGGAGGCCTAAGTGATAGTGATTTTAAAGCATGTGTTTGAAATAGCTCCCAATCGGCGCGATCGGTAAGGAATTTGGATTTGAATTTGGAGGTGCATGAATCAGTGCCTATTGTAAGTGTTGATAGAATTGGGAAATGATCACTTCCGTTTAAGTTGTCAAAGGCAAACCATAGATGTATTGGGAAATAGTTGAGGGGAGATCATTGTTAGGTCAAAATGAGTTAGAAAATTGTGGGTCCAAAAATGGGTGGGAGAGCCATCGTTTAGTAGTAGGCCATTTTTACTAAAATGTGAATAACTTTTGCAATAATTTTTTTCAAATGAAGATTTCTACATTCTTACCTACTTCACTCACTCTATAGGCATGATAAATCTTGAACAATACTACGGAGTAGTATTGCCTGCCATTGAGGGTGACTTTGGCCGGGCGGACGTTTTATACATTTTCATATAAACTACAAGCAGCAAGTCAATCTTACCCAACCCAAATGAAAGAAGAGATTTTTTTGTATATACTAGGTATTATTTATAATGCTTACCACTGATTTGTTTGTTTTTAATATTTTTTTTTAAATACTTATAAATATTAATTTAAATTTTCATATCCTTGGAAAGATATTGGAAAAAGCAGTCTCTCTCGGCGATCTATTGTTAGAACAGGAAGTTTTTTCTCCAGATCACTCTTGTTCACCTGTGCAACGTCTTTTTTTTCTGGATATATGAAGCTGTAACCAGCACCTCTTCATAAGAATGAGACAGTCAACTCATCGGTCTCTACGTTTAAGATGCAGCCGACGAAAAATGTAATTTTTTTCTTCACTGCAAACCTGACCAGAAAATAGTCACCAGCCTTGATAGTATAATCGTCGCTGACCGTCATCTCTTCGTCACTAATGATTTGTTGCTCTTGCCAAGCATAAGGACATGAGTGAGTTTAAAGTTTTATTATTAATTGATGAGTCTGATATAAACGATGACCTTGCGGGGTCTTGGCTTGCGGTTGCGACATAGTTCTGATAGACCAGCTTTATCAGTGGTCATCTCTTCAATGTCACCCTTAGTTGGGAGACTTTGTTAAAACGCTCGGCGAATAGGTGAAGTCCGCCATAGTGGCAAAGCACCAGGTTCAGTGTTAACCTTTCTCTTTGGCTTTCTGCTCGAGGTATCTAGGGTCCGAAGGCTCTTCATATAGTTCAATACTGAATAACTAAGGGTCAACATGTTGCTGGTGGTATTATATTCAGGTGTTCTTGAATCGTTTTTTTCCAGTTTAGCTAAAACTTGTGCTTATCGCATGGATAAATTCCAGTTGCCCGGAAGCCAGATATTAAATTTTCCATTGCCATATCGTTCTCATGTAAGCTGTCCCAGACTTTTTTAGAAGCCTAGGAAATACTTCTTTTGGCACTGTTTTGTTTCTCGGGCTTGCCAGCTTGTAAGTTGCTAAGATCTTCCGCTATAATATTTTTAAAGGTCGAAAGAAGGCAAAATGCAGGCCAAAGTCACCCCACCATTTGGGATGTATTATAAAAAAAAATTAAAATTTATTGTTTATTAAATAGTTACAAAAGTAGAATGAAGAGAATTAGAGTTACAAAACAATACATATATCGGAGTTAAAGTCATTTTGCAATGATATTTCTGCAACATTAAAACCATCCAACATTTTCAGGTGATTTTTTTTTTTTAGATTTTTTTGGAAAAATAAATTTTAATATAGGTATCTTATTTTCTATTTTCAATCAAATAAAGCTAGTATGATCATATTTTAATTCATTCAACTTTAAACATTTACAAAGAAGTTGAAAAAAAATTAAACAATTCCTTCATATTTAAACAATTTTTTCAAAAAGTATCCATTCAAAAGCCAAAGTCACCCAACATGCCAAAGTCACCCGGGTTGACGGTACTTTATATACATTTGAATTGATTTTATACAATAAATAAATAAATGACGTGATTTTAGTGCTTATACAGGTACAGTTGTTCTAATGTTATAAATTAACTCTTTTTTAAAGGTTTTCAAATTTGTTTCATTCTTAATGTTGTTTGGAAGTTCAATAAACATTTTTAATCCTTTGAAAAAAATCATATTTTGTTTTCTAGAATCTCTAAAAAATCTAAATCTAAAGTAATTATTGTTTCTTAAAGAATAAGGTCGCACATCTTGGACGTATTGTAGATTATCCGTAAAATACTTTGGCATCATCTTGTTCTTCATTTTAAAAACAAATATCAAAACATTTAGTTTAATACATTGCCGTACACTTAACCATTTGAGACAGCACACATGGTGGGCTTCAAGGTGCGGCAGGTTTCACTAAAATGGATCCCAAAAGTTATGATGCAGATTTGTAGGAAATAGTCTCAGGATTCTAAATTTGCAAAATCAAAAATCGTACCCGATCCGTTTTTTGAGATATAGGTACTTATATTTATATACGCGGGAAGGCATTTTGACTTTGAATGGGACAAAAATTGTTAAAAATCAACGAATGTACTCACTTTGATGTACTATATCTTCTTAGAAAGTTAAAATTCTGTTCTTGGATTGTATGTTTAATTTAAGTTGATTGAGTAAATATTTTTGGAGAAGTTTATTTATTTATCATCATTTAGAGTTAACAATTTACTCAATACAGACTAACGAAATTTAATGTATAAAAATAATATCAAACAAGAAGAGAAAAAATAAATACATTAATGCAGTAATTTAATAATTGCTTACATTATTAACATGTCAAAAAGTATAAGCTTAACATATTTTTAAATGAGTCTCTGCTTAAGTGAAAGTTAAAATCTATATTGTTTGAAGCGTAATTAGTCTCTCTGACACATCGAGTTATAAGCTCGTTTAAGGCATAATTCACCCTATGGGTTTTCTCATGAAACATGGTTCGAATTCTTAGATCTCGAGAAGGAGCATATATATCGATCAAAGATAGTAAATAAGGACAGTTAATACGACACAAAACGATATCTCTAATAAAAATTACAGCAAACATCTTGCGGCGGTTCTCAAGAGTCTGAATGCCAATTAGCAGACGTCTTGCATTATAAGATGGCATTTCAATATTCCATCTTTGTTTGTTTATTACGAATCTTGTAAATTTTTTTTGAACTTTTTCAATTCTAATTGAATGATTATTGTAGAACGGATTCCATACAATGCAGCAATATTCGAGGATCGACCTAACATAGGCAACGTATAACGATTTTAATGTATAAGGATCATTTAAGCCATATGAATTGCGGAAGATAAAACCAAGCATCGAATTAGCCTTATTTACAATAAATTCGATATGCTTCACAAAATTAAGTTTGTAATCAAAAATAACACCAAGATCTTTTTTTGATAATACTTTCTCAAGAATATTATTTTCAATATTATAACTATAATTGATAGGAAATAAGCGACGAGAAAAAGAAAAACACTGACATTTTGCGATGTTTAGACTTAATTGGTTGTGACTGCACCATTCGGAAAGCTTTATGATGTCATCTTGAAGATGCGAACAGTCGTTCAAAATTTTTACACGTCTTAAAATTTTCAAGTCATCAGCAAACAACAGGCTCATTGAATTTAAAAGCACGTCAGGTAAGTCATTTATAAATAAAAGGAATAAAATTGGACCTAAATGGCTTCCTTGAGGAACACCAGAAGAGACTAAAATAGGATTTGAGAAAATCAAATCAATACAAACATACTGAATGCGTCCCTTAAGATACGACATGAACCACTTAAGCATGTTTGAGTGAAAACCAATTTTTTCTAATTTAGATATTAGGATCCCGTGATGCACCCTATCGAATGCCTTGGCAAAATCAGTGTAGATAACATCAACTTGGTAACCCTTTTCTAATGAATTGAGCACATAATTAGTAAAAATAGTGAGGTTTGTGGACGTTGATCTACCTTGCACAAAACCATGTTGAAAAGGGGAAATTATTTCTTTTAATAAAAAATTAAGTTTATCACATACTACTTTTCAAATAGCTTGGGTATTGAGATATTTTGCAAATTGGACGGTAGTTTGAAATTAACAATTGTTGGTGGATGCGATCTTAATTCATCCTTCGGCTTTTTTGGTCACTAGTAGTGGCAATGAAACAAAGTTACATTGATTTATTCCCAACGTTTCGACAGGGGTTGCTGTTAGAGAATGCAATCCCGGCTTGTTTTTTCAATCCCGGGATCCCGGGATAATCTCGGGATTTCAAAAATATTTTTTTAAAAGTTATTCAGAATATATTTTTCTTTGAAGTTGTTCGTTTTCCAAATTAAAAACGCTTTTCTGAGTATGCAGAGACTTAATACTTTTACTTCGGCCTCCACTTGGCAAGAAAAATAAGTTTTATGGTTAAAATATTTTTATTTAGAAGAAAAAAATCGTTATTCTCTTTGTTTTCTCACAAAACAGAAAAGTTCTTAGGACATAAAGAAACAAAATATCTAGTTATTTCATAAATAGGTACCTATCTACTCTTAACTGCCTAAACAGAATGCAAGACGGAGCTGGAATAGATATCAAAAATGCTGCAAGAGTTGAACAATTTTTAACTTTGACTGCAGCATTTTTGACATCTATTTCAGCTGTATTCTGTTCAGGCAGTAAGGCTAGTTGCAGGAAGCTGACATTTATCGGTGCTCAGCCGCACTTTAAATTCTAAGAAGTCAATAAATTAAAGTTCCATTATCCTCGAATAAAATTTTAAAAGCGAATTTTAACGAAAATACAAATGAGTTGATGAGAACCAAAACTCGTAATACCCAGAAAAACTCGCCATAATTAAATTTATAGTTGTAGATTTAAGACTGAGACATTGTAAATAAAACGACACTTAACGGCCTTGCCGCGATAATTAGATGAAATCAAAACTATTTTGATTATTTTTCCCGACGTTTCGACCAGATTTCACTAGTCGTGGTCACGGGTTGACTGATGGCTTGTGGGTGGTGGGTGGGTGGTTGCCATCAGTTAACCCGTGACCACGACTAGTGAAATCTGGTCGAAACGTTTTATTTACATAATTTAATTTAATTATTAAATATCTTTTAAATGAAACTTTAAGTGTGATTTTCCTTCAAACAATAACAAAATATTTCAAACTTATTAAAAATTAAAGATTATGGAAAGTTTTTCTGATATGAATTTGGCAAGTTTTAGTTAACAACTGAACTGGGTATTAAAATAAAATAGATATATTGACATTAAAAAAAAAGTATTATTTCTTGTGGAATATATTTTTATTTACTTAAAAACAATATTTTATTCAGTTGTTTCCAAAATAAAATGAATATTCTTCATACTTTTTGAATTCAACTGAAACCGACATCGATAGAATCATTGACTTATTAGGTATATAAGAAAGTCAATGGATTGAATAGTCGTACGGTTACGCAACGAACAAAAATTTAACAAAGGAGGACAACCAGTTTTGAATAAAAATTGTTGGCAAATTGTTCCTGTACGAAAGTCTAAATGCAAGCAGGAAGAAAAATTTTATTCGAATATTTAAGCCACCAATCCCGGAAATCCCAGGATTGAAGCATTATAATCCCGGGATTTTCGGGATCCAAAAATGGCTCGGGATCCCGGGATCCCGGAATTCATGCATTCTCTAGTTGCTGTCCTCTTCAGGGGATCTTTATAAAACATTGTAAAACAACAAAAGTAAGAAGATGTATGCACAAATGAAATATTTAAAAAACCAAAAATAAGTGTGAAGCTGAATGACTTACATTATATAAATCAAAATATAATTTACAAAACAAAATTAGTTAACTTAAAAAAAAAAAAACAAAAAAATATTATAAAATTTTGTTTAAGTTAAATTAAAGCACTTCTGTTGCCGAAGCTGAGTCGAATGGTTTGTCATCTGGCGTTTTTTGAGGAAGCGAGAGAGCAGTACACCGCTGACATATTTTGAGTGTCCTGTTTTCTATTCATAGCATTTTGATTATTCAAAATATGTAGGGTTTCCAAGGTGTAGCGTTTTGAAGCATGTCTTTCCGTTTGTAGAATTTGTACACCATCAAAGTCGGGTTTGTGGCCTTTCTCAATACTGTGTGTAGCCAGTGCTGTTTTAACAGAGTTTTCACAGTTTAAATCAGATTTGTGGTTGGCCATTCTCTGCTTCAAAAATTGTTTTGTAGTTCCTACATAACAAAGATCACATGACTCATCCTTATTACCCAAACAGTTAATTTTATAAATCACATCCGTACATTTTTCTTTCTCCGGTTTGACCTTGAGGTGAGTAAAGAGAGCTGCAAGGGTGTTGTGTGATTTATAAGCCATTTGGATGTTGTCTGTTTTGCTCGAAATGATTTCCTAAAAGTTTTCCGCAAGCTTAGGAACATAGACGATACTTTTGTACACACATTTGTCAACACTAGCTTTTATATCGTTAAATAAATAAATAATAAATTGGGTGGCGCAACAGCTCAAACCAGGGCCTAGTGACTTACAACTCACAACCATTCCTGTGTGCGTGTTTGTTGGCAGGAATGGAGGGGACCTACAGTTTTTTGCCGAGTCCGAACGGCTAAATGAGAAGCACTTTTTCATGACAAGTATACTCTTGGAGGATTTGTCAATTCCTCGCAAGAGGCAGTACCTCGAATATAATTTTATATCGTTATGAGATCTGTGTTTTTGTCGGAGAATTAGACCTCTAATAAGATTTCCCCGATAACCATTGTATATGAGGATTTGAGTGACGATTTTTTCATTTGCGGAGTGAAATTCTGTATCACTCAGCGCGAAGACTTTGTTGTGTATGAGATTAGAAGCTGTGTTGACAATAATGTGCTTAGGTTGATTAGACCGAAAATTAACAAGTCTTCCAGATGCTGTTGACTTCAGGTGCCAGTTGAACAAAAGGTGGTTGTTGTGGCGATGGATTTTGACATCTAAAAATGCGATTGCCTTGTTATTTTCCATTTCGATGGTAAACTGGATTTTATTGTGAAATTCGTTAAGGGCCTTGAGTAGTTTGAAATGTCCTGCTTCGTACCACTCTTATGAATGGGAGTGACGAAGGATATTTTCCATTCAGGTATAAATTCACCAAGCTGAAGTGAACTATTAAAAATGAGACACAAAACTCTAGAGAGAACGGTGGCCACTTCTTTAAAAAGATGGGTGCTATTCCATCTGGTCCAGAATTTGTGTCATCATTAAGCCCAGACAAAGCTTTTTCTACTTCCAAATTGGAAAAATTAAGGAGGCCTATATTAACATAATTATTAAATGTTCCAGAAGGGTAGTCATGAAAGTAAGAGGTATCTAAGTAGTTCGATTTGAATAACTCAGCAAAGGCATTACAATTGGATGGAAGACTCGTAAAGGTTGACCCTGAATATTGCATACTTGGGGATTCCATTTGAGTTTTTTATATTTTTTATGAAGCTCCAAAAACATTTACTGTTTGTTTTCAATTTACATTCCATAGATTAAATGTAGTTCTTGTAAAGAAATTTACTAAGAATCTTGAAACTTTTTTCAAACTTAATATATTTGTCACGCAAACTGGCATCCGAATTTGATTTTCGCAACAATTTGTAAACCTTGTTCTTTTTATTATTTAAATTAATAAGCCTTTTATTGTACCAAGGTGGCTTGGAGGCGTTCTTGATTTCAGATTTAGGAACATAAAGATCAATAGCTTCCTTTAGAGAACTAAGAAACGAATTGTAAAAATTAGACAAATCGCAAGGGCGATTTAAGGCTGAAGGCAACTGTAAACAATTAAAATAACTCGCTATGCCAGCGTAATTAGCGTTTGCAAAATCATATTTGAATTTTGAATTCAAATGTTAGGGCAATGTGATGAATTGAATTAGAAAAAATAGGCAAAGGAGAACTATTAACATACATACATAATTCCTTATCAACGAATAATAAATCAATTTAATTCCAAAATCTTAATTTTAGAATAAAAACAAAAACAAAAATTCAAGTTTATTTTTTTTTCTTCAAAATTTTGCACAATAGGGTACAATTTTTTACCAGAATTCAATGCTCCAATAAATTTTCAATCTATTAAAAAAAACCGCATGCCAATAAATACCTTAGTTCTTTAGAAATTGAAAAAAAAGAGAGGTACTTTTATTTTTAAGTTTAATTTTTTCCTAAGGAAAAACTAGTATATTAGTCCAGTAAATAGAGGTAAAAATAGAGGGGTTACCCTACATAAGGTCGGGTAGTTCTAAATTTTGTATGTGTTATATGGTATGGTTGGTAGATGAAAATTCCAAAATTCCAACACCATGACCCCTCCGCAACCTGGAAAAACTACAAAAATCGGCCCTTTTTCAGTTGTTTGCTTAAAACTTCTTTCCGGTTTATTTTTGGAAAACAAATGTTATGGAAATTTGTAGACAATAACATTTCCTACAAATATGACTATGAAAGTATTTTTGTACAACCACTACAAACGGCGCTATTGAGCTCCCAAAAAAGGCTAAAATTTCGTATTTTGCAAGATTTTCAGTTTCTTCCCTCTTTACATCTTTACAGCACAATAACTCCTTAACCGTTAAGCTTAGGGCAAAATTTTTCACAGTCAATCTTGTAGATAATTTAATTGGCTACCAATTTCATGTAACAACAGTTGACGATCTCTAAGCCGAACTCCCCCTAAGTCAAACTTCCTTCTAACAAGAAATTTTTTTCACCATGTTTGCTGTATACTCCTCTCAAATTTCCAAACTTATTTATTTCTCTCTAAATCGAATTTTTGTTAAACTCTTTGAAAAGCTCCTTGAGCTCACGCTTGTGCCTTCTTTTCTAAAAATTTGTCGAATAATACCAGTATTACTTGCGAAAGACCCCAGTATCAGTTTTCATTTCTGATTTTCATCTTACCGGCATTAGGAGTGTCTTGAGCGTAAGAAGAGTGTTGAACCTAATTGTTTGACAAACTGATTAATAGCAGTGGTTTCCAAGAGTATTTTTCCGTTGAATATACACATAGGTGTCATCCGTGGAGTAAATACGAATATTGACTCCAAGGTAAATGAAATTCTAAACTCATTCGAAGCTGCTGCTAATAAAAGTGATGCTTTGACCTAGGTTGTGAACATATGCTTTTTTCTTGACAGCAATTAGATGGACTTTTAGTCGCTTACTTCAAAACCAATATATTTGAACTGTTCTTTAATCACCATGAAGAACTCTATAAAGACAGAATGGAACACAAGATACAGCATTCGGTGTTAACAGCTGATCTATGCACTATCTGTTCCAGAAGGGACTTAAAATAGACAAAAATGTTATCGCATTTCCTCGCCGAGTGTATTCTACATGTATTGAACTGTTCGGAGTAGCTATTTTCTAGTTGCACACTGCATTTGCCATATTGCACCTTGTGTTTTATAATGTCACGAGATACAACTGAATCTTTTTTCTCGAGATCTCGAGCTCAGTTATCGCCATACAGAGCTATTGACGATGAATATGCTTCCACAAGCGGCCTGGAGCCAATGCAAAAACTTGTCTCGACTTGAAGTTCATTGGTCATTTCCAGAATTTTTCTCAGGGTTAAGATTTAAATCTTTTACTGGCATTTGTTTTAATGTCCTTTATCATAACTACCTACAATTTTTATTCCAATGAGTAAGATGGATGAAAAGACTGAATTTTGCATAAATTTACTGATTGTATTGTTCACAAAATGAAAATTCAGTCGACTGCTTCTAAGCCGAAATCTCACGGGATATTAAAATTATTTCGAGTTAGAGAGAGTTTTGCAAAAATTCGATTTAGAGAGAAATAAATAAGTTTGGAAATTTGAGAGGAGTTTACAGCAAACATAGTGGAAAAATTCTTGTTATAAGGAAATTCGACTTAGGGGGAGTTCGGCCTAGAGATCGTCGACTGTAGTTACATGAAATTGGTAGCCAATAAAATTATGTACAAGATTAATTGTGAAAAATTTTGCCCTAAGCTTGACGGTTTAGGAGTTATTGTGCTGTAAAGATGTAAAGAGGGAAGAAACTGAAAATCTTGCAAAATACGAAATTTTAGCCTTTTTTGGGAGCTCAATAGCGCCGTTTGTGGTGGTTGTACAAAAATACTTTCATAGTTTATTGTCTACAAATTTCCATAACATTTTTTTTCCGTAAAAATAAACCGGAATGAAGTTTTAAGCAAACAAATTGAAAAAAGGGCCGATTTTTGTAGTTTTTCCAGGGTGCGGAGGGGGCGTGGTTGTGGAATTTTGGAATTTTCATCTACCAACCATACCATATAACACATACAAAATTTAGAACTACCCGACCTTTTGTAGGGTAACCCCTCTATTTTTACCTCTATTTACTGGACTAATTTACTAGTTTTTCCTTAGGAAAAAGTAAAACTTAAAAATAAAAGTACCTCTCTTTTTTCAATTTCTTAGATATTTATTGGCATGCGGTTTTTTTAATAGATTGACAAATTTATTGGAGCATTGAATTCTGGAAAAAAATTGTCCCATATTGTGCAAAATTTTGAAGAAAAAAAATAAACTTGACTTTTTTTTTGTTTTTATTCTAAAATTTTGATTTTGGAATTAAATGTCTCCAAAAATATTTACTCAATCAACTTAAACTAAACATACAATTCAAGAACAGAATTTTAACTTTCTAAGAAGATATAGTACATTAAAGTTGTACATTCGTTGATTTTTAACAATTTTTTTCCCATTTAAAGTCAAAATGCCTTCTCGCGTATATAAATATGTTTACCTATATCTCAAAAAACGGATCAGGTACGATTTTTGATTTTGCAAATTTAGAATCCTGAGACTATTTCCTACAAATCTCCATCATAACTTTTGTGATCCATTTTAGTAAAACTTGCCGCATCTTGAAGACCACCGTGGGCAACATTAAATAATGAAAGACAATACCTTAAAATAAAAAATAAAAATCACTTAACAAAATATTTCATTTTTTTTTATTAATTTTGAGTTTTCAAACGAATTTTTCAAAAATTGTCAACTTAACTTACTATACAGGATGTCCCGGACCTGAGTGGAAGTATTTTAGGGTGTGGTTCCTGGGGTTATTTTTAGACAAAAATTGTATGGGGGAAAGTTGTATCAACCCTCCCTGAGGCAGGGGGGGCAGTTTCTGAAACATTCGCTTTAATTGCAAAAAAAACATTTAAAATCAACGAAAACACATTTAATAATGTGCAGCTAATACTCCATCCTTGCATTTGGTTTTTAAATCAAGTTGTTTAAGCGAATAGTTTTTGAGAAATTAAATTTCAAAGTCAAAATGTTTAAAAAAAAATTGTGATTTTTTTTCTTAAGTCGATATTTTTCAAAATTTTACGTAATTTAGTGCTTTTTTTGTATTCAATATTCAATGCCCTCATTATTTTTTAGTCCATTACCGAAAACCAAATGTAAAAATCTTTCTTAGTTTTTGAGAAATTAAGAAAAAACAAAAGGTATTTTTACCAAAAAAGCCCGCTGTTTTTAAATCTATTTATCTATTTCAAGTCAATTTTTTGGGAACTTATCCCTCTTGTATAAAAAGGAGGGGGAAATACAGCCCCTTCCTATATAATATTATTCTTAGGGTATGTTTTAAAATTATTTCATAAAGTATTTGCCAATAACTTGAAAACATCCTGTGTACTTATGTTAGGTTGACAATTCGCAATTAAGTGACCCCTTACCTCTGGTGGGGGGAAGTCAAGAAATAAAGTACGAATTGATATGTTTGGTTGCCGTCGTAATAGCAAGTAAAATTATTATTTAGATTTTCTTAGTTTTATACACAAAATATGCTTACTCTACAAAAAATTAATTCTAGGTTCCATTTACAATATGATACAAGTTTGAGAAAGAAAAAAAAAATATAATAATGTCGTTGCAGTTTTTACTGTGGGAAAGAATTTGAAAATTAATACTGTCGCGAGTGTTATTGTGGGAGAATATTTGTTGGCGGTTTTATTCTGTTGTTGTTACAACAACTTATCAAAAAAATAAATAAGGACATTTTAAACATAACTGCCATCCTCACATCCCAACTTGCTCTCATGACATCACTAGAATGACCATGTACCAGGCACGAGGCGTGACTTTTTCGGAAGCGGAAGCACACAACTTAAAACTCAAAAAATAAAAGTCCTTTAATTTAGAATTTATATCATACCGCTTTTTTGCGCCTAATAATATTATAAAGAGTATAAAAAATGTATTTTCTCTAGCCGAAATAATAAATTTGAAACACTCTTTGCTATGCATTTGCAGGTACTCATAAGCATTAAGCAAAACGCCAAAGCAATCACAAACAAAACAATTCGCCCAAAAAACTTAATCAAATCGAAAAAAAACACCAATCAATGCATTTCTTATGGATGAAACACTATATACGATTTGCATTCACACAGACACAATCACAACACCGAAGATCCAAAGTATAAAACTAAAACTACCCCTTTTTCAATAGGAATGTGCGGCAGGAAACGACTCAATACTTCTTTAGTTTTGCTATTGAATTTTCATAATGAATTCACTCAACTCATTCTTCACACGTTGGGCAAACAGAAAGAAATCATCAGATTTTACTTTGAATTTTGGACGGAATTTGAGTTAAGAAGGTAAAATCAGAGAATGCCAAGCTGTTGCGCATTCTAGAGCAAAAACTCTCGTATAGTATTTTATAATGGAGAATGGAGTGATGTTACGCATTCTCAAATGGCTTGGCTTGGCGTATAATGGGAATTTGTGGGTTTGGTTAGATGATGTGCGGATTTAAGCGTTGTTCTCGTGAGTGATTTTATTAAGATAATAATCATTTCCCGTGATATGTAATACCTAATATTCGGAAATAATTAATTAATATAAGAGATAATTTATGAATATTAGATATCAAGAAAATGTAAATCGTTGACATACTATAATAATAGGTCAATGATGTAAATGTATTTAATGTATCTACAATTTGAATTTTCGAATATTAAAATTCTTTGCTATGAGCATTTTGTGAACTGTCTTACGGAAGCACTCATTCCACTCAATATATGAACGCTTCGTCACTGCCATGTACTTACTTATTTTTGTGATTTCAGAATAATTGATCAAAAAACTTTGATTATGTTAAAAAATAACATGGAAATGTCTACTCCCCGTAACTTTCTTAACCTGGCTCCTACCAAAAATATTAATACAACTTTTTTTGTAGGAAAATTAATATTCTTTCATTTTCTGGTGTATATTCACGAAAAATTACAAAAGGGGACCTTTAACCCCCTTCCTTTCGAAAGCTCGCGGCCCTGGACTGGGGACTTTTAGTATGTTATACCTGGGGGTCAACCCTACCACATAAAATAATAACCTGAAGAGCATGGTTTATTGCACTTATATTGTAATTTTGAGTCTTTGTTGACTGGACTATTCTATATTTACTCTTAATCGAAATCTCAAGGTTGGTATCCGTGGCATCAAAATTACAGGAAGGTATTTCATTTGTTTGTTTATTATAATCAACTAATTAGGATACAAAGTAGCGGGAAAGGGCAAAAAATTGTAACAAAATTATCTAAGCGAGAAATTTATCATAGGCGTAGTAGTTCAAATTCGAGCAAGCGCCATTTGAAACCATTTAAAATCCTTTTTTGTTACCAAACAATGACAATGACAGCTGATTTTCACAATTTTAATGTCACGAATACCAACCTTGAGATTTCGATTAAGAGTGGATATAGAAAAGTCCAGTCAACGAAGACTTCCTGTATCCTTATTTACTTACTTAAGGTGGCGCTACAGTCCGGGGTGGACCAGGGCCTCAACCAACAAGCTTATTCCAGCCGGCCGGCTCGGTTTCTAGCTAGATGTCTCCAGTTTCGCACGCCAAGTTGGTTGAGGTCCTCTTCCACTTGCGTGCGCCACCTTTTACGCTGTCCACCTCTACTGCGTTGTCCCACGGGGTTGGATTCAAAGACATTCCGGGCCGGAGCATTGGTGTCCATTCGCTCTAGGTGACCCAGCCATCGCAGTCGTTGGCTTTTCACTTTTGTGGCTAGGTCGGTGTCGCTGTACAGCCCGTACAGTTCGTTGTTGTATCTTCTTCTCCATTCCCCATCTATGCAGACGGGACTAAAAATCACCCGGAGAATTTTCCTCTCAAAACAGCCTAACGCGTTCTCATCCACCGTTAGCAGTGTCCATGCCTCTGCACCATACATCAGGTTAGTGTCATCACTAACATCATTTCATCATTCCAATTCCATCCCTTCTTTCTACCTATGCCTGTCCTTTTCACTCACTTAGATATTCATTTTGATATTAACATCCAGAAAGTAGTCAGTCGGAAGTAAACCATTAAAAGAGCAACAGCTCAATGCACGAAAAGTGTTCTCAAACGAAAAGTGTTTTTATTTTATTATATTTACGAATCTAAAAGAAAAGGTCATCAGTGACAAAATCAGAAGTGGGATTCGTGAACAGTGTCTACGTCTGAATTAAATATAAATATTGTCATCATGGATTTTAATAAACTAACAGTCAAAGAACTAAAATGCATTTTGGGACAGTTAAGTGATAAAACGACGGGGACGAAAAACGAGTTATTGGCGCGGCTTGCAAAATATGAATTCGCGGAACTACAAAAGGCAGCAGAATCGGTCTCGTCTAATAGTCAAGCGGGTCGGGGTACAGAGGAGGATGAAGCGGACGTAAGTAAGTTAAGGGACGATGTCGGTACACTCCAGCGTTCAGTGGAGCTGCTGACCCAACAACTTGCAACCGTCATCCATCTGTCGCCACAGCTGCAACAGGACAATGCTAGGCTATCGAAGGAAATCGACGTGACGAAATCAAACGAAAATCAAAACCCAATTGTTGCTATACCAATGTCCGCCGCAGAAAATCTGTCGAAAAATGTAACGGTCGCCGGGAATACACAAGCAAATAATGTTGTCTCGTCCAATTTGCTTCCCCCGTCGACACCAATACACTTACCAACGAATGCGCAGTATAATAACCAAAACTCGGTTCTAGCACCGTCTCGTTCTAATGAATTAACAACAAACGCGTTGTCTCTACCACTACTCACGACACAACATTTAGATACAACTAAAGCGACAACTTATTCAGCCACCGTTCATTTTACTGAAAACATACCTGTCTCGCCTTCATCGGGTGAAGTAAAGAGAGGCGCGAGTGACTTGTTGTTCTTTGAAAATTTAAATGGAAATCAAACTCAAGTGTTTTACAAGAATTCGATCCGTGCGTCGAGTCAATTCGTTGACCGTATTAAACAATTAAGAAACGCTTATCAATGGAGTGAAACGTTTGTTTTATTCGCGGTGCAGAGCAAAATGAAAGGTGCCGCTAAACTGTGGGTGGATGCCCAAAACGTTTTTCTTTATGGTCGGTTCTGAAAATCTATGACGTAACGAAAGAACATCAGGTACATACCGATGCAAGCAGCATCGGTCTTGCTGCAATTTTCGTTCAAAAGGAAAACCGTGGGGAGCTTAAACCGGTAGCGTATTTTAGCCGTGCTTGTAGTGATTCCGAGAGTAAGTATCATAGTTATGAGCTTGAAGTCCTGGCTGTAGTAGAGACATGCGAACTTTTCCGATTATATATACTCGGCAAACATTTTACAATCGTCACCGACTGTGCTGCTATTTCGAGCTTAAAATCAACCAAACCACTAATTCCACGAATAGCCCGCTGGTTTTTGAAGCTGCTTGAGTACGACTACAAAATCTTACACCGTCCGGGGGAAACAATGAGGCACGTGGACGCCATGAGTCGTGCTCCAGTAGAACCATCAAGTGAGCCTGAAGATATTGGAGCCTGTGTAATGAATATCCGAACCTCAGTCGACGATTGGTTATAGACTATGCAGAAACAAGGTCCAAAGCTGCAACATATAATGGATGTTAAGGACGGTCCACACTATGCCGATCAACATTGTTGGTTAACATTGTCGATCAACATGCTAGTGTGTACGTGAAAAACTTTCGTAGCAAACATTTGTGTGGTTTGGTATTTTCTGATTGATGCGTCAGGATCCAACCGAAGGGTTCAGGGTTCGAATCCTGGTGGTACCCAACTTTTTTTTATTTTTTCTTGTGAACAATAAAGTTAAAACGATATTATTAACATTAAATACTTATTCACAATAAATATTGCATTTTTCATCTATTAAAAATGTGATTATTAAGGCACAAAACCAATAAATTATGTTCATGAATTTAAAACCCTACAAATGTGTTCAATAAAATGAAATTTGTTTTGCTATCCATTTGAATCGGGTTACGTTCGGGTCAACAAATGTTGATTGGCTTTGTCGATCAACACGTCTGCACTTACTCAACACTGTTGATCAACGATGTTGATCTACACAATTCGACATAATGTGGACGATCTACACAATTCGACATAATGTGGACGCGCCTTTATAGATGGGAAGGCAAATTCAAGTCAACGAAACAAGTACTTATCCGAGTATCTCAAAGAATAGTCGACTCTTCAAAAAGGACAGCGATAAGAGACTTCTGTTGGTTGTTCCCCGTGGCATGAGATGGCGAGTCGTAAAACTGTGCCACGATGACGTTGGGCATCCAGGAGCCGATGGAACTATAAAACGAATCGCACAGCATTTTTGGTTCGCAAGGAGTCGAAACTTCGTCAAAGGGTACATCAAATCATGCATCGAGTGTTGTTATATCCGAGACCCAAACCAAAAAGAATGTCATCTGTACGGAATGGATATTCCAAAGGTACCTTTCGAGATACTGCATATGGACCATTTGGGGCCATTCGTCAGAAGTCACCGAGGGAACGAACACATCCAAGATATATAGTTATATTATAGTACTAGCGGCAGTAAAGTCGACAAAAACTAAACCTGTGATTGAAGCATTAAACCAACTAACCTTGACCTTCGGTGTGCCGAGAAAAATTATAACCGACAGAGGTACGGCGTTCACCTCAGGTAACTTCAAAGAATTCTGCAACATCAACGTAATACAACACATAAAGGTAGCCGTCAGAACACCAAGGACAATTGGACTTGCGGAACGAGTGAACCAAAGTATATTGGCGTACTTGAGAGCATCACCGAATAATGTTAAAGACTGGGATGCTGAACTTCGTTATTTACAATGGACGATCAACACCAGAGCTAACACAACTACAAAATATTCTCCGATAGAACTTGTTTATAACTTCCCACTGCGTGACATTGGTGGCAATAAGTTGCTCGCTGCACTTCATGATGACGACATTGACCTAAATGAACCGCCAGCGAAAGAAAAACGTGAAGAAGCTATTAAGAACATCGAAGCTGCCCGCAAAATCTGGAAGACAAGACTCGATGCGAAGCATAAAGATCCACACAAATATGAAGAGGGAGATCTCGTGTTAATCGAAAGTGCTATTCCCAGCACTGGCGAATCCCGGAAGCTTGAGACTAAGTACAGAGGTCCCTATGTTATAGCTAAAGTTCTAAGATTTGATAGATACGTTGTTGAAGACATGAACGGTGCACAGTTGAACCAGCTAAAATTCAGTACAATTGCCTGTAGCGACAAACTCAAGCCATGGTGCGCACTGTTTTCGGTAATCGACGACGAAGATGAAGATGATCATGTCGACGTTGCCGACCCAGAGTAACTCGGGACGAGTTTTATCAGGAAGGGCCGAGTTGTCATCACTAACATCATTTCATCATTCCAATTCCATCCCTTCTTTCTAACTATGCCTGTCCCTTTCACTCACTTAGATATTCATATTTACATCCAGAAAGTAGTCAGTCGGAAGTTAACCATTAAAAGAGCAACAGCTCAATGCACGAAAAGTGTTCTCAAACGAAAAGTGTTTTTATTTTATTATATTTACGAATCTAAAAGAAAAGGTCATCAGTGACAATAGTGACGTTCTGTCCTAGAACTCGGTGTTGGGTGTCCTTTCTTGTTGACAGCATATATTTCGTTTTGCTTTCATTCACCGTTTAACCCACCTTCTTGGCTTCCTTCTCAATACTCACAAAAGCACCACTGACATCACGCTTTGTTCCTCCGATTACGTCAATGTCGTCAGCGTAAGCGAGTAATTGGACGGACTTTTGAAAGATTGTGCCTCTAGTGTTGACGTGAGAGTTTTGCACTATTCTTTCAAGAACGATGTTGAAGAAGTCGCATGACAGCGCATCGCCTTGCCTAAAACCTTGTTTGACATCAAAGGTGTCGGTGAGGTCTTTGCCGACCTTTATGGAGCAGCGTGCATACTCCATCGTCATCCTTCACAAACGGGCGAGTTTGGCAGGGATGCCAAAACTAGACACTGCTCTATATAGCTCGTCTCTATAGATGCTGTCATACGCGGCCTTGAAATCGATGAAAAGGTGGTGGGTATCGATTTGGAACTCCTGGTTTTTCTCCTAGATCTGCCGTAGTGCGAATATTTGGCCGATGGTCGACTTCTCTGACCTAAAACCACACTGATATGGACCTATCAAGTTGTTGACGAATGGCTTCAGGCGTTCACAAAGTACGGCAGAGAAGATCTTGTAGGCGATATTAAGAAGACTGATGCCTCTGTAGTTGGTGCAGTCCAGAGGTTCACCTTTCTTGAGGATCGGGCAAAAAATGCTGAGATTTCATTAATCGGGCATGCTTTCCTCCGACCATATTTTACAGAAGAGCTGGTGCATACTCCTAACCAATTCATCGCCAGCCGCTTTGAATAGCTCAGCCATCAGATCCAGCAGCTTTATTAGACTTAAGTTTAGATATGGCTATTTTCACTTCGTCGAGATCGGGTGGGCGGAATTGTTGGTCTACGTCGTCCAGGTTTAATGGTGCAATCTGCATGGTATCGGAATTCGGTTCGTCATCGCCTTAATACAATTTGCAGAAATGATTTTTCCAAATCCTCAGCACCGGCTGCGATTCTACCACGATGTTCCTCTGATCGTCCTTGCAAGCTTCGGTTCGGGCCTTGTAACCTTGGGAGGTTCTCTTTTCTTTTTGGTAATGGCATCCCTCTATATCTTCGATCGCCCCTTCTCATGCTTTTTGTTTTCCTTCTTAGAAGCTTGTGTTTCTCTCTCCTGTTCTGCTCGTAGAGCTCGCGAGTAGCTATGGTCCTTCTATGCAGGGCCGCTTTGTTTACCTGTTGTTTGGCTGCATGTACCTGCCGGCATTCTTCGTCGAACCAGGGGTTTCGCTGTGGTGGTCGTGCAAGGCCCAGCACGTCAGAGGAGGAATCTCTGATGGCTTCCTGGCAGTTTTTCCACTGGTTTTCGATACTTGCAGTTGGCGGCTAAACTTCCTTACAGTATTCCCCAGTTTTAGCTTTGGTCTGGATATCCGTAGCATTACCTCGGCTACAACGAGGTAGTGGTCCGAATCAACGTTGGCTTTTCAGAACGTTCGGACATCCTTGATACTGGAGGAGTGCCTTGGGTCGATCGCAATGTGGTCAATCTGGTTGGCGATTGATCGACCAGGACTTCGCCATGTCCCCTTGTGTATATCGAGATGCGGGAACTGCGTACTAGCTACCACAACGTTTCGCCCGCAGCAAAGTCTATTAGCCTGAGTCCGTTATCAGAGGTGGTGTCGTGCAGGCTATATCTTCCGATTGTGCCACCAAAAGCGCCTTCATTTCCTAGCTTGGTATTGAAATCACCCAAGGCAATTTTAATGTCATAGCTAGGAAATTGCTCATATCGTTCCTCTTCTCACGAACTGACGTATCTAATTTTACAATATTTTACAGGAGAGCAGTTTTTAGTTTTGTGTCCTCTTTCTATAGGCGTTATTTTTGTGTTTTACAAAGGTTTTGGTATTTTTTTTTTTTGTAAAATTACAAGAATTTGCTAAAGTTTCAAATGGTATGAGATTCAATGTACATTATACTTAACTTAAAACTGTTAAAAATAATCGATCAACCAGATACGTCAGTTCGTGAGAAATTTTAGTGAGAAATTTAAGTGTCGTGACAGTATACACAGGCTTCACTGTTTTGAAAAAAGTTTATCAGTGAGACATTTTAGTGTCGTGATAGTACGCACAGGTATCACTATTTTGAAAAAAGCTCGCCCATAAGCCTTTTACTAAACATTTTTGTATGACATAGTATAGTAAACAGGAAAAACCGAATGCCATTTAAATTTAATTAAGTGATGGGTGAATAGCAAAAATGGGCCTACATCTTAACATAAATTTAAGGCCTTTTTATTTCTACTCACCGATAAATGCCCCTAGTACCTAAAACCACTGTATTTACACAATAATTTGCAATAACGGAAAAATGCTACCCACATAATTGCAGTTACGTCTGTTCGTGAGAAACTTTTCACCTAAAATTGCAGTTATGGCAACTATGTCATAACACATTGAACCATGTTCCAGAAATTTTTCAGGGAATCTAATGATGTAGAAATATGCAATCAAGTTAACCTAGCACATATATGCCCATATCTCAAAAACGACAATTTGCGAGTTACGTCACTTCGGGAGATGAGGGACGATATGTCTTGTCCAGGAGCTCGTAGAACTCATCCTTGGTGTCGTCATCCTACTCCTCTGTGGGGGCATGCGCGTATATGGGGCTAGTGTTGGCGAATTTATCCTTGATGCGAATTGTCATGAGGCGCTCGTTCACATAGTTGAAACTCAAGACTTCTTGCCCAACCCTGCCTCTAACGGCGAATCCACATCCAAAGAGACGCTGCCCTTGTGGTCGGTAAAAGTCACCGTAGTAGATATCGCAGTATTTCAGCTTTCTTTGGCCCCGCCCATCCCATCGCACTTCTTGGATGGCGGTGATGTCTGCTTTGAAGCAGTCAGGGCTTCCGCTAAATGTTCGGCTGCACGTGGTCTATTGAGAGACAGAACATTCCACGTGCAGATCCGAAGTTCGTTGTCCTTATTTCGTTTGCTAGGTTCGTCAATAGTAAATCCGTCCGTATCCGAGGCTTGTTGTTTCTTCGATACTAAAATCTCTTTACGTGGCCGGGAAGTCACTCCGACGACCCCCAACCTGGAGGACCAGACCCTTCTAATATAACTCCAAGGGCGGGGAGGAAGATTAACCGCTCCGAATATGTCGTAGTAGCCCGTATAAGGTGTTCACTAAGGTGTTCGCTAAGGAGTTCAACCTAACGAGACCTGTATCCTATTCACTTTTGAAAAAGTTAAGGGATGTGTTGGAACAGGAGAACGACCAACGAACGTCGAATAAACGAACAAAAGGGGATTTAAAACATTTATAAACCTAAATTCTTAGAAAAAGTAGACAAAATAGTAGAAATAAAATTTACGTTAATGTTAAGGTACTAAAATTTGCATTTAAATTGCTCAAATAAAAGAAACTAGCCTACCCGTGCGAGACCTCTCGCACCAATAAAAATAAAAAATGCTCAAAAAGTTTTGTATTTATATAGAACTCATTCAGTTATAATTTTGAGATAATTTTGATAATTAAATTGCAAGAAGCATTTGGTTTGTTTTCTTTTCCATAATCTGTTTAATAGCTGCGTTTTATTATCTCTGGTCGAGGCTATCTAGATATAATACTTATAACAAAAACATGATATCTAGGCTTCTATCGAAGTTTATTTCAATAACATAGATATAAATGTTCACTCTGACCAGCAGGTGGCTCTTTACCTTTGTTAATCATGTCACCGATTTGTCAGCAGCGTAAGGAAAAGAGACAGGCCGTACCCCGTACATGAAAAATAAGTAAACAAAAGATAAAAAGAGATGGATATATAGCACTGTTTTCCCACTAACCCACATTGTTTTATTTTCACGAGGACGATGGTTGATTTACATAGATGTGTGGTGAATTTGCATGCTTCTTCATCTGCAGACTTGAAGAAAAGTGGAGATGGACAAACCACAATGCCAAAAAATGAATCCATCAAAATATTACTGCGTGTCTACACTTTCACTTTACTGAAATTCCCGTGTCTACACTATGCAGAAAAAATGCTTTCAGTTCCAGAATATCCTTCCTTATCTCACCTGTCACTTGCACAATAAAAAATTCATCATGCCCGGCGCTCATGCCAAAGATTTATTGTTGAAAGTGGTGCATCGGTGCACCGGTTTCTCACCGGCTTCCACTTTCCAATAATTTTGGACTATTTGATGGGAAATTAGGTCTGTTCTGTTAACCTGAGTAGGTGGATGAAAATAAAGCTAGGACCGATTTAACATGGGAGGAATTACAAAATGCAAATTTCTGATCTTCATGACAGCTTAATGCAAATATTTTGAGCGTAAATATATATATGCAAAATATCAAAACTCACATGCATTGTAAATTGCTTTAATAAAGAAAAAGATACATACAATGCAAACGATAATATGTCTTGACAGTCTTGATGATGATGAAAATCAGAAAAAGTTTTCACAAATGCAGTGTAATGATGTTAATAAAAAATATATAACTCTCAACATTTCAAAACGCTAACAAAAGGTTTTTACCATGTTTGTTTTGTATAGAAGTCATGGATTTGAAATGTGATTAATAGTTGAATAAGAATTTGGAAAGTTTCTGTCGGAAATAAAAATACTTCATTCACGATTCCCGTTTTTAAAAGAGTGTCGGTAAATATAACAGTACGATTTTTGTACGATTTTTCGTGTGGAGGGAATACGATCGAATTCTAAATTAGGGAAAGCAACAACAACAAAAAGATTGTATTTGGAAAAAAAGATCAATGTAAATGCCAACTTAGTGAACAGCTGTAAAGTTTGTTTGTTCTTTGATTCTGACGTCCGGGGGAAATTCCAAATTGCACATAATGTATTGGAGTGAGATTGAAGCTCGCTTCGGGTCTTGTAAACCTGAATCGATTTGAAATGGGCTTGTTTCGACTCATTCGCGCTCGAGGAGTGAAGTCGCGTCAAAATTTGTGACGAATAGCCTGGATCGTAGAGTTGGTCTTACAGATAATGCATTATGAACCGTTTAGTTGCATGTTTGTGAATAAATGGTACTCGTGTTTTTTCAATTTTAATTGTTCTGCACTGAAATTAAAACTTAAGTGCCATTAATTTATTTGTCTGTAATTTTAAAATATCGTCGCCGTTTAATCAAAACTAATTAACTCCACTTTTTCAGAACTGAAATACCTCTCGTAAATACGATATATTTAGTAAAACATAGAACTTTTTGTTCTGTAAAAGATCTCTAAATCTTATGTTGGTCTATTTCTAAAGGAAAAATTACCCGAATTCAAACATTCTCAAATTATGGTCACTAAAAATCGATAAAAAGTACAGATATCCCAAAATAAATCAAAATAGACTTAGGGAGTTTTCATTGAACGACGACGATATATGTATAATAGGGTGGTCCTTATATTGGGGTTTTTTTTAAACTCCAACTTGGATAGGCATCAAATGACTCTAAATGGAGAAAAAAAAAATTCCTAATTTTTTCAGATTTTTATTCCACCCCCCTGGTTTCCCTTTTTCACTTGAAGGTTCAAATAATGGAGTTAGGGTGATTCTTATAACACACAAAAAAAAGTCAGAACTTATAGATTAGATTCAGACGAAAAAAAAAAAATCGTATCGAAGGGGGGGTCTATTTCCCCCCGTTCAGGCGGGATGGGTAATTTTCTAAAAATTTGACCCAAAAATGAAAAAAAAAATATTAAAAAACAACGGGACCACTAACTATGTCATGCTATAGCTTTTTTTAAAGCCATGAATTCAGTCTCTATTTACTATTTACAATAAAAACTAGATTTAAAAAATATATTAGAGACTGGATTCATGGCTTTAAAAAAAGCTATAGCATGCCATTGTGAGTGGTCCCGTTGTTTTTTAATAATTTTTTTTTTCTATTTTGGGTCAAATTTTTAGAAAATTACCCCTCCCGCCTGAACGGGGGAAAATAGACCCCCCCCCCTTCGATACGATTTTTTTTTCGTCTGAATCTAATCTATAAGTTCTGACTTTTTTTTGCGTGTTATAAAAATCATCCTAACTCCATTATTTGTACCTTGAAGTGAAAAAAGGGAGACCAGGGGGGTGAAATAAAAATCTGAAAAAATTAGGGAAATTGTTTTTCAATGTTTTGAATCGAATGAGGGCTATCCAAGACAATGTCCAATTTAAGGACCACCGCAATGTATAAATATATATATTATGTTAAAATTCTATATATGTATATAAATAAAAACTTTTTGTTCATCTCTTACTTTTATACTGAAGTGTAGTTCCGTCAACGTCAAGTGCTTTCTAACCTTTATTTTCATGCACCCCATATATTGAACAGACCTAATTTCCCAATACTATTGGAAAGTGGAATTGTTTGTTATAAAAATTCATTTTCATTGGAATTCGAAGTGTTCATTTTCATTGGAAAAATATTTAATTTTTGAGTCGAGTTTTTGTTAAAATTATAAATATTTATTAAATAAAAATATAATTCGCTTAATCCTCGGAAAATTTCGAATCTTTTGATACCTCATTCATTAAAATCGGTTCAGTGTGTGAGCTTAAAAAGGGAGACATACTACAGAAATAATATGTATGATGGCAGAAGCGTCATTTTTCCTCAAACTACATCAGCTTTTAATATACTTCTTTTATATTTTGAAAGTTAATACGATACCACTATTTAGATTGAGTCCGTCATTTGGGCAGTTTGTTGGCGAGAGAAGTGGGGGTTAGGGATGTCGTGAAACATTTAGAAAACATAAACGCTGGAGTAATGAGTCTCGTTTGTGGTTGTTTGAATGTACAAAACATTGAAATTTTTGTTGTTTCAATTTGTTTTAAGCCACCTAAAAAGTTTATAATTTATACACGATGACACTCACGAGCCCGAACTCAATCTTCCTAATCTAAGCAGAGGTTTTTTCTTTAAGGAACAAAAAATGCATCGCTACTTAAATTCAGAATCGATGCCAGAAGCTATTACACGTTAATGTTGACAATTCACACTTAAATACAACATGCCAACGAGTTACAGCATTGAATATTTACGTTGGCAGTCTAATCGTATCTTAATTTTCCAAACCACCAAATTTCGATTAGTGTAAACAAAGCATTAATATAAAACAAACACATCCTTTCAATGATCAAGGTCTGCCAACCTTCACGTAAGAAATGTTTTCTGCCACCCCATTGTGTTGTTCCATTCCAAACATTCCGAAAATCTTATCTGCAATATTATATGCATCTTTTTACTTACTTTTTTATCCACACTTTTCGTTTGTTGTTGTTTACCGTGCTAATCGCTTTCTGCGCTGCCTATACTCTTACCAATGAAAAGAGCCTATTGTTTCTCAAATAGTCGCAGATTAAATTTTCGTTGAGACTAAAGCCTTTTTTTTTAAATAACTCAGAGTCAAAAAATTGAGTCGAATACAGCTTTTCGAAAATCTTGAAAATTTCAAATAAAGAAATGTTCATAAGTGAAATAAAATTTTCCCTTTTCAGAGTTGGGCAGTAATTATCACATTTTGTAATTGATTACAGGGTCAATTACAATTACATATAATCAGTAATTGACTTTTTCCAATCACAATTACATGTATTTGTAATTACATGTAATTGGGAAAAAGTAATTGAAGACCAAGTAGTACCTCGTGGCTTGATGGTAAGTGCGTAGGACTGTCATGCCGAAGGTGTGGGTTCGATTCCCAGCCGTGCCACCTAAAAACAGAAATGTTTTATTCGAGGTACTGCCTCTTGTGAGGAACTGACAAATCCTCCAAGAGTATACTTGTCATGAAAAAGTGCTTCTCATTTAGCCGTTCGGACTCGGCAAAAAACTGTAGGTCCCCTCCATTCCTGCCCAACAAACACGCACACAGGAATGGTTGTGAGTTGTAAGTCACTAGGCCCTGGTTCTCCTCGAGCTGTTGCGCCACCCAATTTATTTATTTATTATTTATTTATAATTGAAGACAAAAAGTAATTGAAAAAACCTGTTATGATTACTTTTTGTTGTAATCATTACACACAAATGTTATTGATAACACAAAATGTCAATTACATTTAACACAATGGGAAAAATCTTTGCGTACCATTTATAAAGTGCATATTAGGTGAATAGGCATAAATTAAAGATCGTTAGAAAAGTGTATCCCCCAGATGTGATCATCATCATCAAGTCCTGTAACCCCGGTTGGGGCATAGGGCGCCAACAAATCATTTCCATCCTTCACGGTCTGCAGATAGATATTTTAACTGTGGCCACGTCTTTCTCTGGGAGTCTGCTTCTGCTAGAACTGTTGATTTCCATGTTGTTCTTGGTCTTCCACCCCGGCGTGCACCCTGAGGATTCCATTCAAAGGACTGCTTTGCAATTTCATCGTTTGGTTTCCTCAGTGTGTGACCAATCCATTGCCATTTACGCTTTCTTATGTCAACGTCCAGCCGCTCTTGACTTGTCCTGCGCCACAATTCCTCGTTTGATATAATTTGTGGCCAGCGAATTTTTAGAATATGGCGTAGACAACGGTTCACAAAAGCCTGCAATTTCTTTGAGATGGTAGTAGTGACTTTCCAGGTTTCGCAAGCATATAACAGCACGGATTTGACATTGGATTCGAAGAATCTCAACTTTGTGCGCAAGGAGATTTGACAGGATTTCCAAATTTGGGAGAGAGAACCGAAGGCTGCGCGAGCTTTATTTATTCTACTTTGAACGTCCACCATTTGCTGAAACAATACTTCAAAGGTAGATAAATTGTTCAACGTCTTCAACTGGCGTCTGATGTATTAAAATACGCTGATGTGTGGAGCGGCCTGTGAGCATTATTTTTGTCTTTTTGCTATTTATTTTAAGACCACTCGACTCTCCTTTTACCTTCAGAGCTTGACACATCCCGTTCAGCCCACTGATGTTATTTGCCAAGAGACATATATCATCGGCATAGTCTAAGTGACTAAGCCTTTCAAACGGTCTCCATTGAATGCCCTGCCTCTCTGCTGTTCCAACGCTGGCCGTCAAAACATCGTCAATCGCCAGTACAAAGAGAATTGGCGATAGAACATCTCCCTGTCTCACACCCCGCCGCACTTCGAAAGAGTCGGATAGCTGCCCATTGTGTAAAACAAAACATCTTGCGTTGTTATAGGACTCTCTTATAATGGCAACAATTTTTGGGGGAATTCCTCTACCAAGAAGTGATCTTCATATAACGGGTGATTTTTTAAGAGGTTTAGAACTTAAAAAAAAAAAACACAAAAAATTCGAAAAAATGAATGAAATATTTATTTGAATCGATAGTTTGAACCTTGCAATTTAATGTTTAAAGATAATTTCATGCAAATGTTGACCGCGGCTGCGTCTCAGGTAGCCCATCCGCTGAGTCCAATTTTGGCATACTCTTTCACACATATCGGCCGGTATCTCACGAATGAATGCATGGATGTTGGCTTCCAGTGCGTCAATCGAAGCGGGCTTGTCCCTATAGACATTAGCCTTGACATACCCCCACAAAAAATAATCTAATGGTGTCAAATCGCACGATCTAGGCGGCCAATTGACCGGCCCGAAACGTGAAATTAACTGTTCACCAAACTCGCCTCGCAATTGCGCCATTGTTTCGCGTGCTGTGTGGCATGTGGCACCGTCTTGTTGAAACCACATATCATGCAAGTCAAGAACTTCCATTTCGGGCAAAAAAAAGTTTGTTATCATCGCTCGGTAGCGTTCACCATTGACAGTAACGCTGCGATTCGCATCATCTTTGAAGAAATATGGCCCAATAATGCCGCCGGCCCATAAACCGCACCAAACAGTGGCTTTTTCGGGATGCTTTGGTAGCTGTTGCAATGCTTCTGGCTGATCTTCACTCCAAATGCGGCAATTATGCTTATTTACGTACCCATTCAACCAAAAATGAGCCTCATCGCTGAACACAAGCAGCGCGCAATGAACATTTCGAACCGAGCACGAATTTTGATAGTAAAATTCAATAATTTGCAAGCGTTGTTCATTTGTAAGACGATCCATGGTTAAATTGCAAACCAAACTGAAGCTGTTTGACAGTGACACAAGGTACTAAACACACGTCAGCTGTCAAAACCAGTGTTGCCAAAACCAAACCAGCTAAAAAATCACCCTATACATTCACGGTTGACTCGGTCAAAGGCCTTCTCAAAATCCACGAACATGAGGTAAAGCGGTAATTGAAACTCCGCAGACTGCTCAAGAACGATACGCAGAGTGTTGGTATGGTCGACACAAGACCGCCCACTGCGGAAACCAGCTTGATGCCTCTTGAGTGTAGACTCGATTCTAACCTTTATCCGCTCCAGATTGATGGTTGCCATTAGTTTTGGAAAAACGGACAAATCTGTAATACCTCGCCAATTGTTGCAATTCTTAAGATCACCTTTCTTTAACAACTTAACAATTACACCATCCTTCCAGTCGCTGGGATAGATTTCGTTTTCCCACACAGCTTGTATCAACTGGTGTAAAATACTAGCCGTTCTGACAGGGTCAGCTTTCAGGAACTCGGCTGGTATACCGTTAAGTCCAGCTGCTTTGTTGTTTTTGAGAAGATTTATCGAAGATTGAATTTCCAGTACTGTAGGGGGTCCGATGTCAATACCCCTATATGATCTACGCATCTCGTTAAGCTGGGGCTCAGCACTCTGCTCAACAGAATCCTCATTAAGCAAGTCACAAAAGTGATCCTTCAACCTGCGCAGCTGATCCTCGATTGATACCAAAAGTGTACCATCCACATCCATTACAGGATGATTGGTGTTGCTTTTCTTCCCGACAACTTCCTTGGATATTTGGTACAATTCCCTCATATCTCCTCTTCTTGCATCGTTTTCCGCATTTTCTGCGAGACCGTCTAACCTCACCCTCTTGTCACGTCTCACACAGCGATAGACCATCGAATGTGCTAAGCGATGCTCTCTTCGCAATTCAGCCTTTCGTTGAGCATCCGCTTCGGCATTTATTTGCATCTTCAACGATTTGCGAAGCTCGATTTTATCCAAGGTGTCTTGGGATATCCAAGAGTCTCTAACTCTCGACTGCTTGGGTACGGTTTCGGATCCAGCATCCATAAAAACACTTTTTATATCACCCCACATCTCATCAATTGTTGAATGTTGTATTCCGTTTAATGACGAAGCTCTGTCGTTAAGGTTGGTGACATAGTTACGACATGTTGGGATCACTTAAAGCATTTGTATTGAACTTCGAATTCCTTGCTGCCCTCTGTGATTGACGTTGTACAGCTGCAGTTCGTAGCTTGAGACTCATGAGAACCAAATGGTGGTCGCTTTCCATGTCGGCATTTCTAATGCTTCGAACATCGCACATTGACTTCCTCTATCGCTGCTGAATCATGATGTGGTCAATTTGGTTTTCAGTTTGACCATCTGGATGTACCCAGGTGATTTTGTTGCAAGTCTTATGTTAAAACACAGTCCCACCCAGTACAAGACGATTAGCGTTACAAAAATCGACCAGCAAATCGCCATTTTCATTCCGTGACCCAAGCCATTTTTCCCCATCACGCGTTCCAGACCGTAGTTGTCTGATCCCACTTGGGCATTGAGATCTCCCATGACAATTGTGATGTCGGCTCTTGGAACACCTCTGTAAACTGAGTTAAGATGAGTGCAGAAAGCGGTTTTGTCTTCCTCAGTCGCTTCATTTGTGGGGGCGTAGCACTGAATTATTGTGACGTTGCGAATTTTTGAACGGAATCTTGCTGTCATTATTCTTGCAGAAATGGGCGCCCAGGATATAAGACTACGCCTCGCTTCTTCGTTCAACATAATTCCGACACCATGCAGCCTTTGGCCACCCTCTCTTTCATCCTCCCCGGAATACAGCATTCTCGTTTGCCCAGAGTCAGCTCTGTATTCGGCTCTTCCTCTCAGTTTACTGATCTTAAGGTGAAGCATTTCACGCTCAACCTGCTCGTATCTACCTTCGCCGTACAAGGATCGAACGTTCCATGCTCCGATTTTCGTACGTATGCGGTAGCCAAAAGTATCATTTGCTCTTCTTAAAAGACTTCTTCTATTTGTTAACGATTCATTTACTGTTATGGCGTCTTGATTGACGCTGGTACACGAAAGATGCCGCACCCCCGAATTCCATGTGCGGTTTACAGCAACCAAAGCTGCAGAAGGATTCTCCATAAAGTGGTTACCTCTTGGGGACTCATTTCCATTTGTTGTCTTATTTTATGTATATATAGCATATATCATTCCACCATGGTGTTTTCCGAGATACGATTAATAACATACATAAGCTCAGATTTGACAGGCACACCCGCCTTTAGTATGGTCAAACACATAACTGCTCGAGGCCGCCCACTAAGGGAAAACAGACGCCTTTTGAAGCCGCCCAATATGGGTTACAGACGCTACCTGCTGCTGCCGTTGGCCTTTTAGCAAAAAAAAGCTCCTCCGCCACCAGACTATCATGCCTTTGACCGCCACCTGCAGTTCATCCGCCTTAAGGGGGCTTTTAACCATCCCAAGGACAATTTTGTGCCCTGACCAGCATCGCTGGGTTGTCTGCTTATCCCGGCACCCATTCGGTCCCCCTGCACGTTGGCGTTACCTGCCCTCTACCACGCGGAGTTGTGCATAGGGATTTTCCCCCAGATGTGAACAAACTAAAAATCGTGCTTGTATATAGTGGTTGAGGTACGTAATGTTTATTTAAATTTTGGACAGTTTTTGATTTTTATATTTTTATTGTTTGGGTAAAGAAGCTTGAAGTTTTGGGAAAAATTGGAATTTTTAACTTACCGTTAAGTTACAGTTTTAAAGTTCTTAAGTTATTCAATATCAATAATAAGAAACAAATTATTCAAAAACAACGGGAATGCCTACAAAGTCGAAAGTGATACTTCTCTTCAAACTTTTTAAAATTATCCACTAGTCTCAGAAGCATTTCCCAGATTCTTTGACGTCTTCAGCACCAGTTGAGAGACTTTTTCGTTTGCTGGAATAGTTTCAACTTCTCGAAGACAAGACCTTAATGATACTAAATTTGAAATGAAACTTTTAGACCGAATTGTGAATTTCTCAAATAATGATTTTTTCTTTTGATCTAAGACCTCGACCCTGAAGTAACATTACAAATTTGTTTTATCAAACAAGAGAAAATATTAATATTTATTAATATTCCTTCAAAACAAAATTTTTGTTTGAGGAAAATTGATCAATGATTTTATTTTTAATTATGGTTTTAAAAATAACTTAAGTGTTTTAAGAACGAGAGTGATATGCAAAGATGCCGTAAATATGTATACACAAACTTTCAAATAAAATCAACGCAAAATTGGATTCCAAAATTATTTGTTTCTATATCAAGTAATTTGTTTTAGAAAATTGCCCTTCGTACTTTAACTGGGGAGAAATAGACCTCTCCTCTGATATTACATATGTTCTCTTGTCTCGACCCAAATTGTATACTCTTTCATTAGATGCATCGTATGTGTATGCCTGTCAATCCAACCGAGCACTCAAGAGTTGTTATTTAAAAATTTAAAAACTATAACCTAACGGTAAGTACAAAATTTCAATTTTTCACCCCAATCCTATAAATATATGTGATAAATTTTTAACGATCTTTAATTTATGGCTATTCATCTTATATGAACCTTATAAATAGTACGCAAGGATTTTTCCCTTACATTGTGTTAAATGTAATTGATATTTTGTGTAATCAATTACATTTTTGTGTAATGGTAACAAAAAAAGTAATCATTACAGGTTTTTTCAATTACTTTTTTTCAATTACATGTAATCAAATTAAGTGATTGCTTTTTTTCAATTATACGTAATTTGTAATTGAAATTTTCAATTACAATTACGTGTAATCAGTAATTGAACTTTTTCAATTACAAATTACATGCAATCGTAATTGACTTTTTTTGCAATGATTACTACCCAACTCTGCTTTATATAAGCACAATTAAAATAAAAAATGAATTTTTTCATATTTTTTATTTAAGATTTTTAAGACGAAAATCTGAACATTTTTATAAAAAAAAAAACGTTTTTCTTTGATTTTAAAAATAAGGTCACTTTGACTACGTGTATCAACCGAAGCTTTTCGACCGGTCTATTCAATATTTACTGTTACCTCGGGTAATTCTTCGTCGGAGTTAATGTTTACTCCGAGATAGATGAACTTTTTAACTACTTAATATGAAAGTGGTTCCAATACAGATTTGTACAAAATTTAGAAAAAATTAATCCAAAATGTTGAGTTATCACCCAAGCGAATAGAACTATTTTTAGTGATATTCTTTTGTATTTTTTGTATTGGAGTGTAATTTCCAATACAAAAAATACAGTAAAAATATAGTCAACGAAATTAAAGGAAGAATTTTGTTTCAATTTTTGTTAGTGTTTTTTGAAGAGCTGTATCTTTGTGACGAGTGGGCGTATTGAGTTGAAACAAAAAGCATTCTACAGCTTCATGTTTTTTGTTTTGTTTTGGTCTAAGTCGATCAGCCTGGTCGGAGTTCACCCTGGTACTTGCCGAAAATTTTATAGAATGGCTTAAGACGCTTACACAGTACGTTATATAGGATCTTATATGCGACGTTTAGCATGGATAAGCCTTGATATTTCTTGCAGGACACATGATTATCTTTTATAAATGGTAAATGAGGAACATGGTGCTGATAGTCCAATCATTAGACATGCTTCTTTCCACAGATACTGGTGATTCGATGCATGCATCCTACAATATCTGAAGCTATTTCACCATAAGAATCATTAACATGGTTGTTCTCAAGCTTCATCATTGTGCCCTGTAACCCCGGTTGGGGCATATAGCCCGGGAGGTAACGACAGAAATTTCACACCCATTTTCTCAAGCTTCATTTTTCTTGTATGTGAAGTACCCTTAATCTATATCAATAATTAGGTGGTCTTACAACGCACCCTTACAACGGGGGGTTACAGCAGGGGTACAAAGTCCGCAAAAAATGACGAAATTAACTCATTTCCTCAAGCTTCAAACTTTCTGTACGCATTATTTGGGACATAAGAAGCAAAAATTATGAGGTCTTACAACTTCATTCTACAACGAAGGTCGTCTTAAAACCATCTAAAACCCGCAAAAAAACTAAAAATCAACTCATTTGCTCTAGGATGAAACCAATTTTAATTTATGGTTGGCATCTTAATAAATAAAAACTAGTAGGTCTTACACCCATAACTTACAACGAAGGCCGTCTTAAAAATTCATGAAAGTGAGGGAACAGTGTATTTTTTCTATTGAAATGCATATCATCAAAGCTAATTATCTCAGAAAGTATTGATCCTACGTCAAAAATTATAATACACAAATTGTTGGCGACAAATTTTTCAAAAACTTTTGCCTGAAACTTTTTTTAAAATTTTGAATATAAATATAAAAAGTTATAAAAGTTGTAGGTGTTTGAAAACTAGATTTCAGGTGGCTGTAATGGTTTTTTCGATATTACGAATAAACCATACATTTTTTGTAAAAAAAAGTTATAGCAACATTGTAGCCCATTGAATTTTCCATTATTTTCATTTGACTATTATTTTTGTGGCACGGCTCTGTAGCCCTCTATATAGGGCTGAAATTGCTTAAAGCTTTACTTTTAACATTTTCATCACATTTTTTTTAAGACAGGCCCGCATTCTCAGAATGCAACTCACCGCATTGAATCAAAATTCGATCTGACTTGCTGAATAATTCAAATTTTGTTAACAAAAATTAAGATTCAAACTTCATTTTAGACATTTATACCAACCAACTAGTGCTTATATGCAAAAAGGGCGTCCCAAAAGTAATAGTCAAAATGGAAGCTGATGACATACTAGGTTATTATTCTTATGAAAAATATTTGATCATATGTAAATACGAAATTTTAACTTCTGTTTTTGTTTAAGAACTTCTTTTACCAATGTACAGGTAAAATAGTAGAGGAAAGGGGGGTAGTTTAGGACAGGGACAGCTTAGGACAACGGCCAAAAAAGTATCAAAACAAATACTTTTTAATATTTAATCACAATTTTACCAGTGGCAATTCTTCCTCAAATAGATATCTGATGACATTTAGGACAATATCAGCTTCTAAAAATAATTAAAAATAAATATTGTTTTCCGGTGCCCGTTGTATTTTTTTTTCGATCTATGACGTAAGCATTTTAGAAAAAACTAGCTGGAATCAACGCGGAAAAAGTTCTTTATCATAATATTTAGTTATTTTGTGATAATTTATTAAACAATATTTTTATTGCTTAAAAAAAAAATTATTTTGTATGTCTACTTGGGGCACTTTTGGACAGTAGATGGGGAGCACATTTGGAATGTCCAAACCAGACTAAGATTTATTATAATAAATAGCGTTTCAAAAAGTGAACAGTGGATACAGTTTAAAACATACTGTCGCCCAAGTATTTAGCAACTCGGAAGAAGATATAAACGTTTATTTCATCAAATCTTCGAAAGTGAATTATGGACTGGTTTATCTTCAAGCAAATAATCTTCCTTTCCAGTACGCTAAGGCATTAGAGAAAGACCATCTCCTATGACTTATTTTACCTTATGTTATGTTTTGAAATAATTTGTTATTGTTTAATAATGCGTTTTTCAAGGCATGTCCAAAACTGCCCCAGGGCTGTCCAAAACAACCACCTAGGGGGACAGATTTGGACACTTATAACAGTTTTTTAAATAGAAAAACGTATATGCATAAAATACAAACTAAGGTATGAAATGGCATTTATTTCCAAGGAATAATACCAAAGAACAACGTCATTCAAGAATAAATTTTATACTGTACTGTATGAGTGTTCCTGGTCGGTTTTTGTAAAAAGTGTCCTAGGGTGCCCCCCTCTCCCCTACGAAAAGTCTTTTGAATAATACAAAATTAGTACCTACCATCATGAAACTTGGTGAAAACGTTTCATGAATTATAAGAATGAAAAATCAGAAGAGTATAAAAATATTTCACATAAAGGCGTTTTTTTGAGGGGGAGAAGGGGGGAAATTGTGGTGTATCAAACAAAAAAATTAACTTTTGTGCAACCTCATATGACTCATGTTTTTAAGGAAGTTTTGAATGCTGAATCGAATGACATAAAAACCAAGTTGATACGGACTCCGAGAAAAAAGTTATTGTAATTTGTATTTTAAGAAGACTATATTTTCAGTATAAAAGTAAAATATTACCGGAAACCAGTAGAAAATACTGGTTTGTCGATGAAACTTGGCATCAATGGTTCATTTGTCATGAAAAGCAATAATAAGAAGAGTCTATAAAAATATCTGTGGTTAATGGGTGTTTTTTTGAAGGTTGGGGCTATGGTGAGAATATTACTATAAAACCTGTGACAAAAATGGTACCCTCATGACACTCATAAAATGTGTTTCATTTACTATAAGAATGAAAAAAAAGGAGTTACATTTACTATGAGAATGAAGAAAAAAGGAGTTTACAAAAATATTAAGGGAGAAAGGGTGTTTTTGTGGGTTTGGTAAAGGCTGTTATTTGTTTTTGGAAACAATTTTTGTTTTTGGAAAGAGTATTCTACTTTCCTTTACCCATTAAAAACATCCTTCTACCGTATAGATATTTTTAAAGACTCTTTTGATTCTTCATTCTGGTAATTCATAGCACATTTTTATAAAGTTTCATGAGGGTACCATTTTTGTCACAGGTTTTAAGGTAATAATCTCATCATAACTCCAACCTACAAAAAAACACCCTTTAACCACAGATATTTTTTAGACTCTTCTTATTTAGTATTTATTATCAAATATTTTTCATAAGGGCAATAACCTAGTCTGTTATCAGCTTCAATTTTGGTTATTACTTTTGGGACGCCCTTTTTGCATATAAACAAGCAAATATATAGGTAGATAATGTACACTAGTTGTTTGGTATAAATGTCTTAAATGAAGTTTGAATCTTAATATTTGTTTACAAAATTTGAATGATTTAGCAAGTCAGATCGCATTTTGATTCAATGCGGTGAGTTGCATTGTAAGCAATTTCAGCCCTTATAGAGGGCTACAGAGCCGTGCCACGAAAATAATGGGAAATTAATTTTTTTTACAAAAAATGTATGGTTTATTCATAATATCGAAAAAACCATTACAGCCACCTGAAATCTAGTTTTCAAACACATACAACTTTTTATAACTTTTTATATATTCAAAATTGTGGAAAAAGTTTCGGATAAAAGTTTTGGAAAAATTTATCGCCAACAATTTGTGTACAATAATTTTTGACGTAGGATCAATACTTTCTGAGATAATTAGCTTTGATGATATGCATTTCAATAGACAAAATACACTGTTCCCTCACTTTCATGAATTTTTAAGACGGCCTTCGTTGTAAGTTATGGGTGTAAGACCTCCTAATTTTTATTTGTTAAGATGCCAACCATAAATTAAAATTGGTTTCATCCTTGAGAAAATGAGTTGATTTTTAGTTTTTTTTTGCGGGTTTTAGATGGTTTTAAGACGACCTTCGTTGTAGAATCAAGTTGTAAGACCTCATAATTTTTGCTTCTTATGTCCCAAATAATGCGTACAGAAAGTTTGAAGCTTGAGAAAATGAGTTAATTTTGTCATTTTTTTGCGGACTTTGCACCCCTCTTGTAGCCCCCCGTTGTACAACTGTGTTGGTAAGACCTTGAAAATATTTCTTTATTTCACTCAAATAATTGATATACACAAAATGAAGCTTAAGAAAATGGGTTGATGAAATCTGTCGTTACCTCCCGGGCTAATAGGGCGTCAACAAAACGTCTCCACCCTTCACGGTCTGCTGCAAGGTATTTTAGCTGTGGCCACGTTTTTCTCTGCTTCCGCTAAGACAGTGGATTTCCCTGTTATTCTTGGTGTTCCAACTCGCCGTGCACCATGAGGATTTCATTCGAAGGACTGCTTTGCAATTTCATCGTTTGGTTTCCTCAGTATGTGACCAATCCAACGCCATTGACGCTTTCTTTTGTCGACGTCCAGCCGCTCTTGACTTTTCCTGGGCCACAGCTCCTCGTCTGATATTATTTGTGGCCAGCGAATGTTTAGGATGTGGCGAAGATAGTGATTCACAAAAGCCTGAAATTTCCTCGAAATGGTATAATTCCTTTATACAACCCCATTTTGAGTATTGTCCAACAATACTACTATTGGGGACGGAATCAATGTTAAATAGATTGCAAATTTTACAAAACAAAGGAATGAGATCTTTATTATGTTGTGATATACACCAATAAAAAATATGTTAAATACATTGAAATGGCTTTCGGTGAAACAAAAAATAATTATGAATACCTTATTATTTATATTTAAAGTAAAAAATAACTTAATGCCAAATTATTTACAAAGAAAGCTTACAGTAAGAAGTGAAATACGTCCATATAAACTAAGAAATAATAATAATTTACACTTACCATTTTTTAGAAATTGTAAAACCCAAAATATGCTTTTTTATAAAGGGGTTCAAATTTACAATAATCTCCCAAATAATGTAAAAATAGAAACAAATTTATTAAGATTTAAGCGCTCAATTATAAATTTTGTTAAAAACAATTATTAATATATGTATTATTATACCTTCTTAAAAATAAAATACAATATTTATAAAATAACAATATAACTTCTTTATTACATGAGGTCCAATCGAATAATAAAAATTAATAATAAGTAAAAGAGTTTATAGAAAAATCAGAGATGAGCTAAATAATATTTTACAAAGTATATAAGTATAAAAATGAAACAAGTGATTATTTTATTAAGAAACACTACAGTCTTCCCCACTTATTAAATGATTTTAGGAACATTTAAAACGAGCAGGAATACGTCTATTTCTGGTGGATCTTCTTAATTCTTGTTGAACTAATAGTTGATGGTTGTTTGATGGAACAGATTGTTCTAAGTTCTCTTGATGAGGATTTTCTTGAAAATTATTTGAGATGGTGGGAACATTATTAAAATTAGTCTTGCTTGGTCTCGGGATATCATTACTTTGACGTGGCATAAATGAAACGGATTTCTTCTTTATCAGTGTTGATTGTAGCTGATTGATATGCCGTTTTATTAATCGACCAGAGTCAAGATCAATTAAGTAGTGACGATCACCAAGTTTCTTCTTTACCTCTCCAAACTGCCATTTGTTAAGACTTTTAACTTGCACTCTCTCTCCCACTTGAATTAATCGGAACGGTTTGGACTTTAGTTTAGACGGCTGTGGGTGGAACGGAAAAATAGCATCCATTTAGATTCTTAGTTTTCTATGAAGATAAAGTTCTGATGGTGATTTTCCACATAAAAGAGGTGTAGCATGGTATCTTAAAAGAATGTTTTGTATTTTAATTTCGATTGAAGCTGGGTCATTTGATAGAGCTTTTAGTCTATTTTTAAGTGTTTGAATATTCCGTTCGGCAAGTCCATTTGTTGCAGGATGTTCTGGGGCTATAAATTTTTGAAAAATTCCATGAGTTGTACAAAAAATTTGAAATTCTTCACTTCGGAAAATTGAAGCATTGTCCGAAACCATAACTTGGGGATATCCATGAATTGAAGGGCCTGTATTGTCTTTGAACTAGATGGTGTGTTTTTGATTATTCTAACTTCGGTCCATTTCGATTTGGCATCTACGCAAACCAAAAAGTAACAATTTTGAAAAGGTCCAGCGTAATCGATATGGATACGTTCCCAGTTTTCTTGAGGTTGATCCCACGGATGTACTGGAGCTTTTGGTGGATTTGACCTGTTCGTTGCACAGTTTTCGCAATTTCTTACTAACCGCTCAATATCTTTGTCAATGTTTTGCCAATAAACATATCTTCGAGCCAGTTGTTTCATTTTTGTTATACCCAGGTGAGTTGTATGAAGTTCCGATAAAATTTTTGGGCGTAAGGTATGTGGAATGAGGATTCGATCTTTTCGAAATATAATTCCATCTTTGAGTGTAAATTCCGAATCATTTGAACTTGTTTGTAGGTCATTGATTGTTTTTTGAAGTTCAGAATCCTTTTCAGTTTCGTCCTTTATAATTTGTGCAGTAATTTCTTCACTTGAAATTTGAAATAAAGTTTCAGCATACAAATTGTTAACTTCTTCACCAATTGCTTGGTCTGCTAAGGATTCTGAATTTTGAACTGGACTTCGTGACAAACAGTCAACGTTTTGATTAGCTTCACCAGGTTTGAATTGAACTGAATAATTGAATCCGGAAAGAAATGAGGCATATCTTAGTAACCTGGCTGACGTCATTTGTGGTAATGCTTTATGTGGATGAAGGATTCGGGTTAATGGCTGGTTATCTGTCACAAGCAAGAAATGTCTTCCATAGATATATTTGTAAAAATATGTTGTACCAAATATAATTGCTAGTGCTTCACGGTCTAGCTGACTATAGTTTTGTTCGGATTTCGTCAAAGAACGGGAAGCATATGCAATTGGTTTTTCAACTCCGTTGAGAGTATGACTTAACACAGCAGCTATACCAAAAGGACTGGCATCAGTTGTTAAAACGACAGGTAAGGTAGGGTTGAATGGCATAAGTATCCGATCGCTGCATAGTTCTGTCTTTAATTTTATGAAAGCTGATTCGCATTTTGAAGACCAGTACCATTTTTGTCCTTTCTGGAGAAGACATCTTAAATCATGAGTCATAGTTGAGAAATTTGGAATGAATCTAGAATAATATGTCACAAGTCCAAGAAATTGTTTCACTTCATCTTGGTTTGTAGGAGAATGCATATCCTTTATAGCTCGTATTTTTGTAGGAGATTTACATATCTTGTTAAATTCAACAACGTGTCCTAAATATTCAATTCTATTTTGTAAGAATGAACACTTCTTTTTATTAATATGTAAGTCATGTTGAGTAAGCTTTTTAAGACATGCAGTGAGATTTTGAAGACATTCACTACGTGATGGACCGTGAATAATAATGTCGTCGAAGTAAGCTTCAACGCCTTGTAGTCCTTGAAGAATTTGACATAATATTCGATTAAAGTCTGAAGGTGCCGTTTTTATTCCAAAACTAAGTCGATTCATTCGATAAGTGCCTCGATGTGTTGATATCGTTTGAATTTTGCTGCTTTCTTCGTCGACTTTCAAATGTAGATAAGCCTTGTATAAATCTAACTTGCAGAAAAATTTAGAATTTCGTAGACTATGTAAAACGTCATCAATCCGCCTAATTGGATGATTCGCTTGAACAAGGCGTTCGTTGACACCACATTTGTAGTCTACACATAGCCGTACTCCACCATCTTGTTTCGGTATGATTACCAATGGAGAACCCCAATCACTTGCAGAAACTAAAGAAATAATTCCGTCTTTTTCGAGTGACTCAAGTTCTTTGTCGACTTTTTCTAAAAGAGCATAGGCGACACTTCGCTCACGTGTAAAAATAGGCTTGGCTCCGTTTCTGAGTTGTAGAGAAACTTGAAAGTTTGGAACACAGCCGACCTTATCTTCAAAAATGTATGAAAACGGTTTGAGAATGTCCTCGATTGAGGTGTTTGATTGAATGTGAAAAACTGTCGGTGGTGTTATCGCTTTTGACGTATTTAAATCAATTTTCTTAAGTTCGATACCTAGACTTCTAATCCACTGTCTACCTAGAAGTGCATCACGACCTTCTGGAACAACGTGTAACTCACCAGTTATTTCTTTACCACCATAGGCAACGTTAAGCGAAAGTTTTCCTAGAGGTTTGATAATATTGCCTGAGTATGATCGAAAAGAAACTTGGGACTTGACCAAGGGAATATTTAAATCAAGACGTCGAAAATCATTTTCAGCAAGCAGAGAGTATTTTGCACCTGAATCTACTTCAAACGTTTGAGTCTTATTGTTAAGCTTAACGTCAATAAGATATTTGTCAAAATTAGAAACATCAAATAAATCTACGATTTCGTTTTCAATTTGATCTAGTTTGTTGAGTCCGTATTGCTCAATTGAATTGCATGGAGAAATCTCCGATGTGATTGCGTTTGTTGAAAAATGACTGTTTTTATGGTGAGATAAGAGAGTGGAAAGACATACCTTTGAAACATGACCTTCTCTTTTACATGAAGTGCATTTGAGTTGTGATTTGTTAGTCCGGCACGATGAAACTTTGTGGTTGTTTCGTCCACATCTTAGGCAGCAATTTTCGATTCAAAGAGCTTTGTAGTTGATGGCTTGAGGTTTTGATTTATGATTCCTATTTGTTGAAGAACATCTTGAATTTGATCGATTCTTGGAATTTGTGTTCGAAACTTTGTGTACATCTGTGTGGTTTGAATATCTTGAGTTTTGTTTCAGTTCTTTGCTTTCAATTCTTGATGCTTCGAGAGCTGAAGCTTTTAACAGAATGTCATCGAATGTTGTTGTGTCAGATTGTAATATTTGTTCGCGTAACCAATCATCTCTTAAGCCCCGGATGAATTGTGCTCGGAGAAAAATCTCGGATACTGACACAGATTTTTCACATTCACATTTAACATTGAATGCACAGTCAAGAATGTCTCTTTGCAATGAGGAAACAAAATCGGCGATGTTTTGGCCATCCTTTTGAAAAATATTTAAGAAAAAATGTTGAGATACAACAACACTTTTCTTCGGCGTCAGCATATTCTTGAAATGTTTGGAAAGTTCTTTAAATTCTAGGTTCTTAAGCGGTTTTTCTGGACCAATAAAAGCAGCTAAATTATTGTAATGTTGAGAACCAATAGAAACGCAAAGAAGCTGGTTTTTCTTTTGATCATTTGTTACGTTTTTCATGCAGCAATAATTTTCGAAGCGTTCTAAATAATTCACAAATTTTTCTTTTTCCGCATCGAAATTTTCGAAAGGTTGAATGTTTGTTTGAGATGGACTAGCTTGTAATTGTGAAACTAGGTCTGTTATCACCTTTTGTTGGTCTTGAAATGCTTTAAGCATTTGTTTTAATTGATTTGCATCCATTTTCTTCACTCGTCGCCAAATTATTATATCTTCTTAAAAATAAAATACAATATTTATAAAATAACAATATAACTTCTTTATTACATGAGGTCCAATCGAATAATAAAAATTAATAATAAGTAAAAGAGTTTATAGAAAAATCAGAGATGAGCTAAATAATATTTTACAAAGTATATAAGTATAAAAATGAAACAAGTGATTATTTTATTAAGAAACACTACATGTATATACTGTGTAAAAAGCTTTAAAATAGCAAATTCATGCTAAATAAAATTTTAACTAACTAACTTTCCAGGTTTCACAAGCATATAACAGCACGGATTCGAAGAATCTCAACTTAGTGCGTAAGGAGGTTTGACTGGATTTCCAAATTGGGGACATAGTACCGAAGGCAGGACGAGCTTATTTATTCTACTTTTAACGTCCAGATCCGTACCACCGACCGTTTGCAGAAACAATACTGCAAAGGTAGTTAAACTGTTCGACTTCTGGCGTCTCTTGTAGAATAATACGCTGCTGTGTGGAGTGGCCTGTAAGCATTATTTTTGTCTTTTTGCTGTTTATTCTAAGACCACTCGACTCTCCCTTCACTTGCAGTGTTTGGCACATCCCATTCAGCCCACTAATGTTATTTGCCATTAGACTTATGTCATCGGCATAGCCTAAATGACTGAGCCTTTCGAACGGTCTCCATTGAATGCCCTGTTGCTTAGCGGAAAAACCACACAAAACTGTGATACCTCGCCAATTGTTGCAGTTCTTAAGGTCAGCTTTCTTTAGCAGCTTAACAATCACACCATCCTTCCAGTCCTTGGGATAGCTTTCGTTTTCCCAGATTTTTTTTTCCGTGGGTAGGTGCAAAACCTGCATCAGGCTCTATTAGGACCGAAAAACGCGTGCTCATAGAAATGTGAGATTCTTACTACACTAAAACCGCCTCCACTTCCCGATTGCAACTATGTTGAAACTTATCTAGCAATTTATTTTTAACGAAGTTAAGTAATGTGTTGCAGGTAACTTTCCGGTGAAAGTTTCTGCGTATTCCGCGGTTTTGTGTTCACCGCACCAAGTCGGAAGGTTTTGTTCTTCGCAGACGGCGTACTAAATTCGACTCGTAAAGAATGTCAATAATCGTTGGATTAGCGTGATCTAATAGCCGATCTCTATGTTTTCGCGCGAAACTCTTTATTTCGTCTCGAACCGTAGGAATCCCGAGATCCCTGCGAAGATCTTCGATTCTTATATACCATGGTGCATTTACAAATAACCTAAGCAATTTATTTTCAAACGTTTGTAAATTATTTAAATTTGTATCGCAGGTAAACCCCAGTGTTGTGTTCTTTTTCTAACTATAGTTAACTATTGTTGATATGTCAAAAAATGTTGTTGATGTGTCATTGTTAGACTTTGTTAAGATTGTTACAACTTCATTTAGGAACGATTCGTTGTTAGATATTGTTGATGTGTCAAATGAACGAATGAATACAAATTTATTTGCATTATTATAGCATAAAATCGTATAATTTTCTTATAAAAATTCTCCTTTATCGCTTACAATCGGCACAAATGCTATTTCAATTTTGTTTTTTCACTGAACTTTATCAAAACCAACAAAAATTTGGTTTGTTTTGTAAACAAATCGGTTCACTTGTGCACTTTGACAGATCAACACTTTCAACTCATGTCCTGGACATGAGTTGGAAATAGTTACAAATCGTAACTCTTTGACACTCCAAAATGCATTTAGGAACGATGTTATGACGTCATATTGTTACGAATCGTAACTATTTTAGAATAAAGGAACGATAAAAGTCAACAATTGTTAACAATAGTTAACTATTGTTCGAAAAAGAACGGACCACAGAGTTGTATACCGTAAGTCCAGACAGGTTTAAGTACCTGCCTGTATAAAATCAATACTTAGCTTGGAATATTTACCGAGTAGCCAGTTCATTACTCTTAATTTACTTTTTAATTCTTCGCATTTCTTTTTCACGTTCGGCTTCCATTTTAATTTGGCGTCTAGAGTCATTCCCAGATATTTTGCCTCATTCGCAAATGGTACACGACCGGTATTAAGAAAGACGGGCAATCTATTTATTTGTTTATACGTAAAGTTCACGTGGACTGACTTTTGTTCATTGAGCGCTATTCGCCATGTTTTTGTCCACTCATCATCATCATATCATATATATTATTTCTGTAGTATGTCTCCCTTTTTAAGCTCACACACTGAACCGATTTTAATAAATGAGGTGTTAAAAGATTCGAAATTTTCCTAGGACAAAGCGAATTATATTTTTATTTAATAAATATTTATAATTTTAACAAAAACTCGACTCAAAAATTAAATATTTTTCCAATGAAAATGAACACTTCGAATTCCAATGAAAATGAATTTTTAAAACAAACAATTCCACTTTCCAATAGTATTGGGAAATTAGGTCTGTTCAATATATGGGGTGCATGAAAATAAAGGTTAGAAAGCACTTGTCGTTGACGGAACTACACTTTAGTATAAAAGTAAGAGATGAACAAAAAGATTTTATTTATATATATAGAAATTTAACATAATATATGAAGGGTCCAGGGGAAAAACGGCTTAAGTCCACTTTAATTGATTCCGAGAAAAACGTAGTTGTAAATATATTACTAAAATAATGGATAGTTTAAAGAAAAATAAATAAAATTAATATTTTTTTTTAATGAGCACGAAGTACTCAAGTAAGCAAACATATATTGATTTTAACATCTTGAATTTTTTGCATGATAAGCTGACAGGAGTCAAAAGGACCTTCGATTTTTTAACCAAAATTTTGAATTTTTTGATTTGAAATTTTCTTCCGAAAGAACCGAACATGATAATTGGAACCGGTTTTTTGCTTTTTATTCAGACACCTCTAGACTTTCAAAATATAGTTTGAAAATAAGCGTGACATTGGACCGTTTTTGCAATTCAATTTGTTAGACAGGACCTCGACCGGATATAGTTAGAATATCTAATTTTTTAATGTTTTAATTATTTACCTGACGTGTCGCTAGGTCTATTCACAAGTTTTTCTTTTTTTAATATCGCTTTGTTTAATTTTTGGAGCAAAAAAGATAGTTTTGGAAAAAAGTTTTTTTAAAAAGTGTACTATTTTGCGAGTTTTCAAAATCCTATGTGAAGAGTGCTATACTACATCAGATAGTACCCATACAAATCTATAAGATGTCATCATTAGTTTAATTTGTTCAAAAAGTGGACTTTAGCCGTTTTTCCCCTGGACCCTTCATATATATTTATACAAACAGTGACGAGCAAAAATGGACAGATGTTTACTTTTATGTGAAGAAGTTGGTGCGGGTCCGCTAAGAAAAAATTACAATTTTATAATTTTTTGTATTCAATCAAATCTTGTTTTCTTCTATTAAATTTTTTAAAAAATATTACAATACACAGAAAAAAAAAATTAAATGAATTTTTGGACATGACCACTTTTGCTCGTTACGGGATTATGGCGTGGGGACGTTTTTCTTGAAGTTCTATCGGACAGTTAATAAAGATCGAGTGAATAATGAATAAAGAAAAATATTTTGACTTATTACGTTATAATTTGCCAACATTTTTGGCAAAAAGTGGCTACAGAGAGTCTGAATTCATTTTCCAATAAGACGGTAACCCTGTAAATACCTCCAAAATTGTAAAGGAATGGTTCGAAAATCAGAAATTTCAGACGATGTCATGGCTCTGACGGCAATCCAACTCAGAATCTCTGGTCCATTGTGCAGTCAAGGTTATGACAGTAAGAAATTCATCCATCCCACACTAATGAGCTAAGGGGTCGCATTTAACTGGAGGGGAGCCGAATTTCCGACCAATTACTTTGCAATTTGGTAGAGAGCGTGCCTACACGGTGTTTGCAAGTGATGAAGAACAAAGGTTTATGGAATTAATAATGTGAACAAAACTTTATCCCGAAACGGGCAAAAGTGGCCAATTCCAAAAATTCATTTAAGATTTTTTTCAGTGTATTGTAAGATTTTCTTTTTTAATTTAATTCAAGAAAATAATATTTGATTTAATACACAAAATTATAAAATTAAAATTTTTCCTCTCGGCTTACAATACTAAGTTCGCACCAACTTTTAAAAATTAGTAAAAATATTTGTCCACTATTGCTCGTCACTGTATATCGTCGTCAACATAAGATTGAGAGGTCTTTTACAGAACAAAAAGTTCTATGTTTTACTAAATATATCGTATTTACGAGAGGTATTTCAGTTCTGAAAAAATTGGAGTAAGGAGTTTTGATTAAAGGGCGACGATATTTTAAAGTTACAGAAAACAAATTAATGGCACTTAGGTTTTAATTTCAGTGCAAACCAATTAAAATTGAAAAAACACGAGTACCATTTATTCACAAACATGCAACTAAATGGTTCATAATGCATTATCTGTAAGACCAACTCTTCGATCCAAGCTATTCGTCACAAATTTTGACGCGACTTCACTCCTCGAGCGCGAATGAGTCGAAACAAGCCCATTTCAAATCAATTCAGGTTTACAAGATCCGAAGCGAGCTTCAATCTCACTCCAATACCTTATGTGCAATTTGGAATTTCCCCCGGACGTCAGAATCAAAGAACAAACAAACTTTACAGCTGTTCACTAAGTTGGCATTTACATTGATCTTTTTTTCCAAATACAATCTTTTTGTTGTTGTTGCTTTCCCTAATTTAAAATTCGATCGTATTCCCTCCACCGAAAAATCGTACAAAAATCGTACTGTTATATTTACCGACACTCTTTTAACAACGGGAATCGTGAATGAAGTATTTTTTATTTCATGATTGTCATCCGACAGAAACTTTCCAAATTCTTATTCAACTATTAATCACTTTTCAAATCCATGACTTCTATAAAAAAACAAACATGGTAAAAACCTTTTGTTAGCGTTTTGAAATGTTGAGTTATATATTTTTTATTAACATCATTACACTGCATTTGTGAAAACTTTTTCTGATTTTCATCATCATCAAGACTGTCAAGAAATATTATCGTTTGCATTGTATGTATCTCCTTCTTTATTAAAGCAATTTACAGTGCATGTGAGTTTTTATATTTTGCATTTATATATTTACGCTCAAAATATTTGCATTAAGCTGTCATGAAGATCAGATATTTGCATTTTGTAATTCCTCCCATGTTAAGTCGGTCCTAGCTTTATTTTCATCCACCTATTCAGGTTAACAGAACAGACCTAATTTGCCATCAAATAGTCCAAAATTATTGGAAAGTGGAAGTGTTTATTTTGACAATTTATTTTCCATTCCATACTTAGGTCTGTTCATATAAGGTGCTCTAAAACGTACATATTAGGCATGTTCAGAAAAATGAGATCTCGGAGACCTCAGCAACCTCTTCTCAACAAAATTTTTCGTTTTTCTATCAAATTACTGACCAGAGAATAAAATGAGTCGAGTAATGTTCATGAACATTGAATACTCACTCGAAAAAAGCGAGTTGAAACAAACAAAGCCAACACAACCAAAATGTTTGCGAGTTTTCATGTTCATGAGTATGATGACTCGTAAGTCAGCACACTCATCAAACGAGTACAAATGAGTATACGTTGCAACCGAGTTCAAATGGTTTCGAATAAAACCGAGTTAGGCGCTCGTGACCATATTGTTCACGATCAGTATGATCAAATAAACTCGAATCGTGGCGGAAGATGTGTATTCGAGGTCTGTTGATGACGATGGGTAGGCTAAGCAATTTTGTGTGGATTGGTGGATTGTGGATGGTGCATGGTGGTTGGTTTTTGTGATGTAATTTCAATTTCTTTTTTTTTTCAGTATTTCGACTAATAGTGAGGAATAGATGTTTCTCGGATTATGTGTTTTCAAAATAATAAAAATAAATGAAATGAAATTTGTTTAGCTTGTTTTATCTAACTGAATTAAAAAAGTATAATCATATCCAAGCTAAATAAAATGAAAAAAAAAGATTTAAGAGAAGAAAATGCATAAAAATAAATAAAACAAAGAAAAAACTAATTCAAAATTAAAAGCTATGAAACTATTTTTTAAATAATAGTTTAGATATATCTATTTAAAAAGATTATAATGTATTTTATAAAAGCCTTTATTGAATATTATTTTTATTTTATTATTTAATTGTTGATCCTCTTAAATTGCCGTGCGTCGTTGAGTGAAATAGGATTTATCTTCAAATTGGAGTTCGCGACCATCTAATTGTTGACAGTATCTGGGTTCAATCTCGTTCTTTTTTCAGTTATTATATTTCCAGACTGTGAAAACGCTCGTTCTGATGCTGCTGATGTTGCAGGGATGCAGTTAAATGAGCTTGTTGAAGATGTTTGAATATATTTTTATTTTCAAACCACTATTGAAGCAAATTTATAGTCCCGTTTGAGTTGTATTGAATATATCTTGCAATTTTAATATCAAATGAAGTTTTGTTCGTTGTCGAATTTGCAACCATAAAGTCGGAGAGATGGTCTCTGGCACTAGATGAAGAAGATGGTTGATCTTCAACATTGCCAACAGATATAGAATGCACTGTCGGAACTATAGACTTTATAATAATCATATATTTCAATTTTCTCGATTTCCGAAAGTATTATTTGCATTTTATTGCATGGAGGATATAAAAATGTTGCAGTTTTGAAAACTATTTTTTTTATATATCATTTTGAAGGCGTTTAAAAATCTCCAACGCACAAACAAAAGTACCTAAATATCCTTTTTAAAAGAATGACTTAAAACCGCAATATCCCAAACTTTCATGTGGCATTTTTGTGTAGGTATGTTATATACCTTACTTACAAAAAGACGTTTGTCGCAATATTGATGATTATGTGTCATATAATTGCATTTCCTATATATCGACCCCTTCATAAATATTTTTAACATCCTCGCAAAAAAAGAAAAACAGACCAGTTTTTTTTCCTGATAATTCAAAAAACACTAGACAATATACCTAGACCCAAAAAACGAAAAGAGTTATCCTTTTTTAAAATAAATCCAAAAATACAGCACTATACATACCGCATTTTTATTAGGGTCGCATACCTATATTATTTACATACATAAATACCTAATCTACATAAGTACATTTGTCGCAGATATTGACGATCATGTGTTGCATCTTCTTACTGACCCAATAAATCTATTCAATAGATACAAACAAAAAACAACAGGAACAAGTTTACTTCTTGCAAAATTGCAAATTGAAACCACCGACCATAGAAACATTGAATAGATAAAAATAAATACATATAGAATATACCACAAACTATGATGCAAGACCAACGACCGATCCACGATCACATTCCCTTTGGCTATTCATGATGTTCACTATATTTTCGAATACCCATTTTCTTTCGAGTATACTCGCTTTGTTTTGAGTACCCGAAAATTGTTGCAACTGTTCACGAGTAATTTTGATTGTGGATATAGAAGGCATCAGATACTCATGAGTTCGATCAATTTGTTTTTATTTTTATTTTTACTCGTGGATAAAATGACTTACGAGTATAGAGGCGGAACGATCGAGTTTGAACGATCATAAACAGAAATTGGACTTTGTTCGAACTGATTCGAACACGCTCATTTTAATCTCTGTTACTGACGGAGCAAAACGAACGCAAACGAACATGTTCATCTTCATAAGTGCCTCTATAAATGTTGTTGTGAAAGGCGCATCCGGTGAGAAACCGGTGCACCGATGCACCACTTTCAACAATAAATCTTTGGCATGAGCGCCGGGCATGATGAATTTTCTATTGTGCAAGTGACAGGTGAGATAAGGAAGGATATTCTGGAACTGAAAGCATTTTTTCTGCATAGTGTAGACACGGGAATTTCAGTAAAATGAAAGTGTAGACACGCAGTAATATACTTTTGATGGATTCATTTTTTTACACTGTGGTTTGTCCATCTCCACTTTTCTTCAAGTCTGCAGATGAAGAAGCATGCAAATTCACCACACATCTATGTAAATCAACCATCGTCCTCGTGAAAATAAAACAATGTGGGTTAGTGGGAAAACAGTGCTATATATCCATCTCTTTTTATCTTTTGTTTACTTATTTTTCATGTACGGGGTACGGCCTGTCTCTTTTCCTTACGCTGCTGACAAATCGGTGACATGATTAACAATGGTAAATAGCCACCTGCTGGTCAGAGTGAAAACTTATATCTATGTTATTGAAATAAACTTCAATAGAAGCCTAGATATCATGTTTTTGTTACAAGTATTATATCTAGATAGCCTCGACCGGAGATAATAAAACGCAGCTATTAAACAGATTATGGAAAAGAAAACAAACCAAATGCTTCTTGCAAAAAAATGTTAAAAATTATCTCAAAATTATAACTGAATGAATTCTATATAAATACAAAACTTTATGAGCATTTTTATTTTTATTGGTGCGAGAGGTCTCGCACGGGTAGGCTAGTATATATTATTTCTGTAGTATGTCTCCCTTTTTAAGCTCACACACTGAAGCGATTTTAATGAATGAGGTGTCAAAAGATTCGAAATTTCCCGAGGATTTAGCGAATTATATTTTATTTCATAAATATTAATAGTTTTATCAAAAACTCGATTCAAAAATTAAATACTATTCCAATGAAAATGAACACTTCAAATTCCAATGAAAATGAATTTTTAAAACAAACACTTCCACTTTCCAAATTAGGTCTGTTCAATATATGGGGTGCATGAAAGTATTCACTATAAAGGTTAGAAAGCACTCAACGTTGACAGAACTAAACTTCAGTATAAAAATAAGACATTAACAAAAAGTTTTATTTATATGTATATGGAGGGCTCACAGCTGAACCGAACCAAGTCAGAAAAAGAAAATTCGAAGATAGTAAGAGGATTAGTAACTAAACTGCCATTAATTAATGAATATTTTACTTCTTGAAAGGACAAGTCTAAAGTTTATTCTCTAAATTAAATTATGATTATTATTCTCTTATCTAAAAATGAAAACCTTGAGCTGAAAAATTTTCACAAAAATTTGAAAAACAAATTATGACTTGATTCGGTACAGCTGTGAGCCCTCCATATATAGAATTCTTACATATATATATTATATTGATATATATTTTAAAATTACAGAAAAAACAAAATTTATGGCATTTACGTTTTAATTTCAGTGCAAAACAATTAAAATTGAATAAACACGAGTACCTTTTATGCGTATATATTGAAACTAAATCACATTTATTCATAAAAATGCAGATAAACGGTTCATAATGCATTATCTGTAAAACCAACTCTTCGATCCAAGTTATTCGTCATAAATTTTGACGCGACCTCACTCCTCGAGCGCGAATGAGTCGAAACAAGCCCATTTCAAATCGATTCAGGTTTACAAAGAGTCGAAGCTAGCTTCAATCTCACTCCAATACCCTTTGTTCACGTAGTTAAAAATGCATGGTTGCTTTTTTTACATGCGCTAATTTGCAATTTGGAACTGCCCCGGACGTCAGAATCAAAGAACAAACAGACCTAACAGCTGCTCACTAAGTTGGCATTTACATTGATCTATTTTTCCAAATACAATCTTTGTGTTGTTGTAATAAATTGCTTTCCCTCATTTTGAATTCGATCATATTCCCTGCACACGAAAAATCGTACGTGTTATTATATGTACCGACAAAATCTTTTATACACAGGAATTGTGAATGAAGTAGTTTTTGTATCATGATTGTCATCCGGCAAAAACTTTCCAAATTCCATAAAAAAAAGAACATGGTAAAAACCTTTTTTTAGCGTTTTTAAATGTTGAGAGTTATATTAACATCATTACACTGCTCTTGTGAAAACTTTTTCTGATTTTCCTCACCCTCAAGACTGTCAAGAAATATTATCGATAGCATTGAATCTATCTCCTTCTTTATTAAAACAATTTACAATGCATGTGAGTTTTGATATTTACGCTCAAAATATTTGCATTCAGCTTTTATGAAGGCCTGACATTTATCATTTGCATTTTGTAGTTCTTCTAATGTCAAGTGCGGTCCTAGCTTTATTTTCATCCACCTATTCAGGTTAAATGCCGGACTTACACGATTGGAAAACTGCCAGTATAATGACGAAAGCAACAACAAAAGAATGGACAATTTCATTCTTTTTGTCATTATACTGGCAGCTTTCCATTCGTGTAAATCCGGCATAACAGAACAGATCTAATTGCCCATCAAATAGTCCAAAACGATTGGAAAGTGGAAGTGTTTATTATGACAATTTATTTTCCATTCCATATTTAGGTCTGTTCATATAAGGTGCTCTAAAATTTTTCAGTTTTGCTGTCAAATTACTGATGGAGCAAAAGTAACGCAAACGAACATGTTCATATTCATAAGAGCTTCTATAAATGGTTGTTGTTGATATTATTATTATTATTATTATTATTTGAAGCTTTATTTACCATACAAAATTTTGAAATACATACATAATACTTGGTGTTTAAATCTTAACAATTTTTTTTTTCTTTTTTTTTCTCTTTTAACTATTATTTCATTATTCATACAATTAAATTTGTTCTATATAAAAAGTATGTAGCAATATAATTTATTCAATTAAATAAAAAAAAAAATAAATAAAAGTCCATCTGGCATAAGCCTCCCCCATAACTGTCCATAGATCTCTGCTTTTAGCGTCATTGTACCAGTTGCTGTTAAATTGTATTAGATCGTCCATCCATCTTTTATTTGGTCGTCCTCTTGGTCTTTTTCCTTCTGAAGGGGTCCATTTTGTAACTATTTTTGTCCATCTATTGTCTTCAATTCTAGAGATGTGACCCGCCCAGCTCCATTTCAATTGTTTAACTCTTTCTATTGCATCTGTTATGTTCGTTCTTCTTCTTATTTCCTCGTTTTTAATTCTTTGAAAAATCTTAGTGTTTAGTAATCGTCTTTCTATTTTAACTTGGCATATTCTTAGTTTTTCGAGTGAATTTGATGTTAGTCCCATTGTTTGCAATCCGTATGTCATTACTGGAAGTACTGTAGAGTCCAAGATGTATTTTTGAGTGTCCTTACTGAGTTTCGAGTCCAAAATCTGTTTGATATTCCAAAACTGCTTCCAGCTGTTCGTTATTCGTCTGTCTATTTCTTTTTCTTCTTGGTTTGTGAACGATTTCAGCTGTCCTAGGTATATATAGTCATCAACATAGTCAATTTTTTCTTTTTGGATCGATATATCCTTCTTAATATGGTTTGTCATGGCTTTGGCTTTGTTTTAATTTAATGTTAGTCCATGTATTTTGCACTCTGTAGCAAGTTCGTTTATCATTATTTCTAGCTTTTCAGGTGTATCGGAAAGCAAGACTACATCGTCTGCAAATCTTAGATTGCTCAGCTTCTCTCCCCATATATTAATTCCATATTTGTCCGTCCAGCTCATTTTCCGAAAAATTTCTTCCAATACTGCTGAGAATAGTGTCGGTGATATGGGGTCTCCCTGTCGTAAACCTCTTAGTATATTAAATTCTCGTCCGATTTTGTCCGTTTTTACCTTTGCCTTGTTGTTGTGGTAAATGTTTTTCATGGTCTGAATGAATATCGGATTAATATTTTGATTTGTCAGTGCTGTCCATATGCTTTTATGTTCCACAGTGTCAAAAGCTTTGCTAAAGTCGATAAAAAGGAGGTACAAAGGTTTTTTATATTCGTTAAATTTTTCGATGAGTTGATTTATAGTCTGTAGATGGTCAGTTGTTGAAAACCCTTCCCTGAAGCCAGCTTGTTCTCTTGGCTGATTTGCATTCAGTGAAAATTTGACTTTTTTATATAAAGCTTTTGAAAAAAGTTTATACATTGTCGATATTAAGCTGATTGGTCTGTAATTGTTTATATCCTCTTTGTCTCCTTTTTTATGTAACAATATAATATCACTGTGTTTCCATTGCTTTGGTATCTGTTGTGTTCTTAAGATAGCGTTATAAAGTTTTGTCAAAGTTGAAGTCAATGTCTCTTTTCCAAATTTGAGAATTTCAGCCTCTATTCCGTCGCTCCCTGCGCTTTTCTCCTGTCCCAAGCTGTCTATAAAGGACGCTATATCGCTTTCATTGAAAATTATAGAATCGTCAAAGAGATAGTCATTTAAATTGTTGTCATCTGTATGGTCGGTTGATACAAACAATGATTCGAAAAAGTCTGTTGCTGTCTTGTTAATGTCCATTCTTTTTGTTTTTCGTTTCATGTTGCTTTTTATAGATACCTACAATCCATTCTTTTTCGTCACATAAATATTGTTTTGCCTTTTTAATTGATTTGGTATGATTAACTATATCTTTTATCTTTGTTTCGTTAAATGTTTGTATGTCTTTTTTTGTGTTGATTTTTATATTTTTTCTCAGTATTTTCAATTCTCGTTTTTCATTTTCAGTCAAATCTTTTTTTGCTCTCAAGTCCTCTCTTTTGTTAATTAGAATTTTTGTGCTCTGTGAAATTTTGTCAGTTTTTTGGTTTCTCTGTTTCATAATTGTATTTTTTGCTGAAGTCTTCATAATATTTTCCAGGGTGTCATAGATATTTTGGATATTTTCCGCTGTAAATGGTATGTTTATGTTTTCTCTAATTTTGCTATCGAGATGTTCGTTGTATGTCCTTTTCTGCTCTGGAGTGATTTCTTTAGGAGTGAAATATTTTTGTTGGTTTCTTTTCAATGTATTATGGTTAATCTTTATTTTTGCGCGTACCATTCAATGGTCACTATCAAATTTTATGGTGGTTAAGGTCGAAATGTTTGCAAAGGTTAGGTTTAGTTCTTGTAGCAAGTCAAATAGTTTTTCTCCTCTGATATTTCTTTCTCCATATCCAAATTTTCCAATAATATGATCTTCGCCTTCTTTTCGGAGTCCCATCTTCGCGTTGAAGTCACCAATAATATACATAACCTCTGTCTTTTTTGTGTGATACGCCTTTTCAAGTGTTTCATAAAAGGAGTTTATTTCATCGTCAGTGGCTTTGAGTGTTGGTGCATATGCTTGTATAATGGTCATTTTTGTGTTATTGACTTGCAATGTAATACTACAAATCCTTTCAGTAAAAAAACATATGTCATTTATATAATTTTTTAGGTCTTTTTTAATTAGAAAGCCAACTCCGTGGAGTCCTTTGGTTTCTCCAATGTGGCAAAATATGCCGGTGTCATTTTCAACTATTTTTTGTCCATATATTTTTGTCTCAGATAGTCCTATAATATCCCATTCAATGTTAGATATAGCTTGTTTGAGTTCTTCCATTCTTCCATTCTTCCGTCTGTAGATAATGTTCTTACGTTGAATGAGCATATGTTTATGGTAGTTTTTGTCAATTTCGTTAATTTTGTTAAACATCTTGGGGGGTATGAGCCTACATTCCTCAAACCTCATTGTTGATATAGGGAAGGATATTCTGGAACTGAAAGCATTTTTTCTGCATAGTGTAGACACGGGACTTTCAGTAAAATGAAAGTGTAGACAACCACTAATATACTTTTGATGGATTCATTTTTTGGCAGAAGCATGTAAATTCACCACACATCTATGTAAATCAACCATCATCCTCGTGAAAATAAAACGATGTGGGTTAGTGCAAAAAAAGTGCTATATATCCATCTCTTTTTATCTTTTGTTTACTTATTTTTCATATACGGCTTATCTCTTTTCCTTACACTGTTGACAAATCAGTGACATGATTAACAATGGTAAATAGCCACCTGCTGGTCAGAGTGAAAAGTTATATCTATGTTATTGAAATAGAATCCTAGATCCAATATTGTTTTTGTAATAAGTAGTAAGAGATAGCTTCCACCCAGACCCGGAGATAATAAAACGCAGCTATTAAAAATGTATGAAAAAGAAAATAAACCAAATGCTTCTTGCAATTTAATTTTCAAAATTAACTCAAAATTATAACTGAATGAGTTCTATATAAATGCAAAACTTTATGAGCACTTTTTATTTTTATTGGTGCCAGAGGTTTCGCACGGGTAGGCTAGTTAACATTATTAAGAGCATTTTGTAATTTAATCGTAGCTTCGTTAATCGTTTTGCCTACTGCTAGTATTGCAGTATCATCAGCAAACGTTGCTACGAAAGTGTCTGTTTGAGGTATATCACGTGTAAATAGAAGGTACAGAACTGGACCTAAAACACTACCGTGTGGTACCCCAGCCACTATTTCTTTGAAATTAGAATATTCATTTCCGTGTCTCACACGAAAAAGTCTGTTTTCTAGATATTCGTTAAGAATTTTATAAAGTGCTTCAGGCAGAACTTGCCGTAATTTGAATTTGAGGCCTCCGTGCCACACCTTGTCAAACGCTTGCGACACATCCAAAAAGACCGTCGAACAGATTTTCTTTTTTTCAAGAGCTCTCTCAATTACGACAGTTATTCTATGCACTTTATCAATTGTTGAATGCTTGCTTCTTAATCCGAACTGATGTTCAGGTATTAATCGTTTCTCTTCTATTATCGGCTGCGGGCGCAGGAGTAGTATTCTTTCAAAAACTTTCGATATTATAGGAAGAAGCGAGATCGGTCTGTAAGACTTCTTTTCATGAGATGGTTTGCCAGGTTTCAAAACCATTGTGACTTCCGCAACTTTCCATTGGCTCGGAACATATTCTAACCTAAGGGCGGCATTTATTCTATAGAGGAGGTTGATCAAACCTTTACGAGGAAGCATTTTTAGATATTCTGCCGTGATTAAGTCATAACCTGAAGCTTTATTGGACTTAAGCTTTTTTATTTCTTTTTTTACCTCGGCAAGTGTAGCATTTCTTATTATGTAGCTGTCATTTGATGTAAAATTCATATTCAAATTTTCGTTGAGTTCTTGTCCATCGAAAGGCTTAAATGTGTCCTCCGGGTAATCAGCGAATACCATCGCTTTTTCTTTGTCACTTTTAGCCCATTCATGTTGGCCTTTCGTCTTTTTGTTACTTTTATAGCTTTCCAAAGTGAGTAGTTAGAATCTTTTCCTGCTGTCAGATTTTCGAGGTAATTAACTTTGCCAATCGATTTAAATTAAATTAAATGAAAATCGCAATTATTTTCCATTCCTGCCTCATATAGCATTCGACCCTTTTGAGATATGCATCTTGAGGCCCAGAAGGTGTGTTTTGCATTGAAGTCACCACCAACAATGAAGTTTGGGCTTAGTGACTTTATCAGTGTCGTAAATTCACTCTTATCAATTTTGCAACGCGTAGGGCAATATATTGAAGAGACATTGAGAAAAATATTTTTAGTTCTAACCTGAACACTACTCAATTGCATTGATTCCACCTCTATTTTCAAGCATATCGAGTGTTCAATGCACTCTTTTATATATAACGATGATCCACCTCTTGCTTTGTTTGACGGATGAACAGCGTGGTAGTCATGAAACCCGTGGATTTTAAGATTTGATTCATTTTTTGCATGCGTTTCTGATATCAAACATGTGTCGATATCATTTTCCTGCATGAACATCTCTAATTCTCCAAGTTTTTGCCATAATCCGTTGGCATTCCACGTAATACCTATCAAAGATAACCTACCTAACCTATCAAAGATAAGTTAATTTGTATCACGTTGCTCTTCAAGTTTCGACAGAATTATTTTAAAGGCTTTCGAAACCAGATCTGTTTCAGTATCGTTATTAACGGGCCGTTCTTTGGCCGCTATTTGGGCGTATATTTCTGTATTACCTTGCTTTGATATTTTGTCTGAAGGTATTGACACTTTTTCTTTTCCTGATTTAAAAGTCTTGGGAGTTCCGTTTTTAATTAGCCTTGGTGGTTTTCTTTGCGTTTGGGCAGATTTTGATCTTCGCTTTTTTAATTCTTTAGCTACTTCGCAGCCCCTATAGTTTGCCGGGTGCTTCCATTACAATTAATGCACGTTGGTGGACTTTCACTTTTTTCCGTTGCAGTCAGCGGTTAGACGCTTTTCGGCACATTTTACACACCTTGGCTCTTTTTTGCAATAGGTTTGGGTGTGATTGAATTCTTGGCAGCGTTTACACTGAGGGACTAACCTTGTGCTCTTTCTTAGAGGTTCGATCTTGACTACGATGTTTAAAATTGTTTTTTCTATTTATAAATTTCATCTAGTTTTTCAGTCTTATCGAACGACAGTTTAATAGTGGAAGGCCACGTTGTACCACTTTCGTTTCTCCCTCTTTTTTCTGTTTCTCTCTTTTGACGATGTTCATTGTATCTAAGAAATTGAAGTTGAGCTCTTTTAGATCACTAATGATATCTTCTTTTGAACATGAGGCGTGTAGACCTCTCGCAACAACACGTAAAGGCCTTTCTGACTTATTCTCGTAAGTATACCATTCTACTTTTTCTTCGTTTAATTTTCGCGACAGAAGGCGGTAACTTTCGGGGTCTTTGACACAAACTTTCCATTTATTGTTGTTAAGCGAAAAAACTTTAAAGTCCGATGTTCGTAATGTCTTTAAAATAGTTTGCAACTTATTATACTCCGCAATACCGACCAGATGAAACGGATGTAAAATACTAGCCGCTGTAACGGGATTGCCTTCTAGGAATTCAGCTGGTATTCCGTCTAGTCCAGCTGCCTTGTTGCTTTTGAGGAGATTTATTGATGTTTGGATTTCCGATTCTGACGGGGGTTCGATTTCAATACCCCTAGACCTGCGCATCATGTTTAGTTGCGGCACTTCAGCACTCTGCTCAACTGAATCCTCATTTAGCAGGGCACAAAAATGGTCCTTCCATCTGCGTAGCTGATCTTCAATTGATACCAAAAGTGTGCCATCCACATCCATTACAGGATGATTGGTGTTGCTTTTTTTCACAATAACATCTTTGGCTATTTGGTACAACTCCTCTTCTTGCAGCGTTTTCCGCATTATCTGCGAGTCCATCTAACCTCACCCTCTTGTCACGTCTCACACAGCGATAGACCATCTTATGTGCAATGCGATACTCGCTTCGCAATTCAGCCTTTCGTGGAACATCTGCTTCGATTTTATCCCAAGTGTCTTGGGATATCAAGGAGTCTCTAACTCTCGTCCGCTTGGGTACAGTTTCGGATCCAGCCTCAATTAAAACACTTTTTATTTCACTCCAAATCTCATCAATTTTTGAATGTTGGATTCCGTTAATGACTAGGCTCTGTCGTTAAGGGTGGTGACATAGTTACGACATTTAAAGCATTCATTATGAATTCTGAGCTGCATCCTGCGCTGGTTTTTGTACGGCAGTTTGAGACTCATCAGAACCAAATGGTTGTCGCTTCCCACATTAGCATTTTTTATGCTCACACATTGACTTTCTCCATCGCTGCTGAATCATGATATGATCAATTTGGTTTTCGGTTTGACCATCCGGATGCACCCAAGTAATTTTGCTGCACGTCTTATGCTTAAATACAGTCCCACCTATCACAAGACGATTCGCGTTACAAAAGTCGACAAGTCCGTGACCCCAAAGCAATTTCTTCCCATCACGCGTTCCAGCCCGTAATTGTCTGAACCGACTTGGGCATTAAGATCTCCCATAACGACTATGATGTCTGCTCTCGGAACACTCCTGTAAACCGAGTTAAGATGAGTGAAGAACGCGGTTTTGTCTTCCTCGGTCGCTTCATTTGTAGGGGCGTAGCACTCAATAATTGTAACGTTATGAAATCAAACTACGCCTCGCCTCTTCGTTCAACATAATTTCGATACCATGCAGTCTTTGGCCACCCTCTCTTTCATCCTCCCCGGAATACAGGGGCGGAATCGGCTAAGGTGATTTGTGATAGTTGACAGTCACAATATTCAAATTCGGTCTAAGTAAGGTGATTGTCACATGTGACAATCATATTTTTGTGACTATTTCTTGTGACAGCTATTTTGTTGTCATTTTCATATAAAATATAGTAATAGCATGACACCATAAGTATTGCCGTTGATTTTTAATATTTTTTTTCTTTTTTAAACCAATTTTTGTTAGGAAATTGCCCCTCCCGCCTAAATGGGGGGAAATAGACCCCCACTCTAAAACGATTTTTTTCTTGTCTGAGTGCAACTTACACGCACTTGCCTTTTGTTACATTTTTTGCAAAACATCTTGTTTTATAGCAGATTTTTTCAACACGGAATCCAAAAAACTTTTTAATTTACCACGAATACCACTCTGACCTTGAATAACTTTGAAAGGAGTACATTAATTAGATAAGAAGTAGGGACCTTTTTTAAAGAACATCAAATTTTCTTTCAGATTCTACCTTGATCATTTCTGTATGATAACCGTTTCTAAAGTTATAAAATAAAAAAGGAATAAAAAAAAAGTTCTCATACGATTTGTATGGAAAACAGAAAGTATCGATGAGCGACCTCTAAATATTGACCTAAGGGGCTGAAATTTTGCCAGGATTAGTATTTCATTAAACTTTAACTAAAAAGCTAGTGGCATCGAAGATCGAAGACATTTTCATTTTTTTGAATCAGTCTAATGTACATACAATAGAAATGTGTTATTCTTGAGAATTAACCTCAGAAACAAACCCGAGCACATAATTCCGTCCACACACCTATATTATGTACATATTAGTTCTAAATTATAAATATATAAATAATTGACGTTCACAAATGTAATCTTTTGTTTCTTTTAAAGGCGAAGATGGTTTTAGACCAATAAAACAATACATTAGGCACATTCGGTTTCATGAAATCGATTTTCGACTCTTCCCATACAAAAACTTTTTTTTCCAACAAATAGAGAAAAGGTAACTTTGTTTTTCTCTTAAGAAATTCTCGGATAGTAAAAACACTCATTTGTGTACTCGTTTATGTACCTACATATTTTTTGGGTTTATAGATTTGCCAGCTGGAGTTTGATTAACCCACATTTCTATTATTGTCCAATACCAGTTGTGTACAAATACAATTTTCTTGAAGTTGGTGGATGCCACATGCAAGTTCGGAATGGTCGGCTAAAATAACCCAAATAATAATGTGTGAGACAACAACAACAAATCAAATAAATGCATTTTTGACACCTCTCAGTCAGTACTTGTCTCTAAAAGTGATGCCAATTTTTTAATAATTTTTGGTAATCACCTTACCCAGACGGAAAATTTAATGTGATCACATTTGATTATCATAAATGTGACAATCACTAATCACCTTAGCCGATTCCACCCCAGCATTCTCGTTTGTCCAGTGTCAGATCTGTATTCAGCTCTTCCTCTCCGCTTAGTTTCGCTTATACCCAGGATAATGATCTTTAGGCGAAGCATTTCACGCTCAACCTGCTCGTATCTACCTTCGCAGTACAAGGATCGAACGTTCCATGCTCCGATTTTCGTACGTATGCGATAGCCAAAAGTAACATTTGCGCTTCTTGAAAGACTTCTTATTTTTTGTAAATAAATAAAATAAATAAATAAATAAATAAATAAGTACATGAAAGATGCCGCACCCCCAAATCCGATGTCCGGTTTACGGCAACCGAGGCTGCAGAAGGATGTTCCATAAAAAGATTACCTCTTGGCGACTCATTTCCATTTGTTGTCATAGTTCATGTATTTGCATGTATTCTTTTACGATGGTGTTTTCCGAGTTACGGTTAATCTCAGATTTGACATGGTCAAACACATAACTGCTCGAGGCCGCCCACTATGGGAAAATAGACGCCTTTTGTAGCCGCCCAATATGGGTTACAGACGCTACTTGCTGCTGCCGTTGGCCTTTCAAAAAAAAAAGCGTTACCCGCTCTCTACCACGTGGAGGTGTGCATAAGGATTTTCCTTTCATTAAGCCTAGAGCCGAAGTGGCGTCCACTGAGCAAAGCTTGCTCATCATAATTATTAATTAATCATTGAAAGTGATTTTATAAAAGATGATGTTTCAAATTGAATTTTTGCTTGGATTAAAATAATAAGTGTAATTATTATCATCCAAATAATCTTTGATTTTGCTTTCTTAACGTCTCAAAATTAAAAACTAAAATATTCAATGGTGGGTTTTAATAATAGCTATAAATAACACCTAGAAAACTGTATTGTACCAGTCACGCATGCTCTGCATTTCTCTTTTTGCTTATTTGAGACAGGAAAGGGAATTTTTGTATTCTTTATTCCACAAAAATTGGCTTCTGTGAACAGTTCATTCCGAAAGTGGAATTTTGGTGTTCTGAACTTCAGTCCGAATATACACCGTTTTAATGTGAATTCAATTCATATACTTCAGATTCTTTGTTGTAGTGAGCTTAGAGCAAGCTGCATTCTACAATCAGAGACTCATCATGAGTGCATGTGTTAGTGGTTAGTAGTATTAAGCAAACTAACACAAGCACCTGTATAACTACAAACAATTAACAAAATTAGAACAAATACAAAATTAGATATAAAATAAAGCATTTAATTAAATATACAAAGTTAAAACAATTACTACATTAACGAGAGTGGAGCACTGGTTCGAAATAATGTTTTTAATCCTATTTTACTCATGTTAAAATCAACAGATGAGGCGTTCAAGTTAAAAAGTTTGCACATGCGATTTAGAGGCTCGTGTGTGCCATAGTTTGTTCTGTGAAAAGGAGCATGAAAAAGTTCAAATCTTCGCAGGTGGTGGGATCCTCCGCGGTGATTAATGCCTACACAGGCTAACATGTCAGGCGCATCAATTTCACCATTGATAAGTTGATGAAAAAATACCAAATCGTTATTGACACGCCTTTGATATAAAGTTTGAAGTTGCAGAAGCTGAATTCTGTGTTCATAAGGTGGAAGGTTATACGGATCAGCCCAAGGTAGACCTTTCAAGGCAAAACGAATGAATCTATGTTGTATTGCTTCAATACGACTTTTATGAATTTCGTAAAAGGGTGCCCATACTTGGGAGGCGTACTCAAGATGGGGTCGTACATAACAATTGTATAAGGAAAGAGTAACGTACGGATCGTTAAATTCTTTTGCCCAGCGTTTTATAAATCCAAGCATTGAACTTGCCTTATTTACAATAAAATTAATATGTTCTATGAAACCTAGATCAGAACTAAAGTGAACACCCAGATCTTTGAAACTAAAAACACGACAGAGTGTGTGCTGTGAAATGGAATAATCAAGAGCACTCACTACTCGTTTTTTAGAGAAAGTTATAGTTTGACATTTAACTGGGTTATCATCTTGTTTTGAGAAACTTTAAAGTTATGCGAAAATTTACAGTAGTCGCTCATATTCTTGATATCACTTTTTGTGAATTTGACGAACAAAATGACTTTTGTGAATATGTAGTTTGAGTGAATTGGTTTTCGAACATGAAAATTCGTATTCTACATTCCCAACATAAGCTGTTTTGTAGATTTAAGACTTTTTATCGTGGACATTGTAAATAAAATGACACTTAACACACTTACCGCGATAATTTGATGAAATCAAAACTATTTTGATTATTTTTGCCCGACGCACATAGGGGTATTTCATCGATTTAGGCGGACAAAATTATTTCTCTGGTTTTTATTGGTCTATAAGTCAAAGACTGGAAAATAATAGTCGAATTTTATATTTAATGTAGTAATTAAAAAAAATGACACTGGTTTCCCTAAGATCTACAGGGTGTTTTGCATAAAGTGTGGCAAAGAGCTAGAGTGTGTAGGTTGTCCCAGACAAATATTAAAAAGCAATGGCAATAGCTACAATATCACGCTATAGCTTTTTAAAAAGCCAAGAATTTATTCTCTAATATTCTTTTCCAATTAAGGTTTTTTCGAAAAACGATTTTTGAACAAACTAATTTCCAAACTTAAAAATTAAAAAAAAAAATATTTATTTTTTCAAACAAATTTTTTAAAAACTTTTGTGACATTATAACTACAATTCATTTTAAAATCAAAAATTCTTCTTAATTTTTAATAAAACACCAATATTTTATATATGAAAATGTTTTGTAGTTTTTGAGAAAATTAGCATGCCCTACCATACATATCTGACTGTTTATTAGTGAATTTTAAATTTCACAAACTAAATAAAGAAGAGGTTTTATTAGGTTTGTGAAATTTAAAAATTCGACAATAAAAAGCCCCCTGCTTAGGCTCACTGTAAGATTTGGGCTTGGTGCGAGGTTAGGTGTATGCAAAGTTTCTTTTGCATTTAAAGAATCTAGATTTAAAGAAACCAAGAATTTATCCTATACATATCCAACAATATTATTGTAATTGTACCATTTTGAGATCTTAAACAATTATTAGGTACCTTTGCAAACATTTCGAAGCAAAGAGAATTAATCATCTCCTATATTTGCAGTTTAATTAACATTAGAAGCTTTATGTTATAAACAAATATACATAGGAAAGAATAAAAGAAAAAGAAGTGAAATAGATTCTCGCACCAAGTGGACAAAAACTCCAGTCGCCGAGTGGAGATCTTTCTCACTAAAAAGGGCAATAAACTCCCTCTTTCGGTGAGAATAAATTCCACTTTGAAAAGTGAAGTAGGCTCTCACTAGGAATGGAATAAATTCCCATGTGGAGCAGATGGAAACAAGAAGATCTTATTTTTTAAACTAACTCTTTTAAACGCAAAAAACGACACGAAGTTGCACTTTGTTGCACATTTTCTAATAGATAAGGGTCCAGGCTTCACGAATCAATTGTTTAGAACACCTAATATTACGTCGGTATATAACTTTTCTCCTTACGAATCACAAATTCATTTATTTTTTTAATATAATTTAAACCCATTCTTAATGTATTGATAGTTCTTGATATTAATAAAATAAATTCCAAATAAAACATTTATCTAGCCGTTACTTAAATCTATTTTGATATTCCATACCAATTTTATGTGTAATCACAACACTAAAAAACTAACTTACTTTAACACTCGATAACAAATAACAACGAAAGGAGTAACATTGTTTGGCTTAAACCGTTAACTTTGGATCGGTACAGTAGATCATCAGCGAAGAGCATCAAGCTAAATATCATTACACGAGGTGAAGCAAGTTATCTAATTTTAGTATGCAGTTTAGTTTTTTACGATACGACAAGTTTGGATTTTCTTATTTTGTCCGCCTAAATCGTTGAAATACCCCTATGTGCAACGTTTCGACCAGATCATTCAACGGCAACGCTGCTCCTAGTGATTACTTGTGTTTTGATTAGCTCTGAGAACTTTTATTTTTTTCATCAAGAAAACGTCACTTCTTTTAATTCTAATTGTGATTAAAGACTTTATTAAGCTTTTTGTTATCTAAATTAATTTTCTTTTACCATTACGAAAGTGCGCAACTCATTTTAAATTAAATATTTAATTTTGTGATAAATTAACATTATATAATCTTATTGTGTGTGCATCGTAGCTGTCAATTTTCTCTTATTTGGAATCTCTTTCAAAGGCTTCATTGTCTCCCCTCCCGGTGAGTACAATTTTTAGTACATGTTCTGCCTACAACTTACTTGAGAGACTACAAATCAAAATACCTTTCGGTTTTCTTCTTGCATATCAAACTCCATTACCACACTACACTATCGAGAACAACAATTAATTAATTTTGTAGAAATTAATATTACACCTACAATCATATTGTGTGTGCATCGTAGATGTCATCTCTCTTATTTGGGATTTCTTTCGAAGACTCTATTGTCTCCCCTACCGGTGAGTACAATTTTAGTACATGTTCTGCCTATAAATTACTTGAGAGACTACAAAACAGAATACCTTTGGTTTTCTATTTACATACCAAACTTCATTACCACACTGCACTACCGAGTACAACAACTTTACATTACCTTCTCTTAAGCATATACACAAACCCTCAAATTAAAAATACATCTTTTCCATCCACCACAAGAGGGACTTATCAGTAAATACAACAATCTGCTATTTGACAAGTGTTGCCCAGTAGACAAAAAATCGACCACGATTGAAAACATTGAAAATCGCAGAAGCAGAGGCAAAATCCATTTACAACTTCTTTTTAATAACAATAATGTCGGTGTGCACTCTATGTAAAAACATTAGCGACTATCTAATCGACTCAATTATGTGTCATGGCAACTGCCGGAGAATATTTCATATCTCTTGTATCGACGCTCCGTTTAGCACTATCAAGCTATTCAAGGAAAGAAAATCATTTTATTATTTTTGTGACGAGTGTGACCCATTTTTATACAATAATATTACTAGAGATGTACTACAAAACACTAAAAATCTTGATAATTTATACAAGTAAGTAAATTATCTAACCGAAAAAGTTGAAATAATAGCCAATCTTCCTATATCACATCAAATGGAATCCCTAACTCAACAAAGCAATATAACAAATAATCAACCGCTTACCGATTCAACATCTTTAAAACGAAAAATTGATGAAATTGATACCGATATTTTTCAAGCTAATCCTTCAACGAAGAAACCAGCCACTTTATCGATCTCTGCATCACCACCACCACCACTACAACCATCTACACGAACTTCTTCATCCCCTTCAATGTCAATGTCATCTTCTTCATCACTCAATGCATCAGTGCAAACTATTGTAGATGTAGTTCCCTCAGTCATATCAACAATATCTATGGCAAAATCTTCTGTTGATTGTCCAACTTCATCGAGGATACCACATTTATCAGTGAAAACTTCAAACAATGCATCTTATCCTCAACCATATAGTGATATCCATTTATTATCACCTATCGTATCTGGACTGAGAGTAGTTGAAGGCCATCGAACATTATTTGTATCTAAGCTCGACCCTTCTACAAACGCCCTTGATATAAAAAACTTTATCTTTAACAAAATTGGAACTTCCATCATTATAAAAGTTGAAAAAATGATCCATCGTAATTATTCGAAGTATGCATCTTTTAAAATACGAGCTCCAGATTCAATTTTCGCCGTTCTAAATTCTTCATCAATATGGCCTAAAGGAATAATAATGCATGAATTCATAAATAAACAAGTCAATGGGAAAACTACATGTAACCCTTTTCAGGAGACTCGGACAATGCTAAATCGACAAAGAAGCAGCTTCAACAATTACTGATTTATTACCAAAACGTTAATGGTTTAAGGACTAAGATCAATACGATCTACAAAAATATCAATAATCTTCCTCATGATATCATTGTAATGACAGAAACTTGGCTGAATGATACATTCTTCGACACTGAACTCTTCGACTCAACCTACCAAGTCTTCAGGCGTGATAGACACCACTCTAATGATCTAAACACTGTAGGTGGCGGAATTCTTTTTGCTGTGAAGAACTCTCTAGTATGCACTCTGGTCGACAATTTTGAATCTTCGGACGTGGAAATAATATCTATAAAAATAAAAATAGAAATTGGCCACCTGTATATTGTCGCCGTTTATATACCTCCACGATCTACAAACAGTGTTTACGAAAACTGTATCAATTGTATTGATAGGATACACGATCAAATGGAACCAATTGATGAGCTGTTAATCTTAGGCGACTTTAATCTTTCAAACCTGCAATGGTCAAAATCTTCAGGCTTCAACTGTTTATCGCCTGTTAACCCATCGTGTGCTAATGAGTTCACTATTATTGATGGACTAGCCTCTTGTGGACTGAATCAATTCAATGGGATTGCTAACCGCTTCGATAAAATATTGCACTTAATCTTTTTCTCGGAAGCTATTAACACCGATACATCTGTAACCCCTGCCGATACTATATTGCTAGATGAAGACCGGCACCACCCGGCCTTAGACATAATGCTAAATATAAATCTTTCCAACATTCTACCTAGTTCAAATGAAAAACTTGAGTTTAATTTTAAAAAATGCAATTTTGATCAACTAATTAATTTATTGTGTAATGTTGACTGGAATCAAATCCTTTTAAATAGTAATATTGACGATATGTGTTTAAAATTTTATAATATACTTTTCAACTGTTTTTATGAAACTACTCCACTGCGTAAAACTTGTATAAGTTCTAAAATACCACCATGGTTTAATACTCAGCTTAAGATCTTAAAAAATAAAAGAAACAAAGCTTGGTTAAAATATAGTAAATCCAGAGCTGATGAAGATTATAGGGCATATTCCGAATTGAAACTTATGTTTACAGATTATTCTAATGCCTTGTATCGTGACTATATCGTAAAAACTGAAAATGATCTGAAAGGTAACCCAAAAAAATTTTGGAGTTTCGTGTCTAGCAAAAGAAAAGTTGATGGCTACCCTAACTATATGTCTTTTAAAAATGCTACTAGTCATGACTCCGAAGAAATTGCAAACATGTTTGCAAATTTTTTCAAAGATGCCTTTGTCGTATCTAGTTCTCATGAGCCCATGGATCCACTCCTTCCTAACCCTAGTTTTTCACACCTTAATTCAATTAATCTTTTTATTTGCGAGAATTCAATTATCCAAAGTATTCGTGAACTTGACGTGTCTCAGTTGTCCTATCCTCTCCATATTCTATTCAATGAATCACTTAAATGCTCAATGTTCCCTGTTTTGTGGAAAAGTGCTTTTATAACACCGGTTCATAAAAAAGGGTCGAAAAATGATATCATAAATTATCGCCCTATTGCTAAACTTTCTGTCATTCCGAAACTTTTTGAATCCATTATTTGTAATGTGTTATCTTTTAATTGTAAGTCTATTATTTGTGACAACCAACACGGGTTCGTCAAAAACAAGTCAACTGTTACAAACCTGTTTCATTTTACTTCTTTTTGTCTTGATTCCTTCGAATATCGAAAACAAGTAGATTGTGTCTTTACCGATTTTAGTAAGGCTTTTGATAAATTGTGTCATAAAACTTTAACCAATAAACTAAAGGCTTTAGGGTTCAATGAAAATTTTTTAATGTGGATCTCGTCGTATTTGGAGAATAGGTGTTATAGTGTGAATTTTCGAAATGAGCACTCTGATCATTTTATTGTTAACTCTGGTGTTCCACAAGGCAGCCATTTAGGTCCATTATTATTTATTTTATACATAAATGACTTGACTTCGATTATTAAAAATTCCTCTATTCTTTTATATGCCGATGATATAAAAATTTTTAAAAGTATAACCTCTATAAATGACTGTTCAACACTCCAAGATGATCTTTATAGGTTTAGAGAATGGTGCAATACAAACCGTCTTCTGTTAAATATTGACAAATGTAAAACAATGACTTTTACACGCAAAAAAAGTATGATAACTTATAATTATATGTTAGATTCTTCTTCTTTATGTAGATTGTCTGTTTTTTCTGATCTTGGCATTGTTCTTGACACAAAATTAACCTTTGTCAACCACTATGACTTTATTGTAAAAAAGGCCAATAAAATTCTGGGATTCATAAAACGATTTTCTCGTGATTTCCAGGACCCATATGTTCTAAAACTTCTATATGTTTCTTTTGTAAGGCCAGTACTTGAATATGGATGCGTGGTATGGGCCCCTTACTACACAGTTCACATAAATAGACTTGAATGTATTCAGAGAAGGTTTATGCGCTTCTGTCTTCGTTTTCTTCCGTGGTCCCAGAGACATGCTTTACCTCCTTATGCTCAAAGACTCACGTTAATTAATCTCCCTTTACTCTCAAAACATAGACAATATATCCAGCTTTGCTTCGTTATAAAATTGATAAATCGGTCAATAGTATCTCCATCAGCTCTGTGTCGTTTGAATTTCAGCTACAGTCAGACAAGCTTAAGAACTCAGTTGCCTATATGTCCGATCTTCAGTAGAACAAACTATGGTGTGAATAGTCCTTTAAATCAATTGATTTCAGTCTTCAATAAATATTATTGTTTATTTTCTTGTATAAATGACAATGTCAAAAGTTGTAAGTTCAAAGAGATCTTTTTCAATACATCATTGTAATTGACTATATTAATTTATATTTAATGTAAACTAGTTTATAAGCTTTCTATCGTTAGTTATTTAACGAATTCAATAAATAGAATAGATTTCACTAGTCGTGGTGACGGGTTGACTGGTGGCTTGTGGGTGGTTGTTGTTTTTTCTCTCATTCTTCTGTTCTTGTTGTAATTATATAATGGTTAATGGTTATACATAGTTAAACAACGTTCTTGGAAACCAAAAGAAAGAATAATTTCAGAAAACTAAACACAATCAAAAAAGAGCTTTTCTTCCTGTAGAAAAGGCTTTTCTGAAGCCATTGGAAGAATTTTATCGAAGCATGGCATTAAATCAATATTAAAGCCACCGGAAAAAATCCGCCAACATCTAAGATGTCCAAAAGATAAAATTCCCCTACAAAATCCAGTGATTTATTCTGTGTCGTGTTTTTGTAGCTCATCTTATATAGCTGAGACAAAACGAGCAATTTCCACAAGACTAAAAAAACATATAAGAGCCATTCAAAAGAATGAAGTAACCAAATCGGCAATTTGTCAGCATTTACCTTATAATGAGGATCACTTTATACGTTTCGATCAAGCTAAATCAATTGCCAAGGAAAGTTCTTATGTCCCAAGATTGGTACGAGACGCAATCAAAATAAAAATGCACTCAAAATTCAATCGGCATGGGATTCTCTGATAAACAAATAAAAGCTTAATAAAATAAAGTTAAAAACAACAGCAAACACAAAAATCTAAACAACCTGCCAGCTGATGCTATTAGTTTTGCCTGCTCTCCAGAATACATAAATTCACAACAACAACAATCTATGCAGTTGCAACAACATATACCATCTCTACTGCAAGCACCAACGCACCGGTACAATCTACGAATAAGAACAGAAGAATGAGAGAAAAAATAACAAACAACAACGTTTTATTTACATAAGCTGTTTCAATGTGAATTAAATTAATACTTTTTGCTTAACATAACTGTTTTGCGAAAATTATCAAAAATTTAAGTCTAAGTTTATAGGATTGCTTTGATTTTTTTTAATAAGATGTTATTTGTTGTTTCACTAGCTATGTTGAAAATATTGAGTGTTTCTAAACTTTAACCATTATGACAGCAATTTTTTGTTGTTAGGAGGTATTATTAACCTAAGGAAAGCAAGCGCTCTTGCCTTGCTTGGCCCCATGAATTCCCATCAGTCAAGATAATCCATATTGCAACAGGTCAAGATATACTCTATTCTATTATTCTATTCTATTCTATTCTATTCTATTCTATTCTATTCTATTCTATTCTATTCTATTCTATTCTATTCTATTCTATTCTATTCTATTCTATTCTATTCTATTCTATTCTATTCTATTCTATTCTATTCTATTCTATTCTATTCTATTCTATTCTATTCTATTCTATTCTATTCTATTCTATTCTATTCTATTCTATTCTATTCTATTCTATTCTATTCTATTCTATTCTATTCTATTCTATTCTATTCTATTCTATTCTATTCTATTCTATTCTATTCTATTCTATTCTATTCTATTCTATTCTATTCTATTCTATTCTATTCTATTCTATTCTATTCTATTCTATTCTATTCTATTCTATTCTATTCTATTCTATTCTATTCTATTCTATTCTATTCTATTCTATTCTATTCTATTCTATTCTATTCTATTCTATTCTATTCTATTCTATTCTATTCTATTCTATTCTATTCTATTCTTTTCTATTCTATTCTATTCTATTCTATTCTATTCTATTCTATTCTATTCTATTCTATTCTATTCTATTCTATTCTATTCTATTCTATTCTATTCTATTCTATTCTATTCTATTCTATTCTATTCTATTCTATTCTATTCTATTCTATTCTATTCTATTCTATTCTATTCTATTCTATTCTATTCTATTCTATTCTATTCTATTCTATTCTATTCTATTCTATTCTATTCTATTCTATTCTATTCTATTCTATTCTATTCTATTCTATTCTATTCTATTCTATTCTATTCTATTCTATTCTATTCTATTCTATTCTATTCTATTCTATTCTATTCTATTCTATTCTATTCTATTCTATTCCTTTCTATTCTATTCTATTTTATTTTATTTTATTTTATTTTATTTTATCTTATTTTTTGTATTTTTTTTTTGTATTTCTTTTTATTTTAATTTAATTAAGTTCATCTTGTTCACGGCGGGTATAGAAGATGAACTGGGCAAAGGGAGCTGGGAGGGGGGAGGGAGAGGAAAAAGAATTTGCTCGCTGGTATACCCAGATGATGTGGTGGTAATGGCGGAAAATGAAGAAGAGATGCAAAGCATGATCAGAAGACTGGAAAAGTACTTAGAGAGGAAAAGACTGGAAGTAAACGTGGGAAAGACGAAAGTGATGAGATTCAGGAAAGGAGAAGGGAGAACACGCCAGTAGACTGGAGATGGAGGGGAAAGAAGATAGAAGATGTAAAAGAATTTAAATTCCTGGGGTATGTGTTCAAAAAGAATGGAGGGCAGGAAGCACATATAAAGGACAGAATAAAAAAAGCAGCAGCAGCCATGAAGGAAGCATGGGGGATTGGAAGGAGCAATTTCGAGAAGGATTGGAAGAGGAAGATGTGGCTTTTCGACACTCTGGTGTGGACAGTGATGGCATATTGGGCGGAAGTATGGGTATGGAAGGCAGGAGAGAGCAGGAGAAGGAAAGAAGGGAACGAATAAAAGAATCCAGTTACAACAGGTGGTATAAAGAAGTAATAACAGATATATTTTAAAGCGGGATGGAAGACAGAAAGAACAAGGAGAATTGCAAGAGTCAGGCTAGAGAATGAGGTGAGAGAAAGATGGTATTGAAAACGAGAAGAGGAAAGAATGTGCTGAATATGTGAGGGTGAACAAGAGACGTGGGAACATGTATTAGAAAGATGCAGGTCTGATGGAGATGAAGAAAAATCAATAGGGGAAAGGATGATGGAAATGGGAGCCTTGTAACCCTTAGGGGAGGCAATACAAATCAATGCAATTTAATAAATTTTTTTTATTTAATTTAATTTAATTTATTTTATTTTAATTTAATTTACATAATTTCTGTGGTGTTTAGGAGAAACCTGATAACTCCATTTTAAAATTTACGTCCTTACGTCCACTTCATGTAGAGCTAAGGACTTAACAGGTGCACCGATTTCCTTCAAATTTGAAACATAATTTAACAAAGAACATGTTCATAACCATTCCAAATTTGAAGAAAATCGGTAAACTCGTTTCGCTTATAGGTCAATGTAAAGTGAACGTGAAGACGCAAATTAATTTTTGGAGTTATCATGTTTCTACCAAACACCACAGATATACATAACTCTCGCATAAATATGACACTTTGTTATAATTCTACTCTCAGAATGGAAAATAATCGTTTATTGTTTGCCATTTGTCTGACGAAAGGCTACGATGCTAATTAAGCTCGTAAGGAATCAATGCTGATGGAAAAACGGTTAATTGCCTTTGTTCTTTATTTTGGTGTTTTCGAAATATTAGACCATGTACCAAAACAGTACCATGTACCAAAACATTACATTACCACTTTTTTTTTTAATATAACAGCATTTTAAATAATTAATGTCTATTTTGGTATTGTATTTTCCTTCAGATATCTGGAAGAGAACAATAAAGCTCCTGATCGAGCTTTAACATTCCATCAGCCAAAAAAAAACAAAATAACTGTTTTGGTTGGTAAGGATTAAGCTAGGAAAGAAAGCAAAGAGAAGGACGGGAAAGGAAAACAGGAAGAGAAGCCGTGTTTTATCTAAAGAGTGATAAGTTGTAACAACACTCATACATTGAATATAAGCATATATAATAAGAAACCCTAAAAATATAAGGTTTGTGTCATATCAGGCTTCGGCAGGTGATATCACCCACACCCGCACACACAATACAACATTTTATTATTTTGTTTAAATTTATTTTTAAATGAGCAACAAATTGATTCTTGATTTGACGGTTCGATTAACACAAGCGCTAGATAAGAATTATGATGTGAGTATATATTTAATATCCAACATTAAAAAGGCTATGTTAACATAAAATTTCACTTTTTCAGGTCGTTGATATGGAAACAGTTCTTGCAGTTATATCAGCGCTTGAAGGTGCAACGATCACGAAAGAGCAATTGGAAACCACCAGATTGGCAAAGCACATCAATCAATTGCGTCGACGCAACAAAAGCAATATCCTCGCAATTCGAGCTAAAAATCTGCTCAAGAAATGGAGGGAAATGTTTGGAATTACTTCACAGGCACAATCGGAAGCTGGTGGCGCTGGTACAGGTGGAACATCATCAGTTACACAACAAACAACTTCAACTCAACAGCCAGTGTCTAAGCAAGCCTTGTCAAGTACACTGCATCCAGCGTCGCCAAACACAAACACACAGTTGCTGGGTGAAAATTTTGATAATTCTTTGTCTTCGATTGGTGTTGATTTTAGTCGAACAACAACGACAACAAATACAATACCAGCAACAAGGGGTGGTAGTGGTAGCATCAGCAATACAGCAAGTGCCAATTTTAAATTTAATAAAAAGTCAGTAACAGAAGCAGGCGCTGAAGCTGCTACTGCTGCAGTAGGAAGTAGATCGAATGGTGCCCTAGGAAAATCGACCAATCGGAATATAACAAATAATAGCTCTCCAGCTACAATTATAAATGCAAACACAACATCAAACAAAGTTAAACATCCAACGAGTTTCAAAAATTTAATAACAGGAATTAACGTTAATAACGTCCCAAAGCAAGCAAATCCATCCGCGTTAAGTCCCAAAGTGCTGCCGCCAATTACAGCAGCCAATGAAAGGAAAATATTTATTATTGACGACGATCATAATCAATCGCAACCGTCGTCGTCAGCTGCAGGAATAGCCAAGACTACAGCTGTTGGAGTGTCTTCACCACGCACACATAAATCGATGAAGCGAAAAGAACGCAACTCTCCAGTAGCAATGATATTTATGGATCATTCGAGTAGTCCAATCGCTTTTGAGAATCTTTCACATGAGCAAACGGCGATGACAACGGTACGATTTTCGGCTCCCCATCATCCATCAACTCGAAATCAAGTTATAACATCAACCATAGACCTTCACGACTCGAATTCTAGTTCAAATTTTGCCGAAGTAACTGAAATTGTTAGCAGCACCACCACTACCACCGGAACTAGTAGTAAGGTAAATGGTGGATGTAATTCTGGTACTGCAATTGGAATATCCAGCAATAGCAGCAGCAACAAAAGAATAAGAAAAGATAAAAAACGTTCCAATGAACGTGCTGAAATCGTAACAGAGTCTGATCATTTTCAACCAACCATTGACGAGTCTTCGCGCATTGCTTTTCCTATATCAGGCATTCAAGAGTATTTGTCATTGTCGAATAGCTCGATGAGTATTTTTCCAGCTGGATCTGGTGTTGGAAGTGGAACAGAGCGATTTCAATCGGCTGCAAACGAAGATAATCAACCAGCTGATTCATCGACTGAACGTGATAAACCAGACGGTGACTTAACTTTTGCCGGAAAATTTAAACTCAATTCTGCCGGTGGCATTGATGTTGAATCTAGCTCAAGTTATTATAAAGGAGGAGGAACAGCAGCAGCAACAGTAGGAGTTGTAGCAGTCCGAGGAGAGAATAAAATGTCTGTAATATCATCTGGTGTTGGTGGAGGCGGTAATGTGGTTGCAATAAATAATAGCAGAGATTTTGTAAGCACTAGAGGTGGCAGTACAGCAACAACTTTTGTTCCATTTAGTAGAGATTCCAATGAAAGTTCATCAATTAGTCGCACATCGCAAATAGATCTGATTGATGTTGTCAATCAGGATAGTCAAAGCATGATAACTGTTGATGATTTACGGCAATTTCACCACCAAAAACAGTCTTCCAATGAGAAACCAACGCCACAAGATATCAAATTCCCCAAAGATGTAGTAAGTAACGCATCAAGACAACAACATCAATATTCATCCAAGGAACACAATATGAAGCCACGCTCACTAATTGTCTCTACAAGTAGTAGCAAACCTTCAACACCAAATTCCTCAGTGTTACCAATTGTTGCCAATGCCACTGTTTCTTCACCACCCGTTGTTGAACAAAAAGTCCCCAAAAAACGCGGCCGCAAGAAAGGATCGAAGGGAGTCGATTCGGTTTTGGCACAATCAGCTAGCTTGAATACACAATTTCTAATGAGCCCAGCATTGGGATCGAGTAAAAAAGTGAAAACAACTAGGGAATTGCTGATTGATATTCAAAGTCGCAAAATTGGTTCATCGGCAACATCGTCTCCCACACTTACGAATTGGTTTGGTACATCACGTCCTGCATCGTCCTGTTCCGGTAAATTGTTGACTATTTTTATCTAAATATAAAAACTTACTCATTTTTTCTTTTTAGAGCCTTCCTTGCATTCACCAAGGACCTCTGATGCGAATTCTACAAATGCCACTATGTCAACTGCAGCTCGTTCTACTCCAGAAAAAAATACATCTAACAATAGCATAGCTGCTGGTACGTAGATAATTTTGTATTTATAGAAATAATTTTTTTAAGAAACTTATCACTTACACAGATGAACTCTATGAATCTGATAGTGATACAAATACATCAGAGCCCTCACACGAGAACGTCAAACCCCGTGCTTTAATTAAGAAATCAGAAGCAGACGATGACGCCAGTACGCCGACGACGACAGCTGCAATTTCATCAATAGAAGAGCAAATAAAAGAAATAATGGCCATGCTACCTCCGGTTAATAAGCAGAAAATCGATTGGGAAACCTGTGAAGATATACCATGTACGTGCTCTTTGCGTGAAATCCCTCCTGAGGTTCCTATTGCAGTTGATATTAAAACCGAAAACACACTAGATTTGTTAGAAAATGTGGATGTCATTAAAAATGAAGAAGACGATGAAGAGCCTGTTATATCGGTTAGTGTACTTCCCATAGCACCACAACAACTACCAGTTCAAGCAGCACCCTTATCATCACGGTCTCCTACTCCTAACGTGCCCCATCATTACTCACAATCAGCACCCGTTTCGACTGTAACATCACCAGTAGTGCCTTCTATGATGAAGAAGATAGGGACAAATCATCAAATCTTACCAACAAAATCAATCTTTGATCTTGATTTTGATGATGATAATGATCCGCTGCATATATTTGTAGAAGCGGCTAGTAAAACTAAAAACGGTATAATATCTCATCATCAAAACCACCAAGAGAACACTTCACTGAAAGAACTTAAAGGAAAGGAAGATCAAGATGAAGACCTAGAAGATGTTGAAAACGACCACCAAGTAACTACTGAGAGCAAAGAAGAACACAAATCACAGTCTGAACAGAAAAATCGGCTAGATAAAGTAACAACTCAACACCAACATCAACAAACTGTAGCACCTCCATCTCAACAACTACCAGAACCTCCAGATCAACAAATGGTACCTTTATTTATGAATTTTCCAACATACCAAGTGATTGAAGATCCAGCCTGCGAAGCAAAACAACGTTATGAAATTCAAACAAATCAAATAACTAAATTTCATATAAATGCATTTCATAATTGTTATATTCCAAATGTCAATGGTAATTGGGATCATTCAGTACCAGCAAATAGTAATATCGCGGGCGATGATGAATGTTTGAAGTTGGAAAATGATAGTCTGTATGCAAATGTTGTGCCAAAGTATGGTTGTTTAGTCAAAGAACGAATACCAAAGGATCTGAGCTACATAAAATTTACAAGAAACTTCAAGCCTAATTTAATTAACAAAAAGTCTGATAAACCACCGCCGCTGCCTTTTCTGGGAGTAGCTAATATTCATCGACGACAACATTTTCATTTGCATCATTATCACAGAAAATTAAAGAAGAAGGAGGCAGCTGAAAAAAAAAAGCGGAGTAAAGACAATAAGAAGACGAAAAAGAAAAAGCAGCCAGGATCAAACACTACAGTAAAAAAAGAGAAAGCGAAAAAAGAAACTGAAAAAGCTGGAAAAGAGATCCAGAAAAAAGATGATGTATTTCTGGAGGCAGCAAAAAATGAAAAAGCTGAAGTTGCATCAAAAAAAGCATCGAACATATTTGAGAATATTTCAATTGATACCACTCCGTCAATTGCCATGGAAGTTGATGATTCAAGTACTAGAACCGAATCAAAAATTCAAGAATCAGTTGTTGCAAATACAACAAGTTCTTTAATGATTGTTTCGAATAAGAGCAATCTATTGGATGATGACTTGGATCAACAGAAGCATCAACTGCAGCACCAATGTCCAACTATTAATAATCTCATAAAACCCTCGCCCGAAAAGGAGATTTTTAAACCAGAACCATTACCACAGCCAGAACCTCGGTTAGATAACTACCAAACACAACAATCTTCTCCTATCGACGATGATGACGAAAAGATGAAGTCTTCACCTCTCATATTAAATGGGAATGTTCCCCATTTGATGAATAACAATAGCATAATCAAAAATGACGAGGATAACGGTTTTAGTTGCCAGAAAAAACTACTCAATAATAATCATAATATCGACATGAATGATGCAGAAGGAACTGCCGCAAGTCGACGCAGTAGTAGTTGCAGTAATTCCAGTTTGAAGCAAAATCAAAATTCGATCAATATGAAACTGCGAAAGCATCGCATGGAACACTTACAGTTGCAGGAAAGACAGCAGAAACGCAAAAGAAAACATCTGGCCCCTATGGCAACGGATATTTGTGAATTTGATGCTGATGAGGATGTGAACGTTGTTGGAGAAGGAAAGCCGTTGCCGCCCAAAGCTCCTCCCTTAATTAAGCGTATAAAATTAGTCAATGGAAATTATGCTGCAGAGCCAAGATGTGCTGCAAATAGCATGACGGACAGTAGTTGTTTAGATGATGATAATGATTCGGATTGTTATCATGTTCATTCGGAAAATGATATAATAACTGAAGAAGACGATGATGATGAAGATTTTGAAGAGATTGCAGATGATTACGATGAGGAAGATGGTGATGATGATGAAGAAGAAAATTGTGGTGATTTTCATGAAGTGGTAACCCGTGATATGACATCTTCAACAACTGGTAATAATCATATAGTCTTAACTATAAAGAAGACACCAAGCAAAACTAATTCGCCATCGTCTTCATCAATGTCACCAGCTCCGGCATTAATTCACAATGTAAATGCGACTGCAAAAATCTCTCCCCCGATAGTTGATGATGTTGCTTATCTCATTGGTGATGATGACGACAACAACTCAAGCAGAAAACTAGAACTTGGGAAATTACTCGAGCTAAACAGTATAAAAGCAGTCGACTTAATTAACAAAACTGATTTCTTTTCACCCGAAACAACTGATGTAGCTGTTTACAATTTCCAAATAAAAAAAAATGGTGATAAGGATCATGGTGATGAAGAAACAAATGAGAATGATATGCCGCCACGTATTGAAGTTCGTGATGATGAAGATCAAGAAGAAGAAGAACAACGGCAACAGCAAGAAGATAAGGAACTAAATGTGGCTGCTGCTGGTACTCTTTTTGTTGAAACAAATCCAGTCCAAGCAGTAAGTAAAGGTGAAAAGCTAGACAATTCTCAGAACGAAAATGATAATAATGACGATGGTGATGATGAAAAAAGCAGAAAACCATATACATCAGTTAAACAAGAAGTTTTAACAAAAGTTGAGCTCTCTGAATCAATTCAGCTGACGAAAAAATACTTTCGCCGTATTGAGCTGAAAAAACGTCTTCGCGAGGGCATCGAACAAGCTCAAAAACTTCATCGTCAACTATTTTTCCCATACGAATTGCACACTTCGAGCGGTTCGAAGATTTTAGAAATAAATAGTTGCACTAGTGATTGTACAGATCCAAGCGATGATGAGACTACAGACAGCAGTGGTAGTGATACCGAATTAACAACTAGTTCAAGCAGTGGCAATGGCAATCTTAAGTCAAGAGTGATGAGAATGAAAAGGCGGCGTAGAACCAAATTGCCACCGGGTAGAAGGAGAATTGTTGCTGCTGGTGGTGGTAATCCACCATCATCATCGTCATCATCATCATCGTCTTCTGATTCTTCATCATCAGCATCAGCATTTACATCATGGACTACATCAGATGATGATGATGATCATGATGATAATGATGATGATGATGATGATGACGATGTTGCTGATGATGGTGATGATGATAATGCTGAGAAAAAGCGTAAACAAAGCAGCAAAGTTGAAGTTAAAAAAGAAGATAATAAAGTCCAGGAAGAACCAGAGCCAGATGAGGATTTCCAACAGCCGGAACTCCCTTCGGGTAATAATTTTCTATTGCGAAGTTTCAATCATATTTATGTATCCACCGAAGAACGCCAACGTCAACAGCAACTTAAACAAGCTTCAGAATACCGCCAGCATCATGAAGTTGCAAATAATGGTGGCGGTGGTTATATAACCCTAAGTGGTGATGATTCCAAAGATGAAATGGTGGCAATTATGCCATTACAAGAACAACACAATGAGGGTTATCTAAAGTATTTTGATGTGAACTCAAGATATAATGTTTATGGTAGTCAATCAGCATCGGCCAATATAGGTGGTGTAGTCCAGTCATCATCAAGGCAACCACCTCTGCCATCATATTCACCAACAACAACAATAGAAGACACATCAGTTGATGTTGAAACAGTAGAACAAGCATCATCGGAAATAGTAGTTGTAGTTGAAGAAGACGACGAGGAAGATGCCGAAGACAGACCATCAACAGTGATAATGTCTTCAGTAGACATAGATGTAGAATTAATTGAACCACAAATAAGTGAAGCAACATCATCAATGACTAATAACCGTATTAATCCAGATAGAAGTGTTGGTAGTATTAGTATAAATATAAATAATATTAAAAACAATAATAGAAGTGTTCAAATGAATGATAAAAATGAGCGATTAGAAACAACACAAACGGAAATAGAACCAGAAGGAGCAGCAGTAGAAAAAGGAATCGATGGAAATCAAAATGAAGAAGATAATTTAGTTGCTCAAGAAGAATATCGCACAGGAATACGTCGCGTCGATGAAGATGTTGTCGATGAAGATGGCAATAATTGTGCTCGAACACAACAATTCAAAGAGTGGCACGAAGTGTTACAACTGCGGTCATATAATGATGAATTATTAACCGTTCTGCCTTATGTAGTTATCGAATGATAAAAATTGAAAATAATACAAATAAGTCATTGCATTGTTACTATTACTATAATATTATATCAAACAAAATAAATAATAAAACGCGAATTATAATTGAAAATATGATACGAAGATTTAATAAAAAGAAAAACTGTTTATTATTATTTGGTTTAATTAGCAATTTATATCTTGCTTTATCTAATTTTTTAAGTCATGTATAATTATTATGTTATTGTTAAAGACAACAAAAAAATACAACAGAACTATTAGCAGAAGGAGAAGAATAATAAATTAAAAAAAAACTGAAATTTAACTAAATAAAACATGTAATAAAACTATGTAATAATTGTATAAAAATAAATAGAGAAAAAATAACCCACACAAAAAATCATCTTTAAAATAAAAAAAAAAACAAGTCACATACAAATACAATTTGAATATAAATTATTAAAGTTTATTATTATTATTATTAATGTAATTGTATGCATATTTTATTTTATTTTATTTTATTTTAATGTTAATAGTTTAGTAGTTAGAATAGCTATCATTATTATTATTATTATTATATTTTTGTTCGTATGCTTTTTTGTTTGTTTTTATTTTGTATATAAACATGCTTATATATTATATAATGAAAAATGGAAGAAAAAACGTATGAGTAGTTCATTTTACTATTAATCGAATTTTATTTTAGATAATTACCTATGTAGAACATTTTTTTATTTTTATTTAATTTTTCTTCTTTTTTGTAGAATTAAAGAAGAAAATATGATAATTCTTCGTTTTTCATAAGTTGTGTAATATTGTTCTCTTAATTTCTTTTATGATGAAATAAACAAAAGCAAAATGAAAAATAAAAAAAATTAATAGAAACCTTATAAACCTTTTCAATATATTGTTATGCCTTAAGGACACAACACCGCACAAATAAGTTACATAAGTTTTACCCGATTTGTTTTAAATAGTTTTTATTGAATATTTCCTGTTATATGGTAAGTACTAAACTGAGTATCTTTGCTGTGATACACTAGTTTGAATCAAGAAAATGCTGCATGAAGATAAAAATATGTTAAAAATAACATGAATATCCATAGAAAATCTTATAGGAACATTGAGTTAAGGAGTTCCAACATATTTTATTTATTCCTTAAGTTGATTCTGGAGTAATTGATCTTTATTGCAGTCATTTGCTTAATTTTTGGTTCTTCGCCACATATATTCATCAATCGTGTGTCCCCGCCAAGTATAGACGTGTTTAAATTTGCTCTTCATTACCAATTCAATTAATATTTAATTTCTTTTAATTTACCCTAATTAAGTTTGCTGCACCCCTGCACTTATAATCGCAAACTTTTTAACGCAATTTCTGCCATTAAACTCATTCTTTTCATCGCCGTTTTATTGTAACAGGCCAATTTGTATGCACTTTTTTGTTCGCAAATTCCGTGTCGTGCTCTGGTTTTCAATTAAACAATTTAATTCAAAATCAAAAAAAAAAATCGGAAAATGGGTATTAACTGCTGGGGCCTAACTCTTAATCCGATTCGAAAGTTAAATCGTTCGAGTTCTGGAATGCGACAATCGGAAAGTGCTATACAAATTCCATTTGTCTAGACACATTTTTTCGAAAATCGGACATTTTGGTACTTAGTAAAGTGCTTTTCACATGAGCTGCGAACTGCGAATGCGAATAAATTTGTTTAGGCAATTCCAAGCGCAAAAATCAACAAATTAATGTTTTAGCTTTTTGACAAAGTGAATAAACGACCCTATCTACAATTTTAAAAAGAAAATACGAACAAAAATTAGTTTAAATTGTTAAATTTAGTATTTTTATATTTTCTACGCGACCAATGAGATATTTTCCGCGAACTGCCAAACACTTATTCGCAATTCACAACATCAGAACGCATTCCACAATTCTGCGAACGAAAAATTCGCTCGAATTTAACCTCAAATTTTGTTTAGCACTCATTTTACTGGTTTATTTTGTTGACGATTCGCATCTGTCGGCGACCACTCATGTGAAATAAATGTCAAAACTCGCGACCATTCGCAATTCGCAGTTCGCTATTCGCAGCTCATATGAAAGGCACTTAACTCTAATTTCGTTGCTATTATCATGCGGAAATTTTTTGCTGGAAGTTAGATTAAGATTTTTATTTGAGAAAGTTATATAAACCAGAGTTTTTTTTTAGCGAAAGTGAAGGAAACATGATTAATATTAACTGGATGATACTTTGATGTTTAGAAAAACATTATATTTTATAGAAATTTTGAAACAAAAATACAACTGCGGATACAAGAAGAACTGCAAGTAGATGCACTTAATAACCCATTTGAATGCAGATGGTTAACCAATGTGTGATGATTTAGTTAACTATAAAAAAAGAACCTATTACAGAATTTAAAATTCAATTATTATAAAATAAAAACAAAACACTTTAAATTGATCACACAATGAGCCGGTTTCAATTATTAATTTTAAATTAAAAAATTACACAACAAATTAAATTAAATTAAAAAAATGAAAGCTTACTTGGATGCATTTCGAGACGACCGGCGTCACATCATCAGCATTCACGACTGCAGTGGGAAGTTAGCTTTTTGTTTGACGTCATAAACGATTGCAAATTTGACAAAACATAAAGGTACATACATAAATAATAGGAGCGATGACTCCTAATGCATTATTTGTATACGGCAAAGCAAATTTGAATTAACGTTGCCGTTATCTAAATTCATTTGTGTTGTGCTTCAAGTTTCTTATTGAAAATAGATGTTTATTGCATGTGGCCAGATTCGTAAACGCAAGATTTGCAAAGCATATGTAGAGCAGATCTAACAACCAGTGAATTTTAACACTTGCACAAATGCATTTGTTTTTGCACAAGAAAAAAGAATCCTTGTGTAAATTCACAAACGCATCGTTGCAGCAATGATGCACAATCGTTTCCGCCAAACATTCATAAATGCATCAAACTCGCATCACTTTTTGCGTAACATGTTCATTAATGCAAACTTGCATCAAATGATGCGCAAACTTCAAACAAATTAGAATCAAGAAAATTCTTGATGCGTTGTTGCTGATGCATTTGTATCAGTATCAGCTGCGTTGCGCATCAGCATCGCAAAAAAGCAGTGATGCGGAAACATTTGACGTTTATGAATTTACACCTTATCACAACCTGCTTTTCTAATGAATGTTATTGAGGGATATTTTGTGCTTTTTTGAAACATATTTTTTTTTATAAAACTCTTCAGCACTTTCTTCTTCTTTAATAGCAATTAAATTCAAATTCATATTATACAGATAAATAACTTCAAATCACAAATGAAACTCGAGTTGTTGAATTTAAATGTAATTTTTGACATAACTACACGAGTCTCAACACATTTATTCGAATGTTGCAAAGATTCCCTTGCAACATTTTCTTCCGATTCCAAAGTACCATTTCAAATTATTAGAATCGGAAACAACTTTCGAATCGGATTACAGAGTAGGGCCCCTGTGATTACTCTAAGTGTGCGGTCGGTGGTAAAATTGCTGACCGAGTGGTTTGTCACGGCCTATGTGGAAAGTCGTATCACCCCACATGCATTAATAAACGGTCTATCCCTCATCTTAAAGACTACATCAACAACTTTGTTTTTTATTGTGACGAATGCAAAGTAATATCCCTTTCCCATGTTTTGCTTGCGTTAAAATGCCTTAGTGACTCTATTAAATCGGCCCCTTTAGATTATGACTCATTTATAAAAACGTCATTGGCCAGTTAAATCTTATTGACGTTTTCTCTAAGAATATTGAAATCTTAAACAACACTGTGAAAAGTTATGGCAAACGTTGCCTCTAGAAATACGCACTAATCCAAAAAAGAACTCGTTACTCTGGCCCATAATAATGGTAACTCGGATGATATAACCTGTGCAAACCACGAATTAGAATGTGTTATGAAATCCAGCCTCTCTTGTTTGCCTAAGTCACAAACTTTCTTGGATTTGAGCAACAATATTAGCTCGCCTTCAAACTAGTTCTCAAGCTACTTCATCCGTTTTTCGTCAACTCTGGTTTCCAAAACCAACGATATTAGCAGTGACCTTGCCGCAGCGCGTATTTCCATTAGTGAAATTTCTGAAAAAACCAGAGCAGCCTCCTACAAAATTGATGAAATTCAGGATCACATTCAACCCACCACATCCATCTATAACACATCTATCCTCGCAGAAATGACCAACCATTCCAAAAGGCGTACACACCCACTCTCACCTCTTGCCTTACAACTGATGAACCATATCGCGTCTCCTGAAGCGGACGAGCCAACTATTCCTTTTTTTCTTTTGACACTATCAGGGCCCCTATTATGTAAAACGAAACGAACGGCAAAAAAACGATAGTTACGAAAACGAAAGTCACGACATATCCCGATTATGTAAAACGTTAATGGACCCATGAAGATGTTGCCAGCTAAAACGAAACAAAATATTTTTCTTCAACCACATCTATCTTCACGCAAGTGCTTGGTACGTATTTATGGAAAAAATCCCATCAATAAATCAGAAAATTCCCTTTTAAAGCTTTTCACCAAATTATAATCCTTCTCTAATTTGTTCCAAATAGTTAAAATCTTCACTTGTGTGAACATTAGTATTTAAAATTGTTGGAGGATAAGTATCATATTTTTGTTCACAAAAAGAAGCTTTATAGATTAATTGAGTATAAATCTCTATTAAGGTAAAAAACGACTTTTATTTTCACTTTGCAATTTTGCATTATTTGTCAGACTCAAAAGGTAATGGCTCTTATAGTTATAACAGGAAACGAAAACTCCTTGTTAGATGTTTTAAGATTTGTTTGCTAAATGTCATTAATATTGGACTTTCAGTAATACCTTTTGAGCTTTATACTATGCTCCCACCAAAATGAAATCCGAGATTTCGGTTGAAAACTTTTGATATTTCAAGGTGATGGAACAAGATTTAATGAAAATTTCAACGAAATCTCAATGAAAACCCTAGATTTCAACGAAATCTTAATGAAATCTCACTCCACCAACTCAAGATCTCCAAATTTTTCGGCTGAAATCTCAGATTTCGTTCTGAAGGGAACAAGGTATTAGCTTGAGGTATCAAATAAAAATGTATGTGAAAGTGATCAGCATTCAGCTTTTAGCTATTTTTTTATGTGATTCAACAATTAAGTCCGTTTGTTTTCATTATTATTATTTAGTTTAATTATACAAAAGTAAAACTTTAAAAACTTAACATTTCGTCGGTAATATTATCGTATTGAATCTTAAAGATAAAATATTTTTGAACAAAAAACTCCCACAGAAAGGGAATTTTCTTTTTACACCCCCAGCACTGTCTTCAATATTAAGAAATGTCAAAAAGTGAATAAATTTTGAGTGTAAAATTCTATAGTTTCAGTGATTTGTTATTTAACATGTAATAAATAGTGAAAATAAATACAACAGAAGAAGAAAATCGTATTACAAGAAGTTAAAAATGCATCAGCTTCAATTTCAAAATTAACTTGTACCAGTTCGGTTTCGCTTGCATTGCTGAATGTTTATTTATTTAGTTTTGTGTTAGTGGCATACATACATATTACTAAAATTTTATTTTTGTTCATTGTTTTACTAAAAGTATAATTGTTTTATTTTGATAAAATATACAGTTCAAGTCACAGAAAGACAAATATATTTATAGCATTGAAATCAAAACGAAAGCTATACGAGAGCCAATAGCCAGTCGTAGAAGAATACGAGTATCGTTTTTACATTAACGATTATCGTTTAACGTAATCGCATTTTAACGATAACGCGGTATTTTGAACGATAATCGTATTACGTAATAAGGGCCCAGATCTTTGCCGAAGAGAGCTTAGTACAAGCGACATCTTGCGACCAAAGAATTGCCAAACACAAATTAAGTGCTTATCAGGCTCATCACTTAGTGTAGTGTTAGTAGTTAGTAAGCAACAAACTACTTAAGACATACACTTTACAAAATAAGATTAAAAACAATAATTATAAAATAACAAATACAATGACATTGAAAAAATTAACAACTACACACATTTAAGAGCGTGGTACACTGGTCTTAAATGAAGCTTTGAGTCCATTCTTACTTATATTAAAATCAAAATAATAAGAGTTCAAATTCAGAATGTTGCACATGCAGGTAAAAGCCTCATAATTGGTACGGTGTTGAGATATATGCATTAGTTCTAGACTACGAGTGTTGTGACCTCCCCCACAGTAGTTAAGACTAGTACAAGATGATTAATCAGGCGCATCAATAACGCCTGTCAAAAGTTGATGAATAAATCATCATCATCGTGTCCTGTAACCCCGGCTGGGGCATAGGGCGTCAACAAAACGTCTCCATCCTTACCGGTCTGCTGCAAGGTACTTTAGCTGTGGCCACGTCTTTCTCTGGGATTCTGCTTCCGCTAAGACAGTTGATTTCCATGTTGTTCTTGGTCTTCCAACCCGCCATGCACCCTGAGGATTCCATTCAAAGGACTGCTTTGCAATTTCATTGTTTGGTTTCCTCAGTGTGTGACCAATCCAACGCCATTTACGCTTTCTTAAGTCGACGTCCAGCCGCTCTTGGCTTGTCCTGCGCCACAATTCCTCATTTGATATTATTTGTGGCCAGCGAATCTTTTGGATGTGGCGAAGACAGCGATTCACAAAAGCCTGCAATTTCTTCGACGTGACTTTCCAGGTTTCACAAGCATATAACAGCACGGATTTGACATTGGATTCGAAGAATCTCAACCTAGTGCGTAAGGAGATTTGACTTGATTTCCAGATTGGGGACAGAGTACCGAAGGCAGCACGAGCTTTATTTATTCTACTTTTAACGTCCAGATCCGTACCACCGTTTGCAGAGACAATACTGCCAAGGTAGTTGAACTGTTCCACTACTTCAACTGGCGTCTCCTGTAGAATAATACGCTGCTGTGTGGAGCGGCCTGTGAGCATTATTTTTGTCTTTTTGCTGTTTATTCTTAGACCACTCGACTATTCCTTCACTTGCAGTGTTTGGCACATCCCGTTAAGCCCACTGATGTTGTTTGCCAGTAGACATAAATGTCATCGGCATAGTCTAAGTGACTGAGCCTTTCGAACGGTCTCCATTGAATGCCCTGTCGCTCAGCTGTACCAACACTGGCCGTCAATACGTCGTCCATCGCCAGCAGGAAGAGAATTGGCGATAGAACATCCCTTTGTCCCACACCCTGTTGCACTTCGAAGGAGTCGGAAAGCTGCCCATTGTGCAAAACAAAACAACTTGCATTGTTGTAGGACTCTTTTATAATGGCAACTATTTTTGGTGGAATTCCTCTACCAAGCAACGATCTCCATATACATTCTCGGTTAACTCGATCAAAGGCTTTTTCAAAATCCACGAACATGAGGTAAAGCGGTGATTGAAATTCCATCGACTGCTCGAGGACGATACGCAGGGTGTTGATATGGTCGACACACGATCGACCACTGCGGAAGCCAGCTTGATGCCTCTTGAGTGTAGACTCGATTCTATCCTTTATTCGCTCGAGAATGATGGTTGCCATTAGTTTTGGGAAAACGGACAAAACGGTGATACCACGCCAATTGTTCTTTAAGTCACCTTTCTTTGGCAACTAAACAATCACACCATCCCTCCAATCCCTGGGATAGCTTTCGTTTTCCCAAATGCTTTGTATCAACGGATGTAAAATACTAGCCGCTGTTACGGGATCGGTTTTCAGGAATTCAGCTGGTATTCCGTCCAGTCCAGCTGCCTTGTTGTTTTTGAGGAGATTTATTGATGTAAGGATTTCCGATTCTGACGGGGGTTCGATGTCAATACCCCTATAGGACCTGCGCATCTCGTTTAGTTGGGGCACTTCAGCACTCTGCTCAACTGAATCCTCATTTAGCAGGACACAAAAATGGTCCTTCCATCTACGAAGCTGATCCTCAATTGATACCAAAAGTGTGCCATCCACATCCATTACAGGATGATTCGTGTTGCTTTTTTCCCGATCACGTCTTTGGCTATTTGGTACAATTCCCGGATATCTCCTCTTCTGGCAGTGATTTCCGCATTATCTGCGAGTCCGTCTAACCTCACCCTCATGTCACATCTCACACAACGATAGACCATCTTATGTGCAATGCGGTACTCTCTTCGCAAGTCAGCCTTTCGTTGAATATCTGCTTCGGCATTTATTTGAATTTTCAACGATTTGCGAAGTTCGATCTTATCCCAGGTGTCTTGGGATATCCAAGAGTCTCTACGTCTCGTTCGCTTGGGTACAGTTTCGGATCCAGCCTCCATAAAAACACTTTTAATTTCACCCCACATCTCATCAATTGTTGAATGCTGGATTCCGTTTAATGACGAGGCTCTGTCGTTAAGGGTGGTGACATAGTTTTGACATATGTTGAAGTCATTTAAAATTAGAATTTTGAGCTCCTTGCTGCATCCTGCGCTGGTTTTTGTACGGCAGCGGTTCGTAGTTTGAGACTCATCAGAACCAAATGGTGGTCGCTTCCCACATCGGCATTTCTTATTCTGCGGACATCACACATAGACTTCCTCCATCGCTGCTGAATCATGATATGATCAATTTGGTTTTCGGTTTGACCATCCGGATGCACCCAGGTAATTTTGTTGCACGTCTTGTGCTTAAATACAGTCCCACCCATCACAAGACGATTCGCGTTACAAAAGTCGACAAGCAAGTCACCATTTTCATTCCGTGACCCCAAGCCATTTTCTCCCATCACGCGTTCCAGTCCGTAATTGTCTGAACCGACTTGGGCATTAAGGTCTCCCATAACGACTATGATGTCGGCTCTCGGAACACTCCTGTAAACCGAGTTAAGATGAGTGTAGAACGCGGTTTTGTCTTACTCGGTCGCTTCATTTGTGGGGGCGTAGCACTGAATAATTGTGACGTTACGAATCTTTGAACGAAACCTTGCTGTCATTAATCTCGCAGAAATGGGCGCCCAGGAGATCAAACTATGCCTCGCTTCTTCGTTCAAAATAATTCCGACACCATGCAGTCTTTGGCCGCCCTCTCTTTCATCTTCCCCGGTATACAGCATTCTCGTCTGTCCAGTGTCTGATCTGTATTCAGCTCTACCTCTCCACTTAGTTTCGCTTATGCCCAGGATACTGATCTTTAGGCGAAGCATTTCACGCTCAACTTGCTCGTATCTACCATCGCTGTACAAGGATCGAACGTTCCATGCTCCGATTTTCGTACGTATGCGGTAGCCAAAAGTAACATTTGCGCTTCTTGAATGATTTCTTCTATTTGTCAACGATTCATTTATTATTATGGCGTCTTGATTGACGCTCGTACATGAAAGATGCCGCACCCCAAAATCCGATTTGCGGTTTACTGCAACTGAAGCTGCAGAAGGATTTTCCATAAAAAGATTACCTCTTGGGGACTCATTTCCATTTGTTGTCATAGTTCATGTATTTGCATATATCCTTCCGCCATGGTGTTTTCCGAGATATGATTGATTACATACACAGTGGCGTAGCTAGGATATTTGCCGCCCGGGGCAAAACAATTATTTGCCGCCCCTTCGGTCTAACAATACTTAATAATAAAATCGGTCTTAGAGTTGCAGACAAAACTTTGACTAAAATATTTTTTTTATAAATGCAAGGAATTACATTCTGCGAAATATTGATACACGCCATTTTGCCGCAATATCTGCTGAATGAAAATTTTTTGTTTCTGACCTACTGGGATTTAACTTTAAACCGACTGTATATAATATAGGTACATGAGACTTGAATTTTCTTGTAATGTTTTGTTTCGTTCAAAATAGTATAGTTCATAATTGTTCATTAGGCGTGTCTCACCAAATAAAATCTCTGAGAGCTCAGATATTTTTAAAGTGGGGCAAAAATCTCACCTGAGCACTAAGATTTTTTCCAGAGATTACTGAGACGAAAATTTTTTGGGTTAATTTCTCAATGTTCTTTTTGAGCTTAAACTGTTCATTTGACAGCCAAATTGCAATTTATCGGTGATGTGCAAATACGAAATCGATACAAAAATACAGAATAGAGGTTGAGTGTTGATAAAAAGGAAAAATAAATTGATCTTAGTATTATTTTTCATTTATTTCATAAAGTTTTGTGCTTTAAAATTTAAATATTTAAAGCAGAGTTAAAATTTTGTTTCCATAATTTCAGTACGATTGAACAGAGTATCTTTGTTTCACCAAAACATTCCGCCTACGTCAACTTGATATTAAGCGCTCGGCGAGATTTTACTTGGTGAGACACGCCTATTGTTTCATCAGTACTCGACAGCGAAACTGAGAAATTGCATACTGTTCATATTTCTCAGATCTAATGATCATGAACCATGAAAGGGTCAAAGCAACGGCTAAGTCACTACTGAGTGTCTGATTACAGAGTTGTTACTTCACTGAAATTGCAGTTGATTGTTGATCTAATACATTTTTTCTCAAAATAAATCTACTGAAAAATCTTCATACTACACTTCATTTTGCGAAAAAAAAAAATAATCTTCAAGCTTTCGCAAAAAAAAATTACATTTTTTTTAAATTCTTTGTGTTGAATGCAGCCATATGTATAGTTTAGAGCTTTTTTTGTTTGTTGGTCTTATGTTTGAAAAAAAAACTATTTTATGTTTTATTTATTTTTATTCATTTATCAGTTTTGTATAAATAATATGTTTATTTTTGATTTTTGAAAAAAAAAAAAAATTATCTGCGAAAATATTCCATCGAAAGCATTTTTGTTTTTTTTTTCAATTCTGACGTGACACATTCTTTGAGAAAAGTCAAACCCTCTGAACTAAATTGAGAGAATTAACAAACAAAATTAACAAACTACAAAAAAGAATGGTCATTACGAGAGCCATTTTGTTTCAAAATTTGAAAGAATAGAGATCTCTACCAAATTGTCAAAGTCAAAGTGACAGCTAACAATTCGGCACGTTTGACATACGCTATTACCAAAAACACAAAATCCAAACATTTACACTCCACTTCAAATGAATAGGGACACAAATTTTCAAAGGTTCTTTTTCCATTTTTTCTCAACATTGTGCATTAATGAATCATTTGATTATCCTTATTGTTTGTTTATGATGTTGGGAAAAGAAAACAGAAAGATTAATTCAAAAAGCACTGCTATTTTTCCTCCGGCTCTGTTCAAAGTCTTTCCATAAGGGAAAATGCAGTCTTTTTGTGTCAACTGAATAAGCTCAAATATTGAAACTGGTAATAAAAGTTAATGGATGGAAGTAAAATATTTTTTTTTTAAATAGTTTTTATGTTTATATTTATTCTCGGACAATGCACAATGTTTGAAAAAAAAATTGACAAACCAACTATGCAAATCCGTGTGCTCATTCTGTTGAATTGGAGTGTATTTGCCTCCGAAATAAAAAAGAAAATGGGTGCTACCTAAATGTCATTCGTGCCGAGGTCTTGAGTTTGACATTTAGAAATGAACATTGGTATTTGCTAAAAAGCCCTATTGTTAATTTAAAAAAATAAACTTTTGTGTTTATTACCAACTTCTATAATGAGCAACGGTCATGATTCTGCCGCCCCTAGTGATTTGAACTCAATGAAAAATTGTACGTTCTTATACCTACCAATGTTATAGAATTTTGAACTTAAAAAATAATACTTTTTTGTTTATTTCCAACTTCTGCAATAAACAACGATGATGATTTTGCGCCCCTATTGATTTCAATTTAATAAAAATTGATTTAACTATTAATTAAACAAAAATTAAACTTGTGTTTATTTCCAACTTCTCATGAAGCTCGAGGAAGATTTTGCCGCCCCAACAAATTTGAATACTATTAAAATTATGCGTTTTCTAATAAAAATTTAATAAAATTTTCAATAAAAAAACTTCTGCAATTGGTTTACATCCCATAAACAATGAAGATGATTTTCCCATTTGCCGCCCCTCTGACTCCTGGCGCCCGGGGCGACCGCCCCCTTCGCCCCCCCCCCTAGCTTCAACTTTGTGCCAAAGTTTGAATCTGAAGAAGCTTAATCCGGTGTTCGTAAGGAGGAAGATTATAAGGATCGGACCACGGTAGTCCTTTCAAGGCGAAACGTATAAAATTACGCTGTACTGCTTCTAGTCTATTCTTATGGACATCGTAAAAAGGAGTCCATACCTGTGATGCGTATTCAAGATGAGGGCGAGCAAGACTTTTGTAGAGAGCGAGGGTAACATAAGGATCCTGAAATTCCTTAGACCATCGTTTAACAAACCCTAAAATAGAGTTTGCCTTGTTGACTATTAAATTGATATGCTTCGTAAAATCAAGATTAAAAGTAAAATGAACCCCTAGGTCTTTGAAACTATCAATACGACGCAATGTGTGCTGCGATATTTCATAATCAAATGAACTAGGAACTTTTTTTTTTAGAAAAAATCATCGTCTGACATTAAGGGCGGTATTCACCGGCGGCTCATAACTTATGAGGCTCATAAAGCTAGAACTATAATGCTCGGAGAGGCACTTAAGTGGTCGGCAGAAAACAAGCGAGTACACGGAAAGCATGTGACGTGACTATAATTGCGGAGTGGAGCGTTTCGTCAAGTTTCGTTCAACTTTGGTTACCGAAGCGAGGTGTGCTCCCGACTATTATAGTTCTACCTTAAAATTATTCACCAAGCAATAATAGTGAATATTTATGAGCGCTCATAAGACTTATGAGTGGTCCTGACCACTCATAAAGTTATGAGCGCCCTCTCCGAAAATTAATTCGAAAACCTTCGAAGTAACCCTAGTAGTATAGGTATTGCCGGTTTCAGGGCAGTTTTCAGACACGCCCAAATTTTCTGATAAAGAGCCAATATTTTCAACATAATATTGGATATTTTAAAACGGTAATTAAAATTTAAAAAAAGTTTTTGTTCAAGTACAGTATAAATTCACAATTTTAAATATCCATTATAAATAATTTCCAGACACGCATTATTTTTTTGATACATAACCAATATTTTAAAAATAATATCAGATAAACAACCATAAAAATATAATTATTATATAAATACAGAATAAGTCTACAATTAGAATAGGTAATTATAAATTAAAAAAGTTTTTGTTCAAGTACAGAATAAGTTAAAAATTTCATATAACCATTAGAAATAATTTCCAGACACGCATTAATTTTTTGATAAACAACCATAAAAATATAATTCTGGTATAAATACAGAATAAGTCAACAATTTCAAATATTTATTTTTCAAATTAAATATGTTAAAATGTTTTAAATAAGTACAAAGAATAAATAAAATAAATCGAAATTTAAAACTCAGTTTTTTGTAATTCATATTTATAAAATTTACCTAAAACTGGTTCATTATTCAAGTCTTTCATTGAATAAGTAATAGAATGAGTTAAATGAATTTCACTAATAACAAAAATTTCATGAGTCCAATTATTTTTGTATTTATTTTCGAACATTTTTTTAAAACAATATATTCTAACTCTATCTCCTATTTTAAATACTTGTTTTTCTTTATATTCTATAACGGGAAAAATTTTATTTAAAATTTCTTTTTCATTATATTTATTTACTTCACATGGTCTCATTCCAATAGTTCTATGAACATTTTTATAATTATATTCATATAAAATTTTATCAATGACATCAATCCAATTTGTATTTTGTTGAATTTCAAAATACACTTTTAATTTTTCATTAATTGTTCTATTAAATCTTTCTACTATTGAAGATTTTTTTTCAATAAAAGTTTGATAAATTTTTATATTATATTCATTCAATACTTTAGTTAAATTTAAATTTAAAAATTCTTTTCCAGAATCGGTATGAAGTAATTTTGGAGGATTTTGAGATTCTTTAATACTTTCAGAAAATGCATCTGCAACAGATTTACCATCTTTCTTTTTTAATGGTTTTATCCATGCAAATTTTGAAAACGTATCAATAACATTTAACATATATTTATATCCTTTATTTATTTTTTATGTCTACAGTTGTCATAATAAGTAAATCAGCTGCCCATAATTCATTTATTCCTTTAGTAATTATTTTTCTTCGTTCAAAATTTTTTCGAACTGGTTTATGTAATTCTTTTGCAATTTCTAATTCCTTATTCATTATAAAAAAAATAAATAAATTTATTTATAAATAAATGATGAATAATAAAGTTTTAGATAAAGATTTAAATGCTTATGTTAAATCTGCAAAAGAATTGAAAAATAAATTAAAAGAACAAAATCTTAACAAAGTAATAAAACATGATCAAATAAAAGAAGATTTTCAATCAATTATATTACCATTAAATCAATCTGCTACAAATAGTAATAATTTAAATGAAGGTTTAAAAAACTTAAAAATGAGTTTAAATGAAGCATTACCATCAGCAAATAATTATTTGAGAGCTATTACAGAAAAACAAGATGAACAAAATTATCAAGTAAAAAAATTACAAAATGAATTTTCTAAATTATTACCAATAGAAAAACCAGAAATTATTTTATCTAGTCCAACAAGTTTTGAAAGTAAAAATTATTATTCTCCATCATCTATAACACCAAATTTATTACCATCATCTAGTACATCTATTTCAAAAAAAGGTATTAATTTTGATGACCCTTCAATAACCCCAATAAAATATATTGAAAAAGGAATTGGAAATATAGCCGCAAAATATTTAACTTTAAATTCTTCCAAAGCAAAAGTTTGTGATAATATTTATGGAATAAGAACAGAAAATGGTGAAGATCTTTGGATAGGAGATTCTCAAATTAAAATAAGTAATAATGATATTATTCTAAAAGGTAAAACATATATTGGAACTAAAGGTTTATGGGAATTATTAATGTTAAAAGAACCAAATCAAGAAAAAATAACAGAAGAAGACTTACAAAATTTTGAACATATTATTTTAATAACATTTGCATATATGCGTAATAATGATAAATCTTCAAAAAATATCAAATTCAATTCAGGACATAAATATATGAATTATATAAAACCTATATTAGAAAAAATAAAATTTTAAAAACAGGAAAAACCGGATCAGGAATAGAACAAAATTTTAAAATTTATACAAAATCACCAGTTGAATATGTTTACTGGAATAATATTAATGAATTAAAAGAGAGATTATTATTACTTATTGGTAAAAATAAAGCTGGTAATGATAGTCCTGAAATACATAATGAAATAATGAATATAATTGAAGAATTAAAAGAAGAAAATATTATATAATTTTTTTTTAATTAAATGGGAATTGATAAATTTGGAAGAAATAATAACCAATCCAATAATTCTAACACTTCTTTAATGAATAATAAAATAAAAATATTAGAAAGTGAATTTTCAAATTTTAAAATAAATATGGATAGTCAAAATTCAAAATTAGAAACTATTACCGAAAACTTAAAATCTGATATTAAAAAATTAAATGAAAAATTTGATAAAGATATTGAATATTTAAGATCATATATTCAAACTCACGTAAATGATTTAAAAGAAGATCTTAATAAAAATATTGAAAAAGTAAAATCAGATACAAAAGATCTAATACTTCCAATATTTGAAATTTTAAATGAAAATATCCAAGAAAATAAAAATTCATTGAAATCTATTGAAAAAATATTAGATAAGCCAGAAGATAATAAAATATCTAAAATTCCAATATGAAATTTAAAAAAATATTTTTCCTTGCATAATTTAAACAATATATAATAATTTAAATAAATTATAACAGTAAAAGGATGTTTTTCAAATTTAGAAATATTTTTACAAATTTTGTATTAATAAAATATTATTGAATTTATTTAAAGTTTATAAAAAAAAATTTATTATTATATTTCATAAGTGTTTTATTATTTTTCCAATTAAATATATTTAATGATTATTTTATGATACCTAGCCTAAGTTTTTTTTTATTTTAAAAATCTACTTTGATGTTTTTTCTAATTCTTTTATTTTATAATGTCCATGTGCTAATTTTAAAATATTATTATTTTTATTCTTATACAAATAAAATTTATCATCGTATGGTGATAAACCAATTTTTTCTTCTTTTATAGTATATAACTTAAATTTAATAGATCTAATACCATGAATAGTTTCCTTTTTATTTTTTAAATTATTCAAACAATTTTTATAATCATCAAATGTCAAAACTTTTATATTCATTTTCTTAATTCCCTTACATATTTTCTTTTCAGTATTATCGGTTCTAAATGAATACATTTTTGTTCTTAAACCACAAAATTCTCTAATAGGTATTCCATTATATTCATCTTTGAATTTTCCAGGTGTTTTTTTATTTTTATCAGATTTCAATCCATCTATTGGGAAATTATTTATATAATCACTTGTATCATATAAATCTATTTCTTTTTTCATATCTTCATAAATATCAAATTCAGTATCATTTAATGATTTTGCTTCAAAATAAATAATAAATGAATCAGTATCAGTACCTAGTAATTTCATTCTATTTTCATATTTTTTCTTTAATTGAACATAAAATTTAAACATTAATAATTTTGCTAAATCAAGAATAGCCATTCCTCCAAATAATGGTTTATTTAATTTAACTGAAGCTTTTTTTCCAAAAACAATAATTACTTAATCATTATCAATAATTTTTCTATTTTGATAACTAGCTTTACTTATTAATTTTTGCATAATTCTTGAACTTCTTACAATTTTTATATTTAATCTATTTCTTACATTTTCCATTTGTTTTCCAAAAACTGAATTATTCATTAATTTAAAGAAATCTTTTTCAAAATCATTTTTGGCCTGTTTTCTCAATTCAGTATTTTTATCAATATATGGTTTTAACCATGCTTTTTGATTAGATACAATACCCCTATGAATATTTAATAATTTAACACCTTGTTTTATATATTCTTTTAAAAGCCTTATATTTAAAACATATTTTTCTTTCCTTTCTAAACTACAAATAAGTTTTTGAATTCTTTCATTTGGTTTTGAACCAATTTTTTTAGCAATCATTTCATTTTGTAAACTTGATAATATTTTAGGTGTTTTATGATTTGGTGCAGGTGCATAATAATTATAAAAATTATGATAATTTTGTGGGATTTCTAAATCAACTTCAACATCTATAGAAAAATCCGATTTTTCAAAATTTTTTCTTTTAATAAATTCTGGTGTAAAAGCTATTATTTCTTCAGAAGATAACCATCTATGACCCCCAATTGATAATTTTTGACTCATTGCCCAACCATATAAATTATTTGCATCTAAATATAATATAAAACTAATTAATTTTTTTGAATCATATATTCCTTTTTTCTCAGCTTCTATTTTAGACAATTTATAAACTTGTTCTATATTATCATTATAATAATAACAATTATTTGCTTTTGCATAATCATGACTAATTTGTGAAATACCCCCCCTTATACCTTTTTCATAAAATTCATACATTTCCAAATTAGTTAATAATTCTAATTGTTGTCTAGTAAATTTTAAAGCAGCATTTATGCTTAAATGTGGTGCACTTACATAATGAATTGGATCTAAACTATAATTTTTATGACACATTTCTCTAAAATTATCAAAAACATCTGCCAATAAAATTACATCTAATTTTAGATATAAATTATGATAATCTTTAAAACTCCAAAAATGTCCTCTTTTGTTTTTAAAATAATTCCATAATTCTGTAGCAAATTTATAACTTTTCTTTTATATAGAACCAGATAATTTTGAATTAAATTCTTCATATTTTGGTAAATGTTTCATATTTAATTTACTTATATCATCTATAAATTCATAAGGATAAACACCTTTTCTAAGTAAAAAACATATTTCTTCTTTTGGAATATCCTTAAATACACAATTAAATTTTTTAAGATGATCATAATTAATTTGCTTTTTAATTTCACATTCATTACAATATGTACATGTTTCATATGCATAGATTTTTATCATTAATTATTTTAAAAGATGGTTCCTTTAATTCTCTCATTTTATTACAAAGACAACAATATGCAGTGTTTATATTTAATAAATTTTTAATTGCTTTATCTAAACTACAATTTATAAATTCTAAAGAATCTATAAATCTTAATTCAATTATATCAGGATCTATCCAATTTATAAATTCAGTTGATTTACATTTATAACAACAAATATTTTTTGGTAAATTATATTCATATCTACATTTCACACATTGTTTCCATTTAGTTTCAGCAGGAATAATATGATCTTTTAATTCAGTTGATTTACATTTATAACAACATTTACTTGTTTTAAAATTATATTCATATTTACATTTTTCATTTAAACACATTTTATGTTCATATGCATCAATTTGAATTTTTTTTCTAAATTGTCTAAATTTTTCAGTATTAGAAGCCAAAATAACCATTTCTGTTTTATAAGCTTTATTTTCATCTATTTTATCCAAATTTTTTATAGTTAATTTACTATCATACCCTTTTAAATTATGAACTACAACATTTTTAACTTTTGGTAATTTACATGCAAAATTACAAGTTGTACATATCATTTAACTGGAAAATATAGAAGGGCATCTATATTTTCCAGTTAAATGATCATGATCCCACATTTAACTACATTTTCATTATTAAAATTTTTATAGCATATTTCACATTTTTTAGTTTTTTTTTTCAAATTTTTCTTTTGATTCATCATCTTTAATTGCTGGTTTATTAATTTTAATTATTCTGTTATATGATTTTGCTGCTAATTTAAGATAACTATGAAAATTTTCTATCAATTCTGAACCTTCTGAAATATAAGAATTAAATTCTTTAAAATAATTATTATAAATTCCAAAACTATTAGGTACATGTTCATTAATTAATTTTGTATTGTTTTTATCAATATCACATTTTTTTAATAAACATTCAAAATCTAGATATAAAGTAAATGGATGATATATTTCTGCTCCAAGTGTTTTATATTTTAAAATATTTTTTTCTTTTTCTGGTAATTTAAAATTTTGAATTATATTATCTGTTTTTTTCTCAAAACAAATTTTCTTATGAGTTTCAAGTTCTATATTAGAATTAAATTTTCGAAAACATTTTTTACAAATTATTAAATGATGATCTGATGAATTTTTCCACTCAAAAAACCTGATAAATTTTTAATAGGAATAAAATGACATCTTTCATCATTTTCTAAAAATAAAACATCAACATGTAATTTATTAACATTTGGTTCAAAAGAATCACTTATATATAAACTTTGAATTTGTTGTAAATCATTATATTCTTCATCATTTTCAAAACAATACAAATTCATGGTAATATTAAAATAATCTTCTAATTTTCTAATATATTTTTCTTCTACCTTAAATGGATATTTCATATTTAAATTTTTACATTTTTCATCATTTTCTATTTCTTTCAAATATTTTTTGTATTTTGATGGTCTTTCAGGGTGTTCTTTTAATTCATTTTGATGTATAAAATAAAGAATGGTATATAAAATACATTTATCATCAATATTTTTAATATTAATGCAATTTTTATTATTGAATTCAATAAAATCACCCCCTACAAGTGGTTGACATTGATCACGTTGAATACCAAATTCAACAATATAACGAAAAATAAAACCAGTTTTATTAGTTATTCTTTCTTCAAACTTTTGAATTATATCTGCTACCATTTCATCAAACATTTCTAAATAATTTTGTTTATTTACTAATCTTGTAAATGATTGAATATAAAAATCTTCATCCTGATTATTTCTAACATTTTGTTTTATAATATGAATAAACAAACTTACTCGAAAATTTTTATATTTATTATGATCTCTGAAAAAATAATTTATATAATCATTTCTAACTATTTGAAAATGTAAAAATAAATCTTCAGTTTCATCATTTGTAAAAATTAAATCTGTAACAAGATTACCAAATGCATTTCGTTCTATTGGTACACGTATTACATTTCTATTACGAATATTTTCTTCTGGAAAATCATATGAATCAAAACTATTAAAAAAAGATTGAATTATTGATTCATTATGATAAGTGATGTAATTATTAATGAGATTAATTAATTCAGTTTTTTTCAATGCAGCCCACCCAGAAGGTGGATTAAAAATATTTTTATATTGTCTCATAACTTTTCTAAGTTCTGAAACTGTTTTATTAATTGTTAAATTTGGTTCTATAAAATTTGTTTCCATTTATTAGAAACAAAATTTATAAAAAAATAAAGTTTACAACATTTTTAAAAAATAAATAAATTTTCAATAAATTAAGTAAATTAAAATGAAAAATGTGATGTTTATGCCTCAATATTATTTTCTTTATTTTGAGTTTTTGCTATATGATATTTTGAAGAAAAGTGTCTTGCTTTACAATATCTAACATATTCTCTTCCACATAAACAAAGAATTTTTTCTGTATTATATTTTAAATACCTACATTGTTTACAATATCCCTTTCCATAAAATTCAGATAAATCTTTTTCAATTAAACATGTCAAATTAATTTTTTTACCATTCATTGGAGATAATAAAACTTTTTCACCATTTATAGTTCGGTGATATAATCGTTTCTTATTTTTTTGTCTTCCATTTTTATTTTTTATTTAGGTTGTGAATTTTTTTTGAAAAAAAAAAAAATAATTTAAACGTTTTTAAAAATCATTTTATATTTCTTATTTATTAAAAGAAATTCATTCTCATAGTTAAATATTTTCTTATTATAAAATATATAATTACTAAAATACTAATGATTATAAAAAGTAATTTATGATTATAGCCAAAAACTTCATTATAAAAAATTATATCAATATAATCAATAAAATTTAATATATTCATTATAATGTTTATAGATGATTCAAACATATTGCAATTAATTTAAGTGATACAAAATTTAAAAAAATTATTAATGATTTACAAAAGATTTTATTTTTTATTTTTTCTTATTTGTATTACCACCTGAATTTACAGAAATAGCAACTGCATCTATATCATTTAATTGTTTATGTTTTAAAGATTCAAATTTTTTTAAATCTGCATTATCAAAAATTCTATCATTTAAATCATCTTTAGCATTTAATAAAGCCTGTTTAATAGTTGTTTTTCTACTTTTACTGATTTCTTTATTATTGACAGTTTTTATAATAATATTTATTAAATTTTCTGTTTCTTTTCTTATAATTTCTGCAGAAGCGGCCCCCTCTTTTGATTGATTTGTTATTTTTCTTAATTTTTCATTTTCTTGTTTATATAAAGTAGTTAAATTTTTATATTTATTATATGATTCTCTATACTCTTCAGATAAATATTTAAAAGTTTATTTTTATGTTGACATAGAATTCATATAAATAAACGCTTGACATGCTAATTTTTTCTGTTCTTGAGGATAATTAGATTGATTAATAGAATTTAAAATTTTTGTTAAATCATTATTTGAGTTTTCTAACGTTTCTTTTAACAAAGGAAAGTTTTCTACTAATTCATCTATATCTTTAAGATTAGTTGAATGTTGTTCAGCGTATTTAACTATTGCTTCCATTTATTAAAGAAATTTTTTTATTTATTTTTTTGTACTTTACTGTATTTTACGGTTTTACTGTATTTTACGGTTTTTACCATAAAATACGGTTTTACTGTATAATACGGAAATTGATTTACCGTATAATATGGTAATTGATTTACCGTAAAATCTCAAAGGGCACGGTAGTGCCCAGCCAAGTTCGCGGCACTATACCCTTTTTACAGGAACAAACTCAGGCGATTTTCAACCCCCCTCTAACTTCAGTACCAATAAAGTCAGATACTTCAAATTCGGAGTATTTGCTGAACTAATCAAACACAGGTGGCTCACCAAATTTCAACTCTTTAGCATAAGTAATTCCAAAGTTATAGGACTTCAAAACTCGCAAAAACCGTAACTGACTGACTCACTGACTCACTGACAGATCATCAAAATTATGGAGCACTTATCGTAGAAATTTGAAATTTCGCACAACAGTAGGCCTTGTGGTGCATACAAAGGAAAAAATCGAAAATCTGCAATTTTCTATTCAGGGGGCGTGGCATCCACCCACTTTCTTAAATTTTCTCTAAATTATATGGAGCCTTTCCGATTGTTGTAGAACAATGAAAATTGGTAAGTCGGTAGGGTTTGAGGTCATTAGAAAGAAAAAAATTGAAAAATTGGAATTTTCCATACAGGGGGCGTGGCATCCACCTACATTCTCAAAAATTCTTATAGATTATATGGAGCACTTGCAATTGTTGTAGAACGATAAAAATTGGTAGGTCGGTAAGGCTTAAAGTACTTAGAAAGAAAAATATTGAAAAATTGGAATTTTGCTTTCAGGGGGCGTGGTATCCACCCACAATCTTAAAAATACTTATAAATTATATGGAGCAATTCCGATTATTGTAGAACGATCAAAATTGGTAGGTCGGTAGGCCTTGTAGTACTTAGGAAGAAAAAAACTCGAAAAATTGGAAGTTTCAGTTCAGGGGGCGTGGCATCCACCCACATTCTCAAAAGTTCTTATAAATTATATGAAGCACTTCCGATTGTTGTAGAACGATGAAAATTGGTAGGTCGGTAGGCCTTGAAGTACTTAGAAGAAAAAAACTCGAAAAATTGGAAGTTTCCAGTTCAGGGGGCGTGGCATCCACCCACATTCTCAAAAATTCTTATAAATTATATGAAGCACTTCCGATTGTTGTAGAACGATGAAAATTGGTAGGTCAGTAGGACTTGAAGTACTGAGAAAGGAAAAAAATCGAAAATTTGGAATTGTCCATTCAGGGGGGGGGGGGTGCCATCCACCCACTTTATCAGAATTGCTATTATTTGTATGGAGCGATTTCGGTTCTCTTAGAATTATGAAACTTTGTAGAGCGGTAGGGCTTGACTTTCACCTGGCAAAATAAATCTTTGCAAAAAGGAGTGAAATCACAACAAAAACATAAATGTTAAAAAAGGAGCCAGGTTCTTATGTGTACAAGAAACCTGTGCGTAAAAAGTCAGCCAAAAAAAGTAATGAGATCTAAAATATATGCCAAGTTTTAAGTTCATGAAGTTTAATATCAAATATCTTAAGTAGAGTAATATCGAAACAATTCCAAATCATGACAGAAATTTGGTAATTAATGATTACTGATTAAAATTTGGTGGATTTACTTGGCAAGTTTTCTCTAAAATACTTACTTGATCACAAATTTTAAATGTATGAAAACTTGACCAGTGAACCCACCAAATTTTAATCAGTAATCATTAATTACCAAATTTCTGTCATGATTTGGAATTGTTTCGATATTACTCTACTCAAGATATTTGATATTAAACTTCATGAACTTAAAACTTGGCATATATTTTAGATCTCATTACTTTTTTTGGCTGACTTTTTACGCACAGGTTTCTTGTACACATAAGAACTTGGCTCCTTTTTTAACATTTATGTTTTTGTTGTGATGGAATTAACCGTAAAACACAGTAAATAGGTAAAAAAAAAATATTTATATAAATGAAAGAAAAAAATAAATACACGTATGAAGAATTTATAAATTTATTAATTAATTATGATTTTTTAAATCACAATATAGCTGCGTTTTCAAGAATTTATAATATCAATGAAAAAACAATAAGAAATTATTTAAAAAAATTTGAAATTCCTTATAAAAATAAAAATGTAACTTATTATAAAAATAGTTCTGGTCAATTTACTTCACAAGAAAACGAAAATAAACAAATTAAAGTTAAAAGAACTTATGGAAGAAAAAAAAATCACATTTAACTATTATTCCACAATTAAAACCAATTACAATTCAATATCCAGAAAATAAAACTTTTATTAAAAATGAAAATGAAACTGTAATTTAACCTATTAAAAACGAAATTAAACCAGTTGAAAAAATAATTAACAAATGTGAAAATAAAACTATTAAAATTAAAACAATAGAACCAAAACGAAAAAATGAAACTCAATTTCAATTTAGAGAAAGAATGTTAAATTCTATTTTATAAATTAAAATATTTAAAATTAATGGAATAAATAAAATTACTTAATTTTTTTATTAAATAAATGGTAAGACATTACGGAAGCGGTTATCTTAATAGTCTTATAAATAATCTTCCATTTGAATTACATAGTCCAGGTTATAATTATTAAGGGCCTGGTACTAATCTTCAGTTGAATGTAGAAAAAGATATTTTACCAATAAATAAATTAGATGAAGCAGCAAAAGAACATGATATTGCATATTCAAAACATAAAGATTTAAATAAAAGAAAAAGAAAAAAGAAAAAGAAAAAGATGCTTCTTTAGGTGAAAAAATAAATGCTTATTTAACAGCTAACGCAATGAAAGTTAAAAGAAAATTTGGTATGGGATTAAATAATGATTTACAATTTAAACAAAAACATGGAAAATATTTTAAATATCCTATTTCTTTATCTGATGATCAACAAAATAAAATGTATGATGCAATTAAAAATAAAAAAATCTACAGAAATAAAATTAGAACCAATTCAGTTAAAAAGAACTAAAGAAAGTGTAATGAATGAAACTTATTTACCATTATCTAATCAACAAATAAATGCAATTAATAAACATATTAGAAATGATATGAAAACTATTTTTACTTTAAAATTGTCAAAAGCTCAATTACAGAGTATGAATAATAATGAAAAAATTGGTGGTTTTCTGCAATTGGGGCAGCAGTAACTGCTGGTACTTCTTTATATAGAGCATATAATGATAAAAAAACTAATGAACAATTATTAGAAGAAAAAATTCGTCATGATAAGGCTTTAGAAGAAAATGCTAAAAATGGAACAGGTTTATTACTTAAAAAATCTGGTGAAGGTATGCTACTAAAAAAAAATTTGAAATAATTGATTCAATCCCAGTAAAACCTTTAAGTAATTATGATTTTAAAAAAATATGCTAAAAAATTAAATATTTCTCATTTTAGAGGTGTTTTTATGAAAGATAAATTACCTAAAAAAATTAAAAATCAAGAATCTGGAATTATAAATTTAGATAATTTTTCTGGTACTGGTACCCATTGGATTGCTTATAAAAAAAATAAAAATACAATTGCATATTATGATTCTTTTGCATTGAATAAATTACCAATTACAATTGAAAAATATTTTGAAACTTATAAAAATATTGTACTTTTTAATAATCATATTGATCAAAAATTTAATGAAGTAATATGTGGACATCTTTGTTTAAAATTTTCATTATTTTAGAAGATTCCTTAATTCAATCACAAAAATAATTTTTTTTAAATTTTAAACTATTGTAATATTTTCTCAGGTTCGTTAATAAAACTTATTTACTTTATTCAAAACGTCCACTTATTTATTTCGCAAAATAAAACACTTTACTTTTCTTACTACAAACAAAACGATTTATTATTCACCACTGAATTAATTCACAATCTTTACTTTTCACTTTTATTACAACCAACTTTATTCATTCACGATTAAAAACAAACTGTGTCGCTGCCGTTCAAACCTGTACCTTTTATACTTGTTTTCCAAACTCTGGAAATAAGGAGAACGTTCTGGTCTCTGCTTCCAGAGCTTTCCGTAGGGGAAATTTCCCAATAATTTCCCTTCCAAAAGCTTTTATTTGACAGCTGGTAAATCTGCTATAATCCGGCAGATGGCGCTTCCTTCGTTTGAGAGTTGCTATAATTATAGCTAATAAGGGTATGTTTGCACTGCGACCGTAAGTTTTATTGTGTCCGTTTGTTTGCATTTCGGAGTCGTTATAGTTCAAATATGGAAAGTTATTACACTGCCCCCCTCTTAGGATTGATCGTCCCGAGCAAATCCATCACTTCCTTCACCATTATAACGATGTAAACGATCGATGTGAACTACTTTTATTTTGCCTCTTAATCCTCTCCGAATGCGGTAGACACCATCGTTTACTCGTGTTACAACAGTATAAGGGCCTTTCCAATTTTGTTGAGGTTTCAGTGACATTCCCCTCCGACGCTGGGAATTATAAAACCAAACAAGGTCTCCCGCTTGGAATCCTGTCTTTGTTGCTTTTGTGTCGTATCGCTTTTTCATCCGACCACTTGATGGCTTCATATTTGCCCTTGTTCCCTCATGAACGCCACTCAGCCCCTCCTCTTCATTTCCCTTATCACTCCGATTCATGGGGCCAGTCTGTTGAATTTGCACTATCCTTTCGTTGTTCTTCAATGCCTTCTGCTGAGTTTTGATTGTCAGGACACCGTCCATTGAAACCGTTGAGATGACATCTTTGGCATCATACCCCTTTGGTAGCTGGTACTTCCGTACAAACTGACGACTTATGTAGCCATGTTCATCTTCACGTTCATGATTACCTTCCACTACCACGCTGTTGCCAACAGTTTTGACCATTAACTCATTTGGCTTGAAATGGCTGACATCCATGCACACTTGAAATCCGTCCGTTCCAACTTTGTAGTTTTCTTTGGAATCACGCTTGTCACCCTTTCCCCGGATAGGAGTTAACTGCAGTGGAGTCACTTTTGGGCCATATATATCGCTTCCCGAGTCATCTTTTTGCGCAGTCCTCATTTTCCTTTTACTCCAATCGTAAATGGGATCGGCTCTCAGTCGCTGGATGGAAACAACTTCCTTTTCTTTTTCATGCGTGCAATTATTGTAGTCTGGTTTCCATGGTCTTCTAGGTAGCAATCTGCATTGGCGTTGGAGATGTCCAGTGCTGTTGCAATTCCAACATGGAGGTTTTCTAGGTGGCAGACTGCACTGGCGTTGAAGATGTCCGGTCTTGTTACAGTTCCAGCATCGAGCAGGTACATCTCGCTGGTTTCTTTGGAACGCAGTTCTCTGGCAACAACACTCCTCAACTCCTAGTTCTCTCAAGCGATGAACTCTTTGTGAAGCCTGTTCCGCTGCTTCCATAGTGAGTGCGAATGCTAGTGCTTCAGGAAGCGTGCGTTTGCCAGCAGTTCGAATTGCTTGCTGAAGGTTAATATCAGAAACAGCACGAACAAAGGCTTCTGTTGCGAATTGGTTGATGATTTCGTCCCCTGCAGCCGGATATGCCAGGTGCGCCAACCGTTCGATGTCTGCTTGGAGTTGTTGCAGAGTTTCTCCCCTTTTCTGGACTCTGGAATTGAGCTGGACGCGGAAGACTTCTTGCATATGGCCATCTCCAAAACGTTTGTCAATGGCCTGAACGAGAGCACTGAAGTTGCCATTTTTATCTGCTGGTATGCTTTGTAACAGCTCAGCAGCAGGTCCTCTGAGGGCAAGCGTTAGAGCTATGCATTTGTCTTCCTCATCCCAGCCATTTGTTGCTGCGGCTGCCTCAAACTGCTTCTTGTAGATTGACCAAGAAGTTTGCCCATCGAAGGTTGGTGGATGCATCTCTTTTTTCTTCGGACAGTCGCCAGAACTTTCTCGAACCTTCATTTTCTTTACTTTATCTAATTCCTTTGTAATGGATTCGATTTTATCTTCGAACTTTGCTTCTACTGTCAACAATTGCTTATCGACATTAGACAATTGTTGATCGAGAGTTAACAATTGTTTATCGATAGAAGAAAATTGCTTATCGACACGCTCGTCAAGGGCAACAATTCTACTGTCAAAGGCATCTAACTTACATTCGAGCATGTTTGTCTGTTTTTCCAGCAGACACTTTTGTTCTTGGCTTTGTTGCTCGAATCGTTCGAGAAGATTCTTTTGTTCACTCCGTTGTTCTTGGCTTTGTTGTTCGAAACGTTCGAGAAGATTCTTTTCCTGACTATCAAATTTTGCAAGCAGCTGAGACAGCATATTGGTCATGCCCGATGTACTTACTTGCTCTTGCTGTTCTTCCATTTCAATGTCGAATATAAACGTGTCCGGGTTTTTTTCCACATCTTCTGAAATCTTCTTGCAGACGAATTATAAAATGATTCTTTGTTCCAGCAGTAGGAAGATCTCGTTTATTCAGTTCTGCCTTAAGTTCCACTAAATTTAAATCATTCAAAGATTTACCCATTGTCTTTTTTTTTCACTTTCCACACAATAAATTTACTGAGTGCACAAATAAAATAAGTTTTATTCCACTTCTAACACCAATGTAATATTTTCTCAGGTTCGTTAATAAAACTTATTTACTTTATTCAAAACGTCCACTTATTTATTTCGCAAAATAAAACACTTTACTTTTCTTACTACAAACAAAACGATTTATTATTCACCACTGAATTAATTCACAAACTTTACTTTTCACTTTTATTACAACCAACTTTAATTCATTCACGATTAAAAACAAACTGTGTCGCTGCCGTTCAAAACCTGTACCTTTTATACTTGTTTTCCAAACTCTCGAAATAAGGAGAACGTTCTGGTCTCTGCTTCCAGAGCTTTCCGTAGGGGAAATTTCCCAAAAATTTCCCTTCCAAAAGCTTTTATTTGACAGCTGGTAAATCTGCTATAATCCGGCAGATGGCGCTTCCTTCGTTTGAGAGTTGCTATAATTATAGCTAATAAGGGTATGTTTGCACTGCGACCGTAAGTTTTATTGTGTCCGTTTGTTTGCATTTCGGAGTCGTTATAGTTCAAATATGGAAAGTTATTACACTATTATACATGATTACTTTTAGTGATTTCATAAAAAAAATATATAATTTTCTTTTATACCCGATTCATATAAAAAGTCTATTTGAAGTGTTTATATTTATCAAAAGTTTTTAGCTAATGAAGTGTCTTTGTGGTGGTTGTTCGTCTAGAGTTAGTTCTTGATTTTTATGTTCGGGTTCAAATCCCGCTTGTGCCTACGCTATTTTTATTTAAATAATACTTTGAATCAAAAAAAGCAATATACAGAAGTCATGTGCCAAACTAAATACATTTCAGTAGATATCAACTTATAGTATGATGTTTTACTATCAAACTTGTAAACAAAGCGCAAGAGAACGAGTATTATTGTTATCGTATTTGGCTTTATGGTAAGCTTAAAGATGGTTCTTATAACTATATTATCATATGTATTAATTCATTCAAAAGCAACCCCACAACGACACTTCGCATGTTCTTACAATTTTGTGACGTCATATCTATGTGAATAAATAAGCTTCAAGTCATTTTTTATATTTTCCATCATTTGTTTCTTTTTCTTTATCAATTGTAAGCAATCCATATTTTTCATTCCAGCAGACATTACAATAATTTTTAAAACAATCAAAATTTATATCAGTTATATGATCATCAAAAATATGTTTCAAATTAGTTTTATCTTGAGTGAATAAAATAATATAATTTACATTATCTCTGATAAGTTGTTTAGGAATTTTAGAGTATGTTTGACTTAAATAAAAACAAGGAAATATTATTATGTCTACCATAGGCAAATAATTAGAAATTATATCTTGAGATTCTGTAGAAATATCATCAAAAACTATAACTGAATAAGATGAAATTTCTTCAGGTTGAGGTAGTGAATTTAATGTTAAACTTTGAAATTTTCTAGATTCTAAGTTATGTTTTTCACATACTTATTATATTTTTCAATTAAATTTTCTAAATATTTATATTATCTTGATATGAAGTTTTTGAACATATGATAACATCTGTATGATGAATTTTTGTAATATATTTAATAGAACATTAGTTTTTACCACAATTACTTGGTCCACAAAATAATTGCCCTAATAACATTTGGAAATAAATTATTAAACCTTTCAGGTGGTTTAAAGGTTTCATAATTTTTAATAGTTAATTTAGAATTTTTATCTAATGATTTTATTTTTATTGAACTCATTTAATAATAAAAAAAATTATATATGCATTGCTTGATTTGTTAATGGATTATATGAAAAACTATCATCACTTATTATTAAACAATGAATTATAGTATTAGATGGAAAATTACTACACCATTTAAAATCTATTTTTATATCAATAACTGCTTCTTTTAATTACTTCATTTTGTTTAGAAGTATCTACAATAATAATAGGATAATCTTTTAAAAATGAATCATAATTCATCAGTGGTAAATTATGTTGACTTTGTCCATAATATGAATTTTAAATTCTGAAAACATATCATATAGAATATCGCATTTATTTTGCTCATAACATAATCTTAATTCAGAATTTGGATATTTCGTAGTATTAAGACTAACTTGTACGTTTTTCCAAATTACATAAATCAAATTTACTATTATCTTTAGTAATATCATGATTTCTATCGGTTTGAAAACTAATTAAAAAATATCTTGGTTTTGTACTATGTACATTAGGGTGGTCCTTAATTAGACATTGTCTTGGATAGCCCTCATTCGATTCAAAACATTGAAAAACAATTTCCCTAATTTTTCAGATTTTATTTCACTCCCCCTGGTCTCCCTTTTTTCACTTCAAGGTACAAAACATGGAGTTAGGGTGATTCTTATAACACGCGAAACAAAAATCAGAACTTATAGATAAGATTCAGACGAAAAAAAAATTGTACTGGAGGGGGGTCTATTTCCCTCCGTTCAGGCGGGAGGGGTAATTTTCTAAAAAATTTGACCCAAAATAGAAAAAAAAATTATTAAAAAACAACGGGACCACTTACAATGGCATGCTATAGCTTTTTTTAAAGCCATGAATCCAGGTCTCTAATATGTTTTTTAAATCAAGTTTTTATTGATAATAGTATCTGAAAAAAATAATTTTCAAACTCAAAAATAAAAACAAAAATAATAATTTTTTCGTTTGAAAATTATTTTTTTCAGAAACTATTTACAATTAAAACTTGATTTAAAAAACATATTAGAGACTGTATTCATTTCTTTAAAAAAAGCTATAGCATGCCACTGTAAGTGGTCCGTTGTTTTTTAATAATTTTTTTTCTATTTTGGGTCAAATTTTTATAAAATTACCCCTCCCGCCTGAACGGGGGGAAATAGACCTCCTCTCCAGTACGATTTTTTGTTCGTCTGAGTGTAATCTATAAGTTCTGATTTTGTTCGGGTCTTATAAGAATCACCCTAACTCCTATTATTTGTACCTTGAGGTGAGAAAAGGGAGACCAGGGGGGTGAAATAAAAATCTGAAAAAATTAGGAAAAATTTTGTTTCTCTATTAAGAGTCATTTGATGCCTATCCAAGTTGGAATTTCAAAAAAACCCTATATAAGGACCACCCTAATGTAATGTATATTCTTTTGCATTTGGAATTGAACTTGTGTAAAAATATTTCCAATTTCTAAAATACATATTAAAATTAGTGTTATTAGATATTTTCTTATTAATATCATGTTCAACTTCAATAGAAAATTTAACTTGTGGCATTCTCCAAATTATTTCAGAAATATTTGATTTCAAAAGTATGATCTGTAAGTACAGTTAGAATACAATTTTTATCATCATTAGATCTAATAAGTTCTAATTTTTGATTAATTCTGAAAACAAAAGTTTTATAATCTTCCAAAGAAACCAATTACTGTATTCATTGGAATACTAACAGAAAAATAACCTAATTTTTTAATACAGCACCTTTATTATGTATTTGCCATCCGGCATTATTAAGAGCTAAATCATTAGAAAAAGATGATAATCCTTTCATAGTAGTTGTAATACCAGGATTTTCAATAGAATCTATTTCAGTTGAATTAATTGAATATGATATTTTACTAAACATATTCAATAATCCATTATTAACAAAATTAATTTTTTTAGTATCAATTTCGTTTAAAATTTTATTTGTAGCATCTTTAACAATTAATTGACCTCTAATCAGGTAAAAGACTTTTATGTGTAAAAGTTTTAATATCTTGATTATTAATATCAATTGATATCGGCCTACCAGATGTAATTTAACTGAGTATTATTTGCCGGTAAATGATCATAGAATTGGTACTTCGATACCTTTTCCTTCGCTTACAAATGATTTCATTTATTAAGAAAAAAATTTGCTTAATTAATTTATTTTACGAATATGTAATCTAATACTTATTTTTTCATTTCTAAAATCAATCAAATCATCGTCTTGATCAACAAATTCTAATATCAATTTCTCTTATGGAAGTATTTATAATTGGAAAATAAATTAAATTTCAAGGAATTTCATTAATTTTTTCACCAGGTTTATCATTTATAAAATACTCATGAATAACATTTGTAAGTTTCTTATTTTCATAGCTTCCCAGTAGCAATATTACATTTATTTCGAATAGAATTAACTTTCATAATATTTACTGGTAAATCTGATTCTACTAATTTATTTGGAGGAATAATTTGTTGACTAAATCCTAGTAAAGAACCTATTGAATTATCTTTTGTAAAATCTATTTCATGTTTACTAAAAATTTCTACTTTTAAGGTAGTCATATTTGGTGTCATTTCTATTTCTAAATTTTCATTAAAAAATCATTAATATCATTAATTTCATATGAACCGGTAGGAAAAGTAATATCAATAAATTGATTATTTTTTATTAAAGTTAATACATTATTCTTAAGTAATTTAGATACATTTGGGATTGAATGATATGTACTAAAATTTAATAAACATATTTCATAATTTGAATTTTTTATCTAATTTTATTGGTTCATCAAATTCACAATCAATTCTTGATGAATTTCCATCTAAAGAAATAGTTGTCATTTTATTATTTATTTATTTATTTGTTTATAAAATATTTCTTAGTTTAATAAATTGAAATTATTAAGTTTTTCATTTTCATTAAATTTTTCACAATATTTATAAATATAGGATCTTTAATTAATTTTGTAAAATCTAATTGAAATAATTCATTTACACATTTTACTTTATCATCTTCATTTTCATATTTTACTATTAAGTAAGCTGATAAAGTATTTAATAAATAATAACTATTGATATAAGTATAATTAAGTTTTCTTGATTTATCAATTTTAATTTTGTTCTTTTCTTCAGTTTCTTTAATTTTTTTATCATTTACTTTCATTAGTTTCATAAAACATTTATTATCTTTATTAATATCTTTTAGATATAAATAATTATTATACTGAATTTTTCCGTTATCAAAGAAAGTAAAATTAAATCTCTTACTGTTTTCATGAAATACAGTTATGACTTCTAAAAACTTATCTTTTTTAAATCTTCTAGTTAATAATTTTCTATACTCCGCAAAATCACTATCATTATTATTATCATCATTTTGAATAGAAAGAAAATCATCTAAAGCATTAATTGCGCTTGCCATTTTGAGTTTGTTAATTTTTGTTTGTATTTATATAAATTTATTTTTTATAAAGAAAATAAAAAAAGTCTTAAACTTTTAAAATGTATTAAACTTTATCTTTTTTATAACTTTTATTGTTTTTTCAATTATTTTTACATTTCATTTTACGTTCAATTATTTTTACGTTTCATTTTACGTTTCATTTTTAGATTTGAAAAATAATTATTTAAAATTGTAAACATGTTTCTACTTTTAAATTTCAATTTTTATTTATTCTGTGATTCTTTGTACTTATTTAAAACAGAAAAATATGCATTTGAAACTGTACAATAATTACATATTTTAGCTAACAAATCAGTTAATATTTCTATAACTTGTTCATCATTAATAAATGATTTTAATTCATCTTTAAGTTTATTAATATCAATATTACGATCAGTTATTTCCTTTAAATTTTTAAAACATTCAAGATCGGTTATTAATTCATCAATTTCTTCATTTGCTTCTTCACCCCATAATATCTATAGTTATTTTCTCTAAATATTCATAATCTTTAGTTTTTTACAAATTTTCTCATTACTTTTTAAATTCTCCATTACTTACAGCTGCGGTCAAAATAATAGTAGTACTCATTAATAAAAATCAAACTTGAAAAAAAGTTAATCCCTTAATTAATAACAAATTTATACCTATGTGATTTTCAAATTGGTGTTTCTAAGCTTTTATTTTCGAAAAAAGAAAAAATTGCAAATATAATATTTTATAAGATATTTGCAAATTTATTGAAGAACTTTTGAAAAACAGCGGTCAAAAAAATAGTAGTGCGCAGATAATACACCTTTAAATATCACAAAAAATCAAATTTAGGGCAAAATTTTTATCATAAGATTTAGTTGAGGGTTTGAACCTTAAACTCACAGTTAGTCGCAAGTCCCTTGTTGGAAAAAAACAGCAGCACAACCGCGTTGCATCGAGTTTATCAGGTTTTTACACCTTTCTACGCTTATCGAGCTCCATGGGTGCATAGCTTCCCAAAGGGCTTTATTGTTAGTTGGATGGCAACTAGCAACATATTTATTTGCATCGCACAACAAGTTCTCAATGGGATTTAAGTCCGGAGACTGTGCGGCCAGTCCATCACATCAACTCTATTTGCCTGGAATCATTGCTTCGCAAGTTTACTAGTAGGCTTTGGGTCATTGTCTCACTGAAAGACACGTTTCAGTGGGTTTTTCATCTTCAGCATAGAGTAGCATTAATTCCTGCATGATCTTAATACAGATTTCCAAATCCATGATACCTTCAATTTGGTGTATTGGAAAAACACCATAGAAGGAAAAACATGCCCGAACCATTATGCTGAGTCCTCCGTGTTTTTGATTTGAAACGTGGATTATATTCTGTGTTTGTTGGCCTTCTTACATATTGATGAGGTCAATTTCCACCATATAAAACAATCTTGAACTCGTCTGACCACAGAATATTACTCCGATTTGATGCAGGCCAGTCAAAGTGGTTCCTTTGCAAATTTCAATCTTTTTGTTACATTGTTTTTTGTCAACAATGGTACCCCTCCAGGCTGTGGGCAGTGCTTGAACATGTTCTCGTGACTTTCTACGAACCGTTTTATTGATGGCAATAACATAAAATATGCCTTTAATTTCAGAAACTGGCGTAACGGGAGTGATTTTTAAATGCCTGACGACTCGTTTCATCAACTTTGGTGGCAAAAGTGGTTTCCGCCCTCCATTTTCTGACTTTGGCAGTTAAATAATGACTTTTCTTACCATTGTTGGTGAGCATTCAACTTGGCATTGAACCAGCGCATAAGTTTTGCCTTTCGATATCAATCTTCTAACTAAGACACGCTATTCCGGTGTTCGGTGTTTGCCTCTGCCCATTGCTGGCAAAAATATGACCAATTTTTCAATAAAAACTATGAAGATGTTATGGATAAACAAAAACCAACGTTTTTTTAAATGTTTAATTTAAGAAATAAGGGAGACAAATAATATTTCTTCACATAATCTGTTGCACTACTATTATTTTGACCGACAGAATTCGTAGCTTTGATTAATTACGGTTGCTTATTTGTCATATTACCATTGCAAATAAAAATGTATGTGTACCCGCTCATTAATAAAATGTTATTAAGTCAAAATGCAACAGTTTGTTACTATCAACGCATTATAAAATTTACAAAACTTAAGTTACGTAATTCTTTTACTTGTACTACTTGTATATAAATATTTTTTTATAAAGAAAATAAAAAAAAGTGTTAAACCTTTTAAAAATGTATTAAACTTTATCTTTTTAAAATTTGTACTGTTTTTTCAAATTATTTAACTTTTTTAATTTGAAAAATAAATATTTAAAATTGTTGACTTAGGTGCCAGTTATAGCTATCATTGAAACTCATCATTGAAAATTTTAATGATTGATTTTGAGATATTTAGAAAGCAAAATCATTTATTATTTTGATGGGTGATTTAAGCTCAAGATTCAATTAATATTTCTAGCCAATAAAAAAATTAAAATAAGCCCAACCTTCCACAAAAATTGACTTTTAATCTTTCAATGATCATTGGTAAAGTAGTTCAGTCATTGAAATAAGAAAAGTCTTTTTATGTGGAAAGTTGGGCCTATTTGAATTATTTTTTTGGCAAAAAATATTAATTAAGCCCTAAGCTTTATTCGTCCATCAAAATAATAAATAATTTTGGTCTCTCAACGTCTCAAAATCAATCATTCAAATTTTCAATGATGAGTTTCAATGATAGCTATAACTGGCGCCTTATTCTGTATTTATACAATAATTATATTTTTATGGTTGTTTATCTGATATTATTTTTAACATATTGGTTATGTATCAAAAAAATAATGCGTGTCTGGAAATTATTTATAATGGATATTTAAAATTGTGAATTTATACTGTACTTGAACAAAAACTTTTTTAAAATTATAATTACCGTTTTAAAATATCCAATATTATGTTGAAAGTATTGGCTCTTTATCAGAAAATTTGGGCGTGTCTGAAAACTGTCCTGAAACCGGCAATACCTATACTACTAACCCTTCAAGAAAATTCACTGTCTCATTTTGTCGGTCCTTCCAATCCTTTCAAAAATGAGTCTCGCACACACTCACATATTGTAATTCCTTTTGTCTTCAGGAATTTTATTTATTGTTTCAATTTTTAAGTTCTTTTTGTAATTCATGCGGTGAAGATAATTCTTTTGTCCATTTGTCTGCTATTACACGACGACTCTAGAGTCATGACTCTTCTTCGAATTCTTCTTTGAAAATTCATCCCGGGAGGCACGTGCTATTACACCACGACTTTTGAGTCTTGACTCAAATTTGACAGTTTTCTTTTACTTTGATTTTCGGTATAGTTTTATCTCAGTAACGTCAAACTTTTTTTATTTTTTGTGTTAGTTTTATAATAATATTGTAATATTTTCTCAGGTTCGTTAATAAAACTTATTTACTTTATTCAAAACGTCCACTTATTTATTTCGCAAAATAAAACACTTTACTTTTCTTACTACAAACAAAACGATTTATTATTCACCACTGAATTAATTCACAAACTTTACTTTTCACTTTTATTACAACCAACTTTATTCATTCACGATTAAAAACAAACTGTGTCGCTGCCGTTCAAACATGTGCCTTTTATACTTGTCTTCCAAACTCTGGAAATAAGGAGAACGTTCTGGTCTCTGCTTCCAGAGCTTTCCGTAGGGGAAATTTTCCAATAATTTCCCTTCCAAAAGCTTTTATTTGACAGCTGGTAAATCTGCTATAATCCGGCAGCCCAACTAACAATTTAACTTGTATTAGGTCCGATTTTTAAAATCTGATAAGCTATAGCTCACGTAGAACTAATATAAGGCTTTCTTATACAATTCAACCATTTTCCAATATTTATTTTTGTTTATAGCCTGTTTAATGCCTTTTAAAATGAAATTAGCAAGATATACATAAGGCTTGTATACTTAAGTATAAAAGCCTTGTTTAAGGCCTGCCCAAGTTGTTTTACTGAAATAAACAAAATAAATTCGAATACGGCTTTCTTAAATCAGCTTGCTACACAGCACACAGCAGCAAGATTTGACATTTCTCTGGAGTTAAAAATATTCTGCAGTGGGTGTAACAAATATTCTAAAGTGTTCGTCATTAAATTGAAAAGATTAAAAACAAATATTTTATTAAAAAACCTTATTCGTCAAAAAATAGTGAATAATTAATAAGAAATTATCAAAACATCAATGAACTTCGATTTCAAGTGTCCAAAGTCGATTAACACTATGAAGCGCGCGCTCGCCAATGTGTTCCTCGATTGATGTGTTTCTTGATAGAATTTGTTTTTTTGTTTTCTTAACTTTTATGAATGCATAACTATTTTTGTTTATTTTTGCAACTTTTCTCGTAAATATATTTGTTTTTAATCTTACAAAACAATGCGAAAAAATAAATGCACTTTTGAATGTTTGATATGAATTTGTATGTGCATAAGTGTGTTTGCTTTTTGCCTCAAATCTACTGACAAATGGCACACACAATCCCACATAAAAAATTTAATTTTTACTAATTCCATCGGAACAAAAATCGTTCTGAAATGATTTTAAGGAATTCGGCATTAAATCATTTAAAAATAAAATAAAAATTTTAAAGCAAACTTATTGAAATTATTGAATTTTGTGGTGAGCTATATAGTTTTGTTTGTATAGCAGCTGTATCCCTCCGTGAGGAAATTAATAGTTTTTATAAAATGTTAGTAGCAAACTTAATCAAATGATTGTCTTCTTTGGTGAGCTATTTCGTTTGGCTTGTGACAGCTGTGTTGCTGTGTACCTCCTTGAGGAAATGTATAGTTTTTATAAAACGTTTGTGACAAACCTAATGAAATTATTGTCTCATTTCGTGAGCTATTTCGTATGGGTTGTGACAGCTGTGCACATCTATGACGAAATATATAGTTTTTATAAAATGTTAGTAGCAAACTTATTGAAATGATTACCTTCTTCAGTAAGCTACCCTACCAGCGGACACAAAACATACACCAACGAGTCGCACGTACTTGCTGTTATAATTAAGTAATTAAATGAAGCCCACAAATAAACCAACAAATTTCATCAAAAAAGGTCACCTATTCTACAAAGCATTAAGTTTTTTCCTCAACGAGAAAATTTATTTTTAAAATTGTGATTTGATAGAAATAGAAGTATAAAGTGTGATCTTTTAAAAATAATTCACTCATTTTACACTGAAATGGTTATGTAGCCTCACATCATAATAGAGAAATAATTGTTTAAGATTTATACCTGCATATATAACTATATAAACTCGTATATGTTCTTGTATATTTCTTCTTTCAAACCCTTCAAGAATTAATTGATTCACACTTTTTAAACTAAAAAAAAAGTAACAAATATCAAGAAAATCGTATCATATCAGATGATTTTGGCTAGATAACTCATCTACAAATATATACATAGTTGTAGATGTTCTCTGTCATCGTGTTATTAGGATTAAAATCTGGAGTGAATCTTTTTTTTAATCCAAAACGTGACCTTAACTACCTGTATATTGCTGGTAAGATTGTACAGGCACAAGTATCAACTCATTAGAATTTTAACATGCACCTTCTGAATAGCGAATTGGCGTAGTGGGTAGCGTGCTGGATATGTGATTGGAGGGATGCGAGTTCAATCCTCGGAAGAGTCATCTAAGTAAGTAACATTTTTATAAATTAAATAATATTCTTATCATTTCAGAATATAGGAAAACGTTATCCAAACTCCCGTAAGGAAAATAAACTCACAAAATAAAAATAATAAAAATGAAATAAAATAATTCCAAGCAAGCAAATTTCTTTTATTACACCTGCATTGAGTGGCTTTTATAAGGCCTAAATGTAAAATGTTTGTATGGCCTTTTCAATGCCTTATTATACAAGCCTTATTATAACTTGTTTAGTTGAGCAATATTTTGTCTTTTTAAGACCTTTTTACAATATTGTTGGAAAGCTATTTAATTGCATAGGACTTGTGACGAAAGGTTTTAAGGGAATCAAATAGCTTCTTCAATGTGCGCCAAAATGATTTGCATAAGGCTAATTTAAGTTTCTAGACAAGTCAGAAAATAGCTTGTATTGAAACTTAAACAACTTAAATTGTTAGTTGGGAGATGGCGCTTCCTTCGTTTGAGAGTTGCTATAATTATTGCTAATAAGGGTATGTTTGCACTGCGACCGTAAGCTTTATTGTGTCCGCTTGTTTGCATTTCGGAGTCGTTATAGTTCAAATATGGAAAGTTATTTCACTGCCCCCCTCTTAGGATTGATCGTCCAGAGCAAATCCATCACTTCCATCACCATTATAATGATGTAAACGGTCGCTGTGAACTACTTTTAGTTTGCCTCTTAATCCTCTCTGAATGCGGTAGACGACATCGTTTATTCGTGTTACAACAGTATAAGGGCCTTCCCAATTTTGTTAAAGCTTCGGCGAGAGTCCCTTCCGACGGTGGGGATTATAAAACCACACAAGGTCTCCCACTTGGAATCCTGTCGTTGTGGCTTTTGCGTCGTATCTTGTTTTCATCCGATCACTCGACAGCTTTATATTTGCCCTCGTCCTTTCGTGAATGTCAACTAGCTTTTCTTTGAGGTTGTCCACGTAGTTATCTATTCCTTGTGGCTCACTTGTATAACATCCAAATTTGATTTCGCTTGGTAGTCGTATTGAGCTCCCGAGCAGGATTTCTGATGGTGTATGTCCTGTTGAGCTATGTACCGCACTTCGATAGGCCATCAAGAATAATGGAATATGCCGATCCCAGTCTCGTTGGTTGTCGCTTACAACTTTGGAAAGGTGTTCTTTAAGGGCCCGGTTGAATCGTTCAACCATCCCATCAGATTGTGGGTGAAGCGGTGTTGTCCTCGTCTTCTTAATGCCAAGGAGTGTACAAACCTCCTGAAAGATCTTGAACTCGAAGTTCCTCCCTTGATCTGAATGGAGTTCCATAGGTACACCAAACCTGCTTACCCAGTTGAATACAATCTGATCTGCGACTGTTTTGGTTTCCTGGTTTGGGATGGCAAATGCCTCAGGCCACTTGCTGAAGTAGTCCATTACTACCAGGATGTATCGGTTTCCGTTTTCGGTTTCTGGAAAAGGGCCTGCAACGTCTATTGCAATCCTCTCAAAAGGCGTTCCCACATTATACTGCTGCATTCTACTCTGGACTTTTCTGCCTGGTCCCTTGCTTGCAGCACAAGTATCACATTTTCGGCACCATTTTTCGACGTCTTCCCTTGCATGTAGCCAATATAATCGCTGCCTTACCTTTTCCAGTGTCTTATTCACCCCCAAATGTCCTCCGGAAGCTCCTTCATGCATCTCTTGAAGAACATCATTAACCTTGGAACGAGGTACGACTAGCTGCATCACATAAGATTTGCCGTCTGTGGATTCCCACTTTCGTCTTAGTACTCCTTCTTGTACATGAAGTGAGTCCCATTGTGCCCAATACGCTTTAAGAGTTGCCCAAGGGGCACAGATTTGAATTTTGCAACAAGAAATTCAAAAATCTGGTTTCACAAGAATAACTCGGAAGTTTTTGTAGAGTTGTTGAATGCTCTCATTGTATTTTAAATTATTTGAGTTCCAACTTTGTTATATTCAGGTCACTGTTCTTATTTAGTGGGACTAAAAATAAATAGGCGTGGCTTAATAGTAACTGAGTAGTTATCCATTGTGTTTCAATGTAACCTAATTTTAATTAGCCGTTCTCAAAAACAAAATCGAAACTGTTTTGCGACTTTGATCTTTTGCTACTTCAAAGTAACTCTAAAGTGTCTAATCATTATGATTCAGTAAAGCTAATATACAACACTTTTGTAACAAAGTGAAAAAGTGACAGAAATATTAAATAAAATCCTAAATGCAACTACATTGTAACTTGCTGTCAGATTCTTCAAAAATAACTACCATATATTAGGGTATCTATTTCCCAACATATTTTTTTAATGACAGACATCTCCTTAGTAAAATATGAATGTCCTAAAAAAATATTTTACCAAAAAATTGTGTCCGATTTGTCAATAACCCTTACAAATTTATATTTGTATAGGTATTGCTGTTTTCACATTTTATTTTTGTAATTACTGCAGCTATTCATTTTTTTTTTGTTTCTATTTGTTCTTCAATCCTTTAAAAGCCCCCACTCAAAAACTTATAAACAATGGCCCTGAGTAATAGATCCGAATCTAGCTAAAGCCGAATTTAACAAAATCATCCGTAGAAATAAAACACAAATTTCACTTCTCAATGCTTAGATTAGATAATTTTAAACTTAGCTTGAGGTGCTTCTAAGCATTTAGTGGTGAAATTTGTGTTTTATTACTACGGATGTCTCTGTTGAAGTCGACTTTAGGCTGGATTCGGATCTATTACTCAGGACCAATAATTTTATATAAAATATTATGACTTTTAATTATTTTATTAATAATATTATGACTTTTAATTCAATGATGAGAAATAATTTGTTTGGTCAAATTTTTTTTTGGTCATTAAATTTTATTTAACCTTTAATTCATTATTTTGGAAAATTGATGACACCCTAATGTAGGTTCATGTTAAAAAAATATTTCTTTGTTTGGCCTGAAAACAAAATGGCAGAAACAAACCTAAATGCAACAAGAAATACATGCAGACGGTCACAAAACTGTTTTCGATTTCTGGAGTTATTGAAGGACTTGTATGCAACTCTAGTTTGACAACTGTGTCTGTCACTTTCGTTGTTGTCTAGTGAGCTGACAGCAGGAGTATCATTGAAGACGAGCGTTGGAACCGAAGACGAGGTAGAATTACGTACGTTTTTTACAAATGACCAGAAATTTTTACTACCTTTGGGACATTGTAGTATTTTTTGCCTTAATTTCTGATAATGCAAAAATTTGGTTCTTCGAATATGAACGTTACAGGTCTTACGAGCTTGTTTGAACTTATTCCGGTTTTCCTCAGTGGGGTTGGCTTTGTATCTTCGGAAACTTACTTCTCTAACCCTGATAGCCTCTTTACAGCTCGAATCGAACCATGAATTCTCTTTCGGTTTGATGGATTTTATCCTGTTCGGAATAAAATTTCTCATACCGTGAAGAATTAAATTTGTAATCATATCTGCGCTGGAGTCAACGTCACTACCGAGGAAGCATAGTGACCAGTTAAAGTTCCTGAAGAAATTATTGAGACCGTCCCAGTTGGCTTTCTCGTATTGCCAAACAGTTCTCATAGGCGTTATCTCTTTAACTGGATTGATTTGGCACGAGAAATTAGCAGATATGACACAATGGTCCGATGTGCCTAGAGGCGATAGTACACTAATAGTGTATTTATCAGGGTCAGAGGTAAGAAACAAGTCTAAAGTGTTGACGGATTGACCTGCAACGTCAGGGATACGAGTTGGCTCGTCAACAAGCTGAGTTAGTTGGTTTAACTCAGCAAAGACCTCAACATACCTTCCTTCGGGTGTTGTCTGGCCAGAAAAGCGAAGCCACGAAGAATTGTGTACATTGAAATCACCCGCAATGACGATTTCAGTGTGAGGATAATGGGCAAAAATTCTTTGTATGGAGTCGGACAGAGAATCAAATTCGTTAAAAGTTGAATTTCTGTCCAAATTTGGGCTCCGATAAATGAAGCAGGTATGAATGATGCGCTTATTCACCGAGAATTTTAACCACATGAAGTTGAAATTTGTGTTTGAGCACAAACCATATTGTGGTTGGAGTTGGTACGCAACATCATTTCTTATGTAGACGGCAAGACCATGATGGGAAAAGAATAATGGCACTAAGCTATACCCAAATAGATTAAATTCTGAAACATCAGAATTTTCCCCTATCTGAGTTTCACTTAGTGCCAAAACAGCTGGCCTGTTTTGTACAGTATAAACGTACACGGCACAGAAGTTTTTTCTCAACCCACGAATGTTGGAAAAATCGACTCTAAACTTACCAGCCATTTGGAAATGCAAAACTAGATCAAAACCAATTCAGACAAATATCTAAATTAAATCTCTAATTTGAATCCCAATTTGAACTTTTCAATAACAATCTATCACTAGTGTTATGCCTTAGTGACAGAATTGCATTGATCCGCCCCTGGTTACCCAAAAAAGACAATTAACCATACATCTGAAATCGATAGCCTAATCCCGCTACACTATGTGGAGAGCTTCATAGTCCACACACAATGCAACAGCTATTAAGCTAACACGACTGTGTGAGAAGAAGGGGGAAAGGAAAGGAAAAGAAAAGGAAAAGAAAAGGAAAAGAAAAAGGAAAAGGAAAAGAAAAAGAAAAAGAAAAAGGAAAAGAAAAATGTTATTATAATGGGAATTTTGCCCCTCCTTAAATGAAAAAGAGAGGTATTAGTAGGCTCAATGACTCAATTTCTTACAAAAATTTTGATAAGGGGAATTTGATTTGTTAATTATATGAATATTTAAGTACTTATTGTATGAATATTTGGGTACTTAACTTTTTCCTAAACCAACTCGAAATCATAGCGAATCATTTTCAACGATACAAATAATGCAGATACACAACTCTTAATAACAAAGAAAAAATATTTTAAGTGAACAACAGGTTTTTTGAATGACAAATTAAAAATAGCTAAGATTTGGTAAGAAAAAGAACGCTCTATTAATGTTGTGTTCGTAAATGTTTCAAAGAAGTTTCTGAAACTTCTTTAGAACTAAACTTTATGTTAGTTTCTTCACAGTTTCATTAGGATCATTGTAGGCAAAGAAAAAGAACGAGGGTGAGTGAGGCAGTAAGGAAAAAAAAAAAAACAAATAGAGATTGATGAAAAATGTTTGCACAGAGACGAATTAGTTTTTGTTGGTGATTGCAAGGCGTTCAAATCTATTTAGCAACCATAATGCAAAGTTTTTTTTAACGTTTTAAATAAAATATTTTTAGATGTCTTTCTGCTGTTGCCCCTTTCTATCTTGTCGGTTTGTATCTTCACCAAGAAGTGTTCAATAGTTTAAAAGTATTCTACGATAATTTATTTACCTAAAAACCATCACGTCGCATAACTTTATGAAAAATATGAAACAAAACTTACCTGTGAAATGAAAAATTTTTACACCGTATTATAGGCGTGTTTACAGGATTTAATGCAGCATTGCATGTTCTTTTATATATATTTTTCAAATAAAGTATTGCATGTAACATACCTATTCACTATATTTACATTAATTTCACCCTTTTATTTAGTTTAGTAAGGTTTTTCACTAATTTAACGATTTTAAATTTCTGTACACTTTCATATATCTTGGCAAAATGACGGAAGCATCTCAATCATTTTTTATCTTGCTTCCTTTGGGCACCCCAGCAGAAAAAAGCCTTTCCCTTAAGTGCATTTTTATCTTCGCTTTTTTCAAGCGAAGATAGAAATGCGCTTAAAAACATGGCTAATTAGGCTTAAATTTACACTATTCACAATCATTAGTCCTGGAACAAAAATGATTATTTCGTGTCAAAAATTAATTAATAATGATATTATCTGCTGTCGTCATTGACATCAGTATCCTGAATTTCACTCATGTGAACCATTCCACTAAATCCGACCCTGAACTGAATTAAAAGATCAGTTGCTATGGGGTTATAGAAAGGAAATTTTCTATCAGCCATATTTTTTTTCTGAAATAAATGTTTCTGTCTTAAAAAAAACAAGAAATTAGGTGTTAATAATTGTTTTTTTAATTTAATATATTTAAACCATGATTTTTCACTTTCAGAATTTATAAAATATAATAATATTTTAATATTTGATAATAATTTCCACAAAAAAAATCTTTTAAAAAATAGGTGGGCACTAATTTTTTAACAAAAAATTTTTAAATTCAATCAATTTTACGAGTGCGCAAGTTTTGAAGGGGGTAGCAATGAATATTAGTTGATTCAACTGCGAGCGTAGTGAAAATTAAATACTTACAACCTTGAAAATTAATTATTTAATATAACCTATTTCAATTAATTGATAAAAGAGGAAAAAAAAAAGTTGTCACATCACAAATGTCTGACTGCATTTCGAGTTACATATTTAAATAAGAAATACATTTCTGAAACTGAAAAATATTTATTTGAAACTAGTTATGTAGTTTATGTAGGTTTCAGTTTAGTGTTCATAAACTCCCCTAAGACAAATTGATCTGTTGCTATTAAGTCAATAAGAACTTGACTGAACCTTTCAAACTTGTTACAATCCAGTATAAAGAAACTTATTTTGAACGATTTATATTGATTACACAAGTGTTACGTGTAACTACAAAGTAACTTGAATTTAGTTGCACAATAGGACCACCCCTGCGCTTTTTTGGTTACAGTGGTGTTCCTATGACTAGTTCTTTTTTAACAAATGCGACCGTCACTATGTTACTCAGAAGTCACCACAACTTATCAAAAACTTAGCGTGCCCCTTGGGTGGACTTCTATCGGAGATGTCACCCCATTCTGGTTTCTCTTGGTGTTCCTTCCACGCAAGAATAGGCTCGATATCCGAGTCTTCTTGTTGGGCAGTCCTCAGTTCTTTGTTACTCCAACCGTAAATGGGATCAGCTCTTAATCGCTGGATAGCAGCAGCTTCCTTCTCTTCCTGACGTGTGCAGTGTTTGCAGTCCGGTTTGCATGGTCTCCGAGATAAGGCATCTGCATTTGAGTGCAACCTTCCTCTTCGATGTTGGATCTGGTAGTCGTATGTCTGCAATCTCTCGATCCACCTCGCTACTTGACCTTCTGGATTTTTGAAGTTCAAAAGCCAATTAAGTGCGCCATGATGGTCTGTTCGAAGAAGGAACTTCTGTCCATAGATGTACTTATGGAAGTGTTTTGTAGCCGATATTAGAGCTAGAAGTTCTCTTCTGGTCACACAGTAGTTTCTTTCTGGCTTTGAGAGTACGTTGCTGTAGTAGGCGACAACCTTCTCTTCTCCTTCGTGAACTTGTGAGAGTACGGCTCCAATTCCCACGTTACTCGCGTCAGCGTCAATGATGAAAGGTTGCCCTGGTGTCGGATAGGCCAAAACTGAAGTATTGCATAGGCGTATTGCATAGGCTGCTTAAGTTCCCGGAAGCTTTTCTCGCACTCGCTTGACCATTTGAATGGTTTGCCTTTCTCTGTTAGCTGGTGCAAACTTTTCGCGATTCCAGCAAAATCCTTCACAAATCGTCGATAGTACGTGGCTAGACCAAGAAAGCTTCGGAGTTGATGTTTATCCTGTGGTGTTGGCCAATTCTTTACAGTGTCAACTTTTTCAGGATCAGTCTTCACTCCTTGGGAAGAGATGATATGTCCCAAGTATTTTACCTCAGACTTAAAAAATTCGCACTTGTCTGGATTCAATTTCAAGTTTGCTTCTCGAAGCCTCTGGAAGACGGCCTTAAGGTTTCCACAATGCTCATCAAATGTCTTACCATAAACGATGACATCGTCCAAATAGACTAGGCAAGATTTCCAAGTAAGTCCTTGTAAAACGCACTCCATCAAACGCTCAAATGTTGCCGGAGCGTTGCATAGTCCGAAAGGCATCACTTTAAATTGCCACAGACCATTTCCTGTGGAGAAAGCCGTCTTTTCTCGATCTTCTGGATGGATTTCTACCTGCCAGTAGCCACTCTTTAAGTCCAATGTTGAGAACCATTCAGCTCCTTCCATCGCATCCAGAGTATCGCTGAATCTTGGCAGAGGGTAGCTGTCTTTCTTTGTCACATCGTTCAGCCTCCGATAGTCCACCCAAAATCGAGTACTTCCATCCTTCTTTTTGACAAGAACAACTGGGGATGCCCAAGGACTTTTAGAGTTTTCGATTGGATTAGCCCATCTCTCTTCATTGTCGATATCATCTCTGCAACTTAGGTTTGTTTGGCTAATGGGAGACGTCTTGCTGGTTGTCGAATAGGTCTCGCGTCTCCTGTGTCGATTCGATGCTGCACCAGTTTTGTTCGACCATACTGCCCACTGGGTGACGATAGTATATCAGCGTACTCGTGAAGGAGGCTTCCAGCAACACGAAGCTGACGTTCATTTAATTTGGATGACTTCAGAATTTTTTGCCTTCATAGAGTTCACTTTCCCAGGGTCCACAGATTTATGTGTGCCAGCTTCTATGATTTTAGTTATTGCGGATACGGATTCACACCTTCCAACAACTTCTCCTTTTCTAAGCTTGACTTCGTACGGTTTGATGTTGAGTATGCGTACAGGCACCATGTTGTTCTTTGGTTCCACAAGTGTCTTCCCAAAGATGATGTTTTGGGAAGACTGCTCAGAGTCTGGTTCCACCATTAGATATCGATGGCTACCCAAATCACCCTTTATTTTCGTCCAAACGAACACTTCTGAAGAAGGTGGCTGGCAAATATCTTCCTTAATGACGGTCCTTAGTGTTGATGAGTTTTCGTTGCCATGAACCATAGGAATTTCTACATTTTGGTACTTAAGAACTTGCTTCCCGATATCAAGAATTACTCCATGCTCTTTCATGAAGTCGATTCCAACGATGCACTCGTCACATATATCTGCTACCAGAAACAGATGTGAAAACTCCAGTTCTGCCAAACGGATCGTTAGACGAACCTCCCCGTACACTCTGGCTGCCTCTCCTGTTGCTGTTTTCAGACGGTAGGCGTTGGTGTTATGCAGCCACGTCATCTTCACCAAGTCCTTTCGAACAATGAAGGCAGTGGCACCGGTGTCGATCGTAGCCACTTGCTTCTTGCCGTTTAGTGTTGCCTCCACAGTCAGAATTTTGTTGTTTCGTTTCGTCTGTGAGACCTGGATGGTGGTTCTGGGGCCATCGATACCAGAAACCAGCTTCTGCCCCTCGAAGTTGGTTCTTACTCGTTTCCCGGTTGAGAAACGGGGCGAGTAGGAGTATTGACATTGTAGTTGTTAAAGTTTCTGCTTCCACAATGTTGACATGCAGGTCTTCTAGGTGGCAATCTGCACTGGCGTTGAAGGTGTCCGGTTTTGTTACAGTTCCAGCATCGAGCAGGCCCATCTCGCTGGTTCCTTTGGAATGCAGTTCTCTGGCAAGAACACTCCTCAATTTCTAGTTCTCTTACCCGATGAACTCCTTGAGAAGCCTGTTCTGCTGCTTCCATAGTCAGGGCGAACGCCAATGCTTCAGGGAGTGTGCATTTTCCAGCCGTTCGAATTGCTCGCTGAAGGTTGATGTCAGATACAGCACGAACAAAGGCTTCTGTTGCGAGTTGGTTGATGATTTCATCTCCTGCAGCTGGATATGCCAGAAGTGCCAATCGTTCGATGTCTGCTTGAAGCTGTTGCAGAGTTTCTCCCCTTTTCTGGATTCTGGAATTGAGTTGAACACGGAAGACTTCTTGCATATGGCCATCTCCAAAGCGTTTGTCAATGGCCTGAACAAGAGCACTGAAGTTGCCACTCTTATCTGCTGGTATGGTTTGCAGCAGTTCAGCAGCAGTTCCTCTGAGGGAAAGCGTCAGAGCTATGTATTTGTCCTCCTCATCCCAGCCATTTGTTGCTGCGGCTGCTTCAAACTGCTTCTTGTAGATTGACCAAGAAGTTTGTCCATCGAAGGTTGGTGGATGCATCTCCTTTCTCCTAGGACAGTCACCAGAACTTTCTCGAACCTTCATTTTCCTTACTTTGTCCAATTCCTTAGTTATGGATTCGATTTTATCTTCCACTTTTTCGAACTTTGATTCTACTGTCGACAATTGCTTATCGACATTAGACAATTGTTGATCGACAGTTAACAATTGTTTATCGATAGAAGAAAATTGTTTATCGACACGCTCGTCAAGGGCAATAATTCTATTGTCAAAGGCATCTAACTTACTTTGTCTGTTTTTCCAGTAGACACTTTTGTTCTTGGCTTTGTTGCTCGAATCGTTCGAGAAGATTCTTTTGTTCACTACGTTGCTCTTGGCCTTGTTGTTCAAATCGTTCGAGAAGATTCTTTTGTTCATTCCGTTGTTCTTGGCTTTGTTGTTCTAGAAGATTCTTCTGCTCTTGACTTTGTTGTTCGAAACGTTCGAGAAGATTCTTTTCCTGACTATCAAATTTGGCAAGCAGCTGAGACAGCATATTGGTCATGCCCGATGTACTTACTTGCTCTTGCTGTTCTTCCATTTCAATGTCGAATATAAACGTGTCCGGGTTTTTTCTACATCTTCTTAAATCTTCTTGCAGACGAATTATAAGATCATTTTTTGTTCCAGCAGCAGGAAGATCTCGTTTATTCAGTTCTGCCTTTAGTTCCACTAAATTTAAATCATTCAAAGATTTACCCATTGTCTTTTTTTTTCACTTTCCACACAATAAATTTACTGAGTGCACAGATAAAATAAAGTTTTATTCGACTTCTAACACCAATGTAATATTTTCTCAGGTTCGTTAAAAAAACTTATTTACTTTATTCAAAACGTCCACTTATTTATTTCGCAAAATAAAACACTTTACTTTTCTTACTACAAACAAAACGATTTATTATTCACCACTGAATTAATTCACAAACTTTACTTTTCACTTTTATTACAACCAACTTTATTCATTCACGATTAAAAACAAACTGTGTCGCTGCCGTTCAAACATGTGCCTTTTATACTTGTCTTCCAAACTCTGGAAATAAGGAGAACGTTCTGGTCTCTGCTTCCAGAGCTTTCCGTAGGGGAAATTTTCCAATAATTTCCCTTCCAAAAGCTTTTATTTGACAGCTGGTAAATCTGCTATAATCCGGCAGATGGCGCTTCCTTCGTTTGAGAGTTGCTATAATTATTGCTAATAAGGGTATGTTTGCACTGCGACCGTAAGCTTTATTGTGTCCGCTTGTTTGCATTTCGGAGTCGTTATAGTTCAAATATGGAAAGTTATTTCACTGCCCCCCTCTTAGGATTGATCGTCCCGAGCAAATCCATCACCATTATAATGATGTAAACGGTCGCTGTGAACTACTTTTAGTTTGCCTCTTAATCCTCTCTGAATGCGGTAGACGACATCGTTTATTCGTGTTACAACAGTATAAGGGCCTTCCCAATTTTGTTGAAGCTTCGGTGAGAGTCCCTTCCGACGGTGGGGATTATAAAACCACACAAGGTCTCCCACTTGGAATCCTGTCGTTGTGGCTTTTGCGTCGTATCTTGTTTTCATCCGATCACTCGACAGCTTTATATTTGCCCTCGTCCTTTCGTGAATGTCAACTAGCTTTTCTTTGAGGTTGTCCACGTAGTTATCTATATTCCTTGTGGCTCACTTGTATAACATCCAAATTTGATTTCGCTTGGTAGTCGTATTGAGCTCCCGAGCAGGATTTCTGATGGTGTATGTCCTGTTGAGCTATGTACCGCACTTCGATAGGCCATCAAGAATAATGGAATATGCTGATCCCAGTCTCGTTGGTTGTCGCTTACAACTTTGGAAAGGTGTTCTTTAAGGGCCCGGTTGAATCGTTCAACCATCCCATCAGATTGTGGGTGAAGCGGTGTTGTCCTCGTCTTCTTAATGCCAAGGAGTGTACAAACCTCCTGAAAGATCTTGAACTCGAAGTTCCTCCCTTGATCTGAATGGAGTTCCATAGGTACACAAAACCTGCTTACCCAGTTGAAAACAATCTGATCTGCGACTGTTTTGGTTTCCTGGTTTGGGATGGCAAATGCCTCAGGCCACTTGCTGAAGTAGTCCATTACTACCAGGATGTATCGGTTTCCGTTTTCGGTTTCTGGAAAAGGGCCTGCAACGTCTATTGCAATCCTCTCAAAAGGCGTTCCCACATTATACTGCTGCATTCTACTCTGGACTTTTCTGCCTGGTCCCTTGCTTGCAGCACAAGTATCACATTTTCGGCACCATTTTTCGACGTCTTCCCTTGCATGTAGCCAATATAATCGCTGCCTTACCTTTTCCAGTGTCTTATTCACCCCCAAATGTCCTCCGGAAGCTCCTTCATGCATCTCTTGAAGAACATCATTAACCTTGGAACGAGGTACGACTAGCTGCATCACATAAGATTTGCCGTCTGTGGATTCCCACTTTCGTCTTAGTACTCCTTCTTGTACATGAAGTGAGTCCCATTGTGCCCAATACGCTTTAAGAGTTGCCCAAGGGGCACAGATTTGAATTTTGCAACAAGAAATTCAAAAATCTGGTTTCACAAGAATAGCTCGGAAGTTTTTGTAGAGTTGTTGAATGCTCTCATTGTATTTTAAATTATTTGAGTTCCAACTTTGTTATATTCAGGTCACTGTTCTTATTTAGTGGGACTAAAAATAAATAGGCGTGGCTTAATAGTAACTGAGTAGTTATCCATTGTGTTTCAATGTAACCTAATTTTAATTAGCCGTTCTCAAAAACAAAATCGAAACTGTTTTGCGACTTTGATCTTTTGCTACTTCAAAGTAACTCTAAAGTGTCTAATCATTATGATTCAGTAAAGCTAATATACAACACTTTTGCAACAAAGTGAAAAAGTGACAGAAATATTAAATACAATCCTAAATGCAACTACATTGTAACTTGCTGTCAGATTCTTCAAAAATAACTACCATATATTAGGGTATCTATTTCCCAACATATTTTTTTAATGACAGACATCTCCTTAGTAAAATATGAATGTCCTAAAAAAATATTTTACCAAAAAATTGTGTCCGATTTGTCAATAACCCTTACAAATTTATATTTGTATAGGTATTGCTGTTTTCACATTTTATTTTTGTAATTACTGCAGCTATTCATTTTTTTTTTGTTTCTATTTGTTCTTCAATCCTTTAAAAGCCCCCACTCAAAAACTTATAAACAATGGCCCTGAGTAATAGATCCGAATCTAGCTAAAGCCGAATTTAACAAAATCATCCGTAGAAATAAAACACAAATTTCACTTCTCAATGCTTAGATTAGATAATTTTAAACTTAGCTTGAGGTGCTTCTAAGCATTTAGTGGTGAAATTTGTGTTTTATTACTACGGATGTCTCTGTTGAAGTCGACTTTAGGCTGGATTCGGATCTATTACTCAGGACCAATAATTTTATATAAAATATTATGACTTTTAATTATTTTATTAATAATATTATGACTTTTAATTCAATGATGAGAAATAATTTGTTTGGTCAAATTTTTTTTTGGTCATTAAATTTTATTTAACCTTTAATACATTATTTTGGAAAATTGATGACACCCTAATGTAGGTTCATGTTAAAAAAATATTTCTTTGTTTGGCCTGAAAACAAAATGGCAGAAACAAACCTAAATGCAACAAGAAATACATGCAGACGGTCACAAAACTGTTTTCGATTTCTGGAGTTATTGAAGGACTTGTATGCAACTCTAGTTTGACAACTGTGTCTGTCACTTTCGTTGTTGTCTAGTGAGCTGACAGCAGGAGTATCATTGAAGACGAGCGTTGGAACCGAAGACGAGGTAGAATTACGTACGTTTTTTTACAAATGACCAGAAATTTTTACTACCTTTGGGACATTGTAGTATTTTTTGCCTTAATTTCTGATCATGCAAAAATTTGGTTCTTCGAATATGAACGTTACAGGTCTTACGAGCTTGTTTGAACTTATTCCGGTTTTCCTCAGTGGGGTTGGCTTTGTATCTTCGGAAACTTACTTCTCTAACCCTGATAGCCTCTTTACAGCTCGAATCGAACCATGAATTCTCTTTCGGTTTGATGGATTTTATCCTGTTCGGAATAAAATTTCTCATACCGTGAAGAATTAAATTTGTAATCATATCTGCGCTGGAGTCAACGTCACTACCGAGGAAGCATAGTGACCAGTTAAAGTTCCTGAAGAAATTATTGAGACCGTCCCAGTTGGCTTTCTCGTATTGCCAAACAGTTCTCATAGGCGTTATCTCTTTAACTGGATTGATTTGGCACGAGAAATTAGCAGATATGACACAATGGTCCGATGTGCCTAGAGGCGATAGTACACTAATAGTGTATTTATCAGGGTCAGAGGTAAGAAACAAGTCTAAAGTGTTGACGGATTGACCTGCAACGTCAGGGATACGAGTTGGCTCGTCAACAAGCTGAGTTAGTTGGTTTAACTCAGCAAAGACCTCAACATACCTTCCTTCGGGTGTTGTCTGGCCAGAAAAGCGAAGCCACGAAGAATTGTGTACATTGAAATCACCCGCAATGACGATTTCAGTGTGAGGATAATGGGCAACAATTCTTTGTATGGAGTCGGACAGAGAATCAAATTCGTTAAAAGTTGAATTTCTGTCCAAATTTGGGCTCCGATAAATGAAGCAGGTATGAATGATGCGCTTATTCACCGAGAATTTTAACCACATGAAGTTGAAATTTGTGTTTGAGCACAAACCATATTGTGGTTGGAGTTGGTACGCAACATCATTTCTTATGTAGACGGCAAGACCATGATGGGAAAAGAATAATGGCACTAAGCTATACCCAAATAGATTAAATTCTGAAACATCAGAATTTTCCCCTATCTGAGTTTCACTTAGTGCCAAAACAGCTGGCCTGTTTTGTACAGTATAAACGTACACGGCACAGAAGTTTTTTCTCAACCCACGAATGTTGGAAAAATCGACTCTAAACTTACCAGCCATTTGGAAATGCAAAACTAGATCAAAACCAATTCAGACAAATATCTAAATTAAATCTCTAATTTGAATCCCAATTTGAACTTTTCAATAACAATCTATCACTAGTGTTATGCCTTAGTGACAGAATTGCATTGATCCGCCCCTGGTTACCCAAAAAAGACAATTAACCATACATCTGAAATCGATAGCCTAATCCCGCTACACTATGTGGAGAGCTTCATAGTCCACACACAATGCAACAGCTATTAAGCTAACACGACTGTGTGAGAAGAAGGGGGAAAGGAAAGGAAAAGAAAAGGAAAAGAAAAGGAAAGGAAAAGAAAAAGGAAAAGGAAAAGAAAAAGAAAAAGGAAAAGAAAAATGTTATTATAATGGGAATTTTGCCCCTCCTTAAATGAAAAAGAGAGGTATTAGTAGGCTCAATGACTCAATTTCTTACAAAAATTTTGATAAGGGGAATTTGATTTGTTAATTATATGAATATTTAAGTACTTATTGTATGAATATTTGGGTACTTAACTTTTTCCTAAACCAACTCGAAATCATAGCGAATCATTTTCAACGATACAAATAATGCAGATACACAACTCTTAATAACAAAGAAAAAATATTTTAAGTGAACAACAGGTTTTTTGAATGACAAATTAAAAATAGCTAAGATTTGGTAAGAAAAAGAACGCTCTATTAATGTTGTGTTCGTAAATGTTTCAAAGAAGTTTCTGAAACTTCTTTAGAACTAAACTTTATGTTAGTTTCTTCACAGTTTCATTAGGATCATTGTAGGCAAAGAAAAAGAACGAGGGTGAGTGAGGCAGTAAGGAAAAAAAAAAAAAAACAAATAGAGATTGATGAAAAATGTTTGCACAGGGACGAATTAGTTTTTGTTGGTGATTGCAAGGCGTTCAAATCTATTTAGCAACCATAATGCAAAGTTTTTTTAACGTTTTAAATAAAATATTTTTAGATGTCTTTCTGCTGTTGCCCCTTTCTATCTTGTCGGTTTGTATCTTCACCAAGAAGTGTTCAATAGTTTAAAAGTATTCTACGATAATTTATTTACCTAAAAACCATCACGTCGCATAACTTTATGAAAAATATGAAACAAAACTTACCTGTGAAATGAAAATTTTTTACACCGTATTATAGGCGTGTTTACAGGATTTAATGCAGCATTGCATGTTCTTTTATATATATTTTTCAAATAAAGTATTGCATGTAACATACCTATTCACTATATTTACATTAATTTCACCCTTTTATTTAGTTTAGTAAGGTTTTTCACTAATTTAACGATTTTAAATTTCTGTACACTTTCATATATCTTGGCAAAATGACGGAAGCATCTCAATCATTTTTTATCTTGCTTCCTTTGGGCACCCCAGCAGAAAAAAGCCTTTCCCTTAAGTGCATTTTTATCTTCGCTTTTTTCAAGCGAAGATAGAAATGCGCTTAAAAACATTGCTAATTAGGCTTAAATTTACACTATTCACAATCATTAGTCCTGGAACAAAAATGATTATTTCGTGTCAAAAATTAATTAATAATGATATTATCTGCTGTCGTCATTGACATCAGTATCCTGAATTTCACTCATGTGAACCATTCCACTAAATCCGACCCTGAACTGAATTAAAAGATCAGTTGCTATGGGGTTATAGAAAGGAAATTTTCTATCAGCCATATTTTTTTTCTGAAATAAATGTTTCTGTCTTAAAAAAAACAAGAAATTAGGTGTTAATAATTGTTTTTTTAATTTAATATATTTAAACCATGATTTTTCACTTTCAGAATTTATAAAATATAATAATATTTTAATATTTGATAATAATTTCCACAAAAAAAATCTTTTAAAAAATAGGTGGGCACTAATTTTTTAACAAAAAATTTTTAAATTCAATCAATTTTACGAGTGCGCAAGTTTTGAAGGGGGTAGCAATGAATATTAGTTGATTCAACTGCGAGCGTAGTGAAAATTAAATACTTACAACCTTGAAAATTAATTATTTAATATAACCTATTTCAATTAATTGATAAAAGAGGAAAAAAAAAAGTTGTCACATCACAAATGTCTGACTGCATTTTGAGTTACATATTTAAATAAGAAATACATTTCTGAAACTGAAAAATATTTATTTGAAACTAGTTATGTAGTTTATGTAGGTTTCAGTTTAGTGTTCATAAACTCCCCTAAGACAAATTGATCTGTTGCTATTAAGTCAATAAGAACTTGACTGAACCTTTCAAACTTGTTACAATCCAGTATAAAGAAACTTATTTTGAACGATTTACATTGATTACACAAGTGTTACGTGTAACTACAAAGTAACTTGAATTTAGTTGCACAATAGGACCACCCCTGCGCTTTTTTGGTTACAGTGGTGTTCCTATGACTAGTTCTTTTTTAACAAATGCGACCGTCACTATGTTACTCAGAAGTCACCACAACTTATCAAAAACTTAGCGTGCCCCTTGGGTGGACTTCTATCGGAGATGTCACCCCATTCTGGTTTCTCTTGGTGTTCCTTCCACGCAAGAATAGGCTCGATATCCGAGTCTTCTTGTTGGGCAGTCCTCAGTTCTTTGTTACTCCAACCGTAAATGGGATCAGCTCTTAATCGCTGGATAGCAGCAGCTTCCTTCTCTTCCTGACGTGTGCAGTGTTTGCAGTCCGGTTTGCATGGTCTCCGAGATAAGGCATCTGCATTTAAGTGCAACCTTCCTCTTCGATGTTGGATCTGGTAGTCGTATGTCTGCAATCTCTCGATCCACCTCGCTACTTGACCTTCTGGATTTTTGAAGTTCAAAAGCCAATTAAGTGCGCCATGATGGTCTGTTCGAAGAAGGAACTTCTGTCCATAGATGTACTTATGGAAGTGTTTTGTAGCCGATATTAGAGCTAGAAGTTCTCTTCTGGTCACACAGTAGTTTCTTTCTGGCTTTGAGAGTACGTTGCTGTAGTAGGCGACAACCTTCTCTTCTCCTTCGTGAACTTGTGAGAGTACGGCTCCAATTCCCACGTTACTCGCGTCAGCGTCAATGATGAAAGGTTGCCCTGGTGTCGGATAGGCCAAAACTGAAGTATTGCATAGGCGTATTGCATAGGCTGCTTAAGTTCCCGGAAGCTTTTCTCGCACTCGCTTGACCATTTGAATGGTTTGCCTTTCTCTGTTAGCTGGTGCAAACTTTTCGCGATTCCAGCAAAATCCTTCACAAATCGTCGATAGTACGTGGCTAGACCAAGAAAGCTTCGGAGTTGATGTTTATCCTGTGGTGTTGGCCAATTCTTTACAGTGTCAACTTTTTCAGGATCAGTCTTCACTCCTTGGGAAGAGATGATATGTCCCAAGTATTTTACCTCAGACTTAAAAAATTCGCACTTGTCTGGATTCAATTTCAAGTTTGCTTCTCGAAGCCTCTGGAAGACGGCCTTAAGGTTTCCACAATGCTCATCAAATGTCTTACCATAAACGATGACATCGTCCAAATAGACTAGGCAAGATTTCCAAGTAATATTGCGTTTTCATTAGAGCCGAAATGAGGTAATTTCGCAAATTACAAAAAAAGTGTTTTCATCTATTTTGCTCATTTCGTTTGACAGCCCTGGAATTTGCTTGTCAGGTTGGGTTGTCAGCTTGAAATTTAAATTTATGTATTCTGAATTGTACACCCGAGCAAGACGCGGCCATTAAAATAAAAATAAAAAATAAATTCAGTTTAATCCACAAAAATTAATATAAAAATCAAAATGGATAGAAAATTCCTGGTGTGTGTCTGTGCCAATCAAATAAATGAAGTTAATAAAATTCAAAGCGAAGTTATAAGGTATATTCGGAAACGAAATAAATTAATTCGCCAGCGGAATGGCAGAATCCAATATCTGCATTCATTGCAATCAAAAATATGTATGCTCGCGACCCAAATGGCCCAGATGAGAAACCCAAAGAAGTTCTGGAAGAAGGTAATTATACTCGTGGCCACAAAGCGAATATTATGTACATTGTAATTTCCAATTATAGTTTCTTTTATCCCTTACATGCAAGGGTTTTTTATCTTTTGTTAGAGAACTTATTATATCCGCCCAAGGTTGATGTAAACATGGAGGTCCGAAAAAGCAAAAGTAAGATAAAAAGAGGTTCGTTAATCTTATTAGGTTCGACTTTTCCATCTCATGGCGGTGGTCTTCCTCATCCGTTACTGTTGTATCTGACTGTATCAATTTCCTCTTCACAGGTTCATCCAAATCGAGGGAGCTTCTTTAGGAATCATCGAACTCAATCAACTGCGGCATCTGAATTATCATTAACGAATTCCTCCGAAGATACGTCAGATGTTCATTTTCGATTCTTTGATGTGGGTATTAAAGTGTTTTAGAAATTAGTGATTCCGATCGGATTTCTTATCGCATTGTGAACTTCTTGTGTCGTAGGCGGCAAGTTAGTTGTGTTCAATTTAAATTTTCTTTAGAATTATTTGTATCTTTGAATGATTTTCGTTTCCATTTCGAAATTAATCTTTTATTTAAAGCTAAGTACATATATAAATAATAAATGCACTGATTTTCTTGATACGAAAGCTGCATAGCATTGCTAAGGAATACAACTTGAGTCCAATTGATCTGATCATTTGGATTAAGTTCTTAATATACAGGAGATAAAATAAGATAATATTCTGGTACCGTTTTTTTGAGTTAGAGATGGGAGAGGAATATAAGTTGGTACACAGAATTTCCAAACGCCAAAAACTATTTATTACTTTTTAGAAAATCATTCGATTTTATGATGAATATTTTAAAGATAAGGTTTCTTTTTTATAATACAAATTCTATTTATTACTGAAATAAATAATTTAACAAGTCCAATCCTTAATGCTTAGTCTTCTACTTGGCTGATTTATTTCAGTAGTATATAGAATTTGTATAGTAAAAAAACCTTCTTATAGAAGCTATGCCCGGCCTCGGATAAAAAAACTTCCAGCTTAATGATTAGGAAATCTAATCTTGTTGGATGTAGTCTACAGTAGTTTTTTGCCAAAAAGTTAAACTGAACTTAATACAAATTGCGTATGACGAAGGCCCGCATTATGTCACTGATGAGTCCAAGTGAGTAAGCCGGACGAAACGCCAATTTTTAGGACTAAAGGCCATAAAAAGATATTTTAAAGATGCATATTCAAGTTCAAGGTCTATCAAGGCCTTTGAATAAATAATTAAGTAGATGTTAAGATGTAAGTATAAGAACAAAAAATGAAAACTTTACCGTCATTTACTTTGAGCGCTTATAGTCAAAGAGCTAACAGCTAGTTTGGCTGTGGATGTATCAAAATATGAATATAGGGTTCTGGTACATGCGTTTTGATATCGAGTTAAATGAAAATCGGGGTATTAAAAAAAAGAGATATAACAGACTAAACTCTTGTACTACCTATATTACAATTTTGTTTATGAATTCAGTGACGGTGCAGACGTGTTATTTACACAAAATACATAATCAAATAGGTACCGGCGCGCGGTTGAAAACGAAATTAAAAACTTATTGGGGCATATTCACAGATGTTGCTTACGCTATTACTAGACAAACCTGATGGAGATTATGGTATAGAGTTATAAGTTCTTGATAAGCTCAAATTAAAATTTTGATTAGCAACAACTTATAATTTTTAGAAAACTTTTACTTTGTTTGAGACCGACATAATTTTTTTGATTGACTAAATAATAACACTGGTCAAAAAGGTTTTTGATACAGAAACGAAAATATATTTTTCTGTAGGTTTTTGGTGTGCTGAATTCGAATCTGAAGTCAGAAAAAATTTATCGGGCTACGTTTTTGAGATATTCCCGTTATAAAATCGAACAAAAACCGTTTTTTTGCTGTTTTCAAAGTTGTATTGTAAATTGTTTCAACAACATTTTTAATGGTTTCTGAAAGAACTTATTCTCTTCTTTCAAAATCAATTTAAATCTTCCCGATACCTATTTTCTTCTCGGAGAAATCTTCAGTTAATTGTAGGCCTTCCATTTATGACATAAATACAATATGTCATACATCGTTGAAAAGGTTGTTGTGAGTACATTATTTCATTATATGGCCGTTGAGCTCTAAACCATGGGGTTCACGAGATTTTCGGCAAATGTTGATTAGGAACACAATGTCCAAATATGGAGTTGCATTATTGTTCTTTTCGGTGCTTTGAAGCGTTTGAGTCGTTTTGAATAGTGTATCATCCCATATATAATTCCAAGTTGAATCACTATTTTTGAGAGGACTACTGAGTGTATTGTTGGTGGTGGGAGTAGCGTTTTTTTTAATTTCCCATTCTTCAGCCATGAGATGATGTTTTAAGGAATTTAAGCACTCTTTGCCTAGAGTAAAGGGTTAAGGGTTTTCAAAAAACGCGGGGCGACCCCAGGGTGACTTCGGGGCTCTACGAATAAACCTTCTTACTGTGCCACTGCATAACCTTAACCACCAAAGCCATCCATAAAAATTTGAGTGAAGCGATTTGGTATAGTCTAGACTCTAGAATGCATCATTGATTTTTTTTTTATTTTTAGCATATACATTTTAGTTATATAAGATTTGTGACCATATCCTCTTCATATTTTATCTGATCCGGATCAGATCATTTGGTATAACATATTCCCAAATACAATAAATTCAGCGTAATTGTTCTTGGTTGCAGATGGCTTAAATATAGCATTCGCAAATTAAATTAACCAAATCGCAAATAGGTTTAACCTAAACGCAAATAAGTTTCACCCAAGCGCAAATAGATTTAAACCAAACGCAAATAGAACTAACCCAATCGCAATTCAATTTAAAAAAAATGCAATTATAGTTTAACACAAATTGAACTAACACGAGCTTGAATTACTGTTACAGCTGTACTTTTTGGGTCTAATGGATTTTGGTATTATCCATAATTGTTAAAAAGTCATAATTAAGGGATTGGCCTTTTATTTTTCGGTAAGTTCTTCGATAAATGCGCAGACTTTGATGAATTAACAATATGGGTTTTATCAAAATCTTATGGCGAACTATTCGTACTGTTTTAAGCCTATAATTTTTTCGCTACACAGCTAAAATAACAAGTTGAGCCCGGGTTAATTCAATTTGCGTTTTAGTTAAAACAATATGTTAATAGTTTAAATTATTTGCGTACAGTTTAACTATATTTGCGTTTTGATCAAATCGAATTGCGATTGGGTTAGTTCTATTTGCGTTTGGTTTAAATCTATTTGCGCTTGGATGAAACTTATTTGCGTTTAGGTTAATCCCTCCTTGCGATTTGGTTAAATTAATTTGCGAATGCTATTTATATATCCTTTTTGCCTAATTCAACGAAGAAAATTGTGTTGAAATAAAATATATTTCGAATTCCTAATATTTAATGATTATTTTGTGAAACTAGGTTATTTAGTTAAAGGACTGAATTCTTGATTTTGAACTAAATGTTAAGATTCATTTAGTGGCAAGAAAAGTGTACTTCAATATTATTTAAGTATACTAGAACTGCTACTTTAACATATTCTTTATAATTTTCAGCCTCGAAAAAGTCTTTTTTGGGAAAAAGAAGTTTCCGAATCAGGTGATGATTTTTTCAAAGAAAATTTTCGGATGGATAGAAGAACATTTACTAAACTATGCCTTGAGCTAAAGGCTTTAGAAAAAATGGAGACGAGGTTTAGAAAACCCATTCCACTGGACAAACGAGTGGCCATTGCGTTGTATTCATTAGGATCTTCTGCGGAATACAGAACAATCGCTAATCTTTTTGGTGTTGGGAAGAGTACAGTTTGTTTAATATTAAAGGATTTTTGAAAAGAAGTTTGGAGAGTTTTGCAACCCAAATACTTAAACAAGTACCCTATCAATGAAGCAACTGTCCGTGAATGTGTGCAAGGATTTGAAAAATTGGGTTATCCTCAGTGTTTAGGGGCTATTGGTGATTTTTCCTTTTAACATTTTTTATGTTTGTATCTTTATCATCATATGTTTATAGATGGTTGCCATATAGAAGTTCGCCCAAGGAAAGAGGATGCCGTTGATTATTTCAACTATAAGGGGTGGTATTCAATGGTATTACTGGCATTGGTTGATTACAGGTATGAAGAAATGCTTACCAAACATTTTGTGTTTATGCAAAGAGATTTCACTTTAGGTATAGATTTCTGTATATCAATATTGGAAGCCCTGGTCGTTGCAATGATTCACAAATTTTTGAAAACTGTTCGCTAAAAGCACAACATCAACAACCTATTTTTAAAGAAATGTCAGCTGAAATTTCTGGGGTCTCGGTTCCAGTTCATATTATAGGTGATTCGGCATTCCGGTTTTCAAATATGTTGATGAAACCTTATCCATTCAATATTTCATCAAGTTCAATTGAAAAAAATTTTAACTACTCCCTATCAAAATGTCGGAGAGTGGTGGAAAATGCCTTCGGCCATTTAAAGGCGAGATTCCGCAGAATCGGAAAAGGTCTTGACAACCACATTGACAACGTCAATGGTATTGTGAAATGTGCTTGTGTATTGCACAATTTCCTAAACGAAAACAATGACAGTATTAATAAACACTGGATGCAACAACTAACGGACCAGCAAGAAAACAGTAGAAGACCACAACCGGAGGAAAGTTCAACTTTAACCGACAACGACCCCAATGCAGAGAAAATAAGAAAAGCAATTAGCCAACATATTTGTAAGTATTTATTTTGCACAGATTTTTCTTTGTAAACGTAAAATCGCTTGACTAGTAAAAAAACTTAAAGTTCCATAATAATTACAAAAAAACGTTATTTAAGAAAAAGAAATTTACTACATATTTTTATTTAAAAACGACAAAAGAGAATTTTGAAATGTTCTGTTATCATCTGCCGTTTGTGTATAAACTCTTAGGAAGTCCTTATCCATATCTCTCTGCCGTTCGTTTTCTTTTGCTGCATCTTCTCTGTATTTCTCTATTTCTTCTCCCACTTTATGCATTTCCTTTATGACTTGAGTTTGAAAACTTTCTTTTTTGTTCTTTTTTTCAGATTTTGGTGAATCGGAAAACAGGTCGGAAAGGACTTCGGGTGCTGATGTTGTAATCGGTGGCGTGGTCGGTGCTAGCAGAGCTTCACCTTCATCATCAAACGTATAGTTATCAAAATCTGCAATACATTATTGTTGATAATTAGCATTAAATAAAAAACAGATAAAGCATTTTCAAAATAAACGTACAAAAAATTACTGTGTACTATAAAAATATTGTACGTTCATTTGATATTCTTAAATAAAAATCGTTTTTGAAAGCAAATTGGCATGGTTTGGTGAATTTATGTGGTTTATAATAAGACAAGACAAAATTAAATAGGTCAAAGCTTTCTTTAAATAAATAATATTCAAAAAGAGAAGACGAAACAATACATCAAATAATTGCACCTACAGTGGCCTTAAAGTCAAATTTCTTACAGATTAGTAATGAAAGTGCTCTTCTTTGGCTCATTTTATCTCTGAGACGATTATTTATTGAAAACACGATACTTTCACCTTCATGTTTCACCGTAGTCTTTAAATCGTACAATTGGCCCTTACAAAATTATATTTTGAGATTTAATAGTGTACCATTTAAATACTCCTCGTTTAAAAAATATTCGGTATTTTGTATTTCCCCCAAACAAATGCTATCCTCCATGAGGCGGTCTGGATTTGAACCCCTGAATTGGCCTAGTACGGCATGTACTTTATAGTATAGTGGCCATTCAGAGGGTGACCCTCCAGAGCAGCCGATTTTCGACTTTTCTTTCCTGAAAAAGAAAAAATAGTATGTTAGCTTTTATAATCATTGCATGCATACAATTTATTCTAATATACTCTATATACGAATACAATTTTTTAAATGGTAAACAATAACATCACACCAAAAATTGTAGGTCTTTTTTATTTTTAAATATACAATTGTTTTCTTTTTACATTTTTCTATTAGAATAACAAAATAATTAGATTAATAACACTGTTAGACATAGCTTAAAATTTTTAACAGTTTCAGACAATGAGCTTCCATAGGTGAACTGAAAGTGCATGCACTCTCAGTGATATCGTCTTCCGATGTCACTCCGTTGCTCATCTTGCAATTCCTGCAGAAATATTTCGTGTCCTGCCTAACGTTCCCATTCTGTGAACTCTGAAATAGTTTTAAATTATGTTTATCCACGGGTCCGATTCCGCAAGAGTTTTTTTTTCTATGTATATACACAGAAAATCGTGTTCCTATCGTTTTTTGCGATTCTCCAAAGGTGAGTTTTAAATTATTGACACATAAAGTGTACACTATCAATCAAATTTACTCACACATTTTTTTAGGCGTGAATAAGTGTGTACATGGAAAATTATTCACGCTTGGAGAAATGGCCCCCAAGTGTATGTAGGTAGACCTCGTGACTTTTTTAGCGAAATGTGCTATATGAGATGAGGACATGACTAAGAAATGAGCTGCTACCATTTAATGTGGTTTATTAAAAGTATTCCCGATGACGTCATAGTCGCCAACATTACCGGGTGTCACAAATCCTGAAGAGGATTTAAGTAGTAGTTAAGTTGGAAATCAAAATAGTCTGTGTGGGTTTATTGCGATGTTGGATAACCTGTAATTAAAAAAAAAAGTTATATCTTAAAGATGTTTCTATGGTAGGCTTGGATAACTTTATCTAAAACTTAACTAATTTCTAATATTTCTTGAATTGCTTATGTGTATCGACCCACCGAATAGGATTTCTTGAAAATAAAATGAAAATCCATTCGGGAAAGCTCTAGGAACTAAAAAACTTTAAAGAGTAACTCAGAACCGAACCATGCATTTCAGTCTAGAATATGAATTAGTTTTCTTTTCTTGCTGTTTCTTTTCTTCTATTACGAAAAATTCAAATTAAAAAACATAACCACGGAAATATGATGGGAAGATATACATATGTATAATAGATACAAAATAACTTCATATAAATTGACATGAGTCCATGTGAGTTCGTCTGGATGACACGCCAATTTCTATGAACTAAAGGCCGTAAAAAGTGGTTTTGAATCAATTCAACAAGTTCAATTAAATATTCCATATAAACCGACCGAAAACAGAATACGACCTTAAATAGAAAAAATACGGATTAATGATTATAAAAGCTCCAATATTTCATTTAAATAAAATGCACGACTGGGTCGCACGTACCTACTTGCTCTTATGTTCCGGACACTGCGGGTTAAAGAAAATTGTATATAAAAACATGAAAATTATGAAGGAAAAATGTAGACAAGCATGAAATACAACATTTCAATTAGCTAAAACAACTCCTTTGGCAGTTTTAGGTAAAAGAAAAATAATGCGATCTTAATTCTTGATTGAATATGATTGTATGGAAAAAAAAGTTTAAAATCGTTGGACCAGTTTTTATATAATTCATTTTTTTATATATAAAATTCTTTAAATATTTTTAAGGACAAATTTAGGAATGCAAATTTAAAATATACATTTATGTGTAGATAAAAAAAAATAAAAAAAAATGTCCACCCGTTTTTGAGATACGAATTTTCAAAGTCAAAATTGGCAAAGTAATGAGACATAGTTTTCATGCAATCTTTTACACCACATAATGTTTCCGCATCACTGCTTTTTTGCGATGCTGATGCGCGACGCAGCTGATGCTGGTACAAATGCATCAGTAACAACACATCAAGAATTTTCTTGATTCTAATTTGTTTGAAGTTTGCGCATCACTTGATGCAAGTTTGCAATAGTGAACATGTTACGCAAAAAGTGATGCGAGTTTGATGCATTTATGAATGTTTGGCGGAAATGATTGTGCATCATGTCTGCAACGATGCGTTTGTGAATTTACACTAGATATCCTAATCGAAAATGATAAGTCTTCCAATCACCCGTAACGCAACTAAATTGGATCTTATAACTGAATCACTAATTTTTCATGCTTAAAGTGTTCTGCAGATTACTAAAATTTTATTTTGGAATAGTATCATCTATATCTATACATAGTATAAAGTAAAGTCGATAATTTCGTTTGTCTATTCCTTGGTGCTAACTTGGCGTGAAAACGACCGAATGGATTTGAATGCGGTTTTCACAGTTAGGAACAGAATCTTTTGCAGATTGCTTCTGTCCATTAAAAAAATTAGAAATCGAGCTATTTATAGGGTGAAATGGGGTAAACACAAAAACTGAAAGGCATTTTCAAAAAAAAAAAATTCTGATTCCCTCCGCAGCTCATTCGTCGGAATCTGTAATCGGGCTGATTTATCTTCTATGGTTATCCGCATCTGGATTAACTTTTAACACGTGTTAAAAAAAACAATTTTGAAAATTCACATTATGTGCGTGCAAAGCTTTAAGATTATTGGAGGATGACACGCATTGGGAAAATACACTGTCGGAGGCTGCATTATTCAGCTCAGCACATTCCCTAAGATATTTATTTTCTATTCTCATTACGTTTTCCCAAATCTCCGACCGATAGCCCTCTGGAATAATCACCGTGAAAGTATGTCTGAAGATATACTGCATCGACTTAAAAGGGTGACAGGAAATGATAATTTAAATTTTAACCAAAAAGTATTTGACGAAGCGTTACTTGAAGTGAACAAAATAGTAACATCTCTTGGAGACAAATCCATCACAGATTTTTGTCTTCCTCTACCCGTTAACGCTACTTCAGACCTTAATAATGCTGAATTATTAAAGGAGACGTCGTATAATCAATCTGAGCTGTTACAAACCCTCAGACAGAAAGAACCAAGTCTTAACATGGATCAGAGAGCAGTTTATGATAACCTGTTCGCATCCATAACAAACAAAGAAGGCAAAATATTTTTCTTGGATGCTCCTGGAGGAACAGGTAAAACATTCTAAATTAATCTGCTTCTCACTAAAGTAAGATCAAGCGGTGGTATCGCAACTACTCTCTTAGAAGGAGGAAGAACCGCACACGCCAAATTTAAACTTCCCTTGAATGTTTGTGAGGATGGTACAAGCGTATGTACAATTTCAAAACAAAGTAATTACTAAAGTAAAAGTTGGAGCTTCAGTAATCTTATTGCGAAAAATAAATCCACCGAAATTATGCAACGGAACTCGATTGCAAATTAAAAGCCTAAGAAATTATGTTATTGAAGGTACCATTCTGACTGGCTGCGGTACTGGCGAAACTGTTTTAATACCTAGAAGATCAATGATTTCATCAGATTTTATTTTCCATTTTAAGAGTTCAATTTCCTATAAAAATTTGTTTTGGTATGACCATAAACAAGTCAATTGTGGCTGGAATCGATTTGAGTGGAACATGTTTTTCACACGGGCAACTATGCGTAGTCCTTTCGCGTGTAACTTCAAAACAAAATCTTTTTGTGCTGGCGATTGGAGGCAAAACAATTAATGTTGTTTCCAAAGAAATTCTATGAAGCAGATATTCTACAATCAATATTGTTATTTTGTTTTACTAATTAATTTTATTTATAAATTATTAGTAAAAAAGTTATTAACTATGTTATAGAAAATATGCAAATATGTATTTCCATTGTATTTATTAAAAAGAAAATTTTACCCGGGCGAAGCCGGGACGGGCCGGGTTGCTAGTAGTTAATAAAATAAGGAGTCTCACTGTCACACCGTAAACATAAATAGAATTTATATCATAATAACCTTCTTTATAATAGATAGCTTAAAGAAATGTATACATCTTTCATGTTTGGTAAAAACTACAAACATTAACTCCATAAAATAATTGGCGTGTTTTCATCCACTTCACATTGAGCTGGAGCTTAAATGGTTGAACCAACTTTATTCAAATCTGGAACATAAAATTTTAAAGAACATATTTATTTAATATTCCAAAACGTTCAGGTTTTAGCTCGATGTTAAGTGGACGTAAAGACGCAAATTATTTATGGAGTTATCATGCTTTTACCAAACACCACGGATTATATTACTGAGTTCAAAATCGCCATTACTAAGAGGTGAGACTCTGGTGTTGGCACATTTTATTGTTAGTGTAGCTTTGTTTGCAGGGAATGGTTTTTAACTAAATGTTGTGTGGGATCTAATGGGCGCTATATCCGAGATCGTTTGACGTCTCCTGCAAGCAGGATATCCCTTTCAAAATTGGAATCGGAATAACACCTAAAGCTTCCAATGAAAGCTCATCATTAATGTGCATTGATGTGAACCCGTGTTGTCTGTGCCATTAGTATTTTTGAATGGTTTTAAATCTTCCATAACCTGAAATATTGATTCCATTTTTTTACTGTGTTTGATGCGCTGGACGATAAAATGTTCATCGCAGTTGCAGCAGCACTATTTCTAAACTCCAGATCTTTTGCGGAGTTTGTTTCGTGAGTTCACTTCATCTGATGGATTCTGCTGTATGTGGTTCCTTGATAGGGAATCCCTAGTCCCACCTCAATCATAACACTGTTGTGAAGCGATTGAAATATACACACATCACGGAAAACAAATTATGCCCTAAAATATTTATAACTACGTTTCTGCAAAAAAGATTATTTAATTTCAGCAAAAAAGGCCAAATAATTGTCACTTTTCTACACAACAGACACAAATTACTATTATAAAACACCTTTACAAAAAATTACCTATATTTTGCCGTCAAGTTATTTATCTTCACATGGATTTCTCCTGGCGTAAAGGAAAGTCCCCTGTCCTTCATCTCCTTAGCCATTTCAGCGAAGATGTGGCTGTTTTTTCTAGAACCCCGAATTTCGGGGATTCTTTCCAGCCACATCTCGCACAGCAGCTCTTCCATCTCCAACTTCCATATCTTTTTTTTTTTTTGGGTTTTCTTTTCCATGGCTGAAAAAAAAAACAAATAAAGTAATAAATACGTATGTTATTACTTATTTAAAAATAAAAGTTACCAAATTCTTAAATTGGATTTTTGAATTTCTACCGAATAGCCGAACACTCGTAACATAAATAATTAATTAATAATTTTGAATGTCATGTTTGACATTTTGTGTCAGGTGCTGTTCCATTGTTATTCAATCGCATTCAATTGGGTGTGTTCGATTTGTTCACACATAATTTCCAACCTAATTTCGTGCAAATTTGGTTGAAATTATCTCATTTCGAAATGTGAATTTGTATGGGAAATGAGGTAATTTCCGATCTAATTTGCAAATTTTCAACGAAATTACCTCATTTGCTCTAATGAAAACGTAGTATAAGTCCTTGTAAAACGCACTCCATCAAACGCTCAAATGTTGCCGGAGCGTTGCATAGTCCGAAAGGCATCACTTTAAATTGCCACAGACCATTTCCTGTGGAGAAAGCCGTCTTTTCTCGATCTTCTGGATGGATTTCTACCTGCCAGTAGCCACTCTTTAAGTCCAATGTTGAGAACCATTCAGCTCCTTCCATCGCATCCAGAGTATCGCTGAATCTTGGCAGAGGGTAGCTGTCTTTCTTTGTCACATCGTTCAGCCTCCGATAGTCCACCCAAAATCGAGTACTTCCATCCTTCTTTTTGACAAGAACAACTGGGGATGCCCAAGGACTTTTAGAGTTTTCGATTGGATTAGCCCATCTCTCTTCATTGTCGATATCATCTCTGCAACTTAGGTTTGTTTGGCTAATGGGAGACGTCTTGCTGGTTGTCGAATAGGTCTCGCGTCTCCTGTGTCGATTCGATGCTGCACCAGTTTTGTTCGACCATACTGCCCACTGGGTGACGATAGTATATCAGCGTACTCGTGAAGGAGGCTTCCAGCAACACTAAGCTGACGTTCATTTAATTTGGATGACTTCAGAATTTTTTGCCTTCATAGAGTTCACTTTCCCAGGGTCCACAGATTTATGTGTGCCAGCTTCTATGATTTTAGTTATTGCGGATACGGATTCACACCTTCCAACAACTTCTCCTTTTCTAAGCTTGACTTCGTACGGTTTGATGTTGAGTATGCGTACAGGCACCATGTTGTTCTTTGGTTCCACAAGTGTCTTCCCAAAGATGATGTTTTGGGAAGACTGCTCAGAGTCTGGTTCCACCATTATATATCGATGGCTACCCAAATCACCCTTTATTTTCGTCCAAACGAACACTTCTGAAGAAGGTGGCAGGCAAATATCTTCCTTAATGACGGTCCTTAGTGTTGATGAGTTTTCGTTGCTATGAACCATAGGAATTTCTACATTTTGGTACTTAAGAACTTGCTTCCTGATATCAAGAATTACTCCATGCTCTTTCATGAAGTCGATTCCAACGATGCACTCGTCACATATATCTGCTACCAGAAACAGATGTGAAAACTCCAGTTCTGCCAAACGGATCGTTAGACGAACCTCCCCGTACACTCTGGCTGCCTCTCCTGTTGCTGTTTTCAGACGGTAGGCGTTGGTGTTATGCAGCCACGTCATCTTCACCAAGTCCTTTCGAACAATGAAGGCAGTGGCACCGGTGTCGATCGTAGCCACTTGCTTCTTGCCGTTTAGTGTTGCCTCCACAGTCAGAATTTTGTTGTTTCGTTTCGTCTGTGAGACCTGGATGGTGGTTCTGGGGCCATCGATACCAGAAACCAGCTTCTGCCCCTCGAAGTTGGTTCTTACTCGTTTCCCGGTTGAGAAACGGGGCGAGTAGGAGTATTGACATTGTAGTTGTTAAAGTTTCTGCTTCCACAATGTTGACATGCAGGTCTTCTAGGTGGCAATCTGCACTGGCGTTGAAGGTGTCCGGTTTTGTTACAGTTCCAGCATCGAGCAGGCCCATCTCGCTGGTTCCTTTGGAATGCAGTTCTCTGGCAAGAACACTCCTCAATTTCTAGTTCTCTTACCCGATGAACTCCTTGAGAAGCCTGTTCTGCTGCTTCCATAGTCAGGGCGAACGCCAATGCTTCAGGGAGTGTGCATTTTCCAGCCGTTCGAATTGCTCGCTGAAGGTTGATGTCAGATACAGCACGAACAAAGGCTTCTGTTGCGAGTTGGTTGATGATTTCATCTCCTGCAGCTGGATATGCCAGAAGTGCCAATCGTTCGATGTCTGCTTGAAGCTGTTGCAGAGTTTCTCCCCTTTTCTGGATTCTGGTATTGAGTTGAACACGGAAGACTTCTTGCATATGGCCATCTCCAAAGCGTTTGTCAATGGCCTGAACAAGAGCACTGAAGTTGCCACTCTTATCTGCTGGTATGGTTTGCAGCAGTTCAGCAGCAGTTCCTCTGAGGGCAAGCGTCAGAGCTATGTATTTGTCCTCCTCATCCCAGCCATTTGTTGCTGCGGCTGCTTCAAACTGCTTCTTGTAGATTGACCAAGAAGTTTGTCCATCGAAGGTTGGTGGATGCATCTCCTTTCTCCTAGGACAGTCACCAGGGCAATAATTCTAATGTCAAAGGCATCTAACTTACTTTGTCTGTTTTTCCAGTAGACACTTTTGTTCTTGGCTTTGTTGCTCGAATCGTTCGAGAAGATTCTTTTGTTCACTACGTTGCTCTTGGCCTTGTTGTTCAAATCGTTCGAGAAGATTCTTTTGTTCATTCCGTTGTTCTTGGCTTTGTTGTTCTAGAAGATTCTTCTGCTCTTGACTTTGTTGTTCGAAACGTTCGAGAAGATTCTTTTCCTGACTATCAAATTTGGCAAGCAGCTGAGACAGCATATTGGTCATGCCCGATGTACTTACTTGCTCTTGCTGTTCTTCCATTTCAATGTCGAATATAAACGTGTCCGGGTTTTTTCTACATCTTCTTAAATCTTCTTGCAGACGAATTATAAGATCATTTTTTGTTCCAGCAGTAGGAAAATCTCGTTTATTCAGTTCTGCCTTTAGTTCCACTAAATTTAAATCATTCAAAGATTTACCCATTGTCTTTTTTTTTCACTTTCCACACAATAAATTTACTGAGTGCACAGATAAAATAAAGTTTTATTCGACTTCTAACACCAATGTAATATTTTCTCAGGTTCGTTAAAAAAACTTATTTACTTTATTCAAAACGTCCACTTATTTATTTCGCAAAATAAAACACTTTACTTTTCTTACTACAAACAAAACGATTTATTATTCACCACTGAATTAATTCACAAACTTTACTTTTCACTTTTATTACAACCAACTTTATTCATTCACGATTAAAAACAAACTGTGTCGCTGCCGTTCAAACATGTGCCTTTTATACTTGTCTTCCAAACTCTGGAAATAAGGAGAACGTTCTGGTCTCTGCTTCCAGAGCTTTCCGTAGGGGAAATTTTCCAATAATTTCCCTTCCAAAAGCTTTTATTTGACAGCTGGTAAATCTGCTATAATCCGGCAGATGGCGCTTCCTTCGTTTGAGAGTTGCTATAATTATTGCTAATAAGGGTATGTTTGCACTGCGACCGTAAGCTTTATTGTGTCCGCTTGTTTGCATTTCGGAGTCGTTATAGTTCAAATATGGAAAGTTATTTCACTGCCCCCCTCTTAGGATTGATCGTCCCGAGCAAATCCATCACTTCCATCACCATTATAATGATGTAAACGGTCGCTGTGAACTACTTTTAGTTTGCCTCTTAATCCTCTCTGAATGCGGTAGACGACATCGTTTATTCGTGTTACAACAGTATAAGGGCCTTCCCAATTTTGTTGAAGCTTCGGTGAGAGTCCCTTCCGACGGTGGGGATTATAAAACCACACAAGGTCTCCCACTTGGAATCCTGTCGTTGTGGCTTTTGCGTCGTATCTTGTTTTCATCCGATCACTCGACAGCTTTATATTTTCCCTCGTCCTTTCGTGAATGTCAACTAGCTTTTCTTTGAGGTTGTCCACGTAGTTATCTATATTCCTTGCGGCTCACTTGTATAACATCCAAATTTGATTTCGCTTGGTAGTCGTATTGAGCTCCCGAGCAGGATTTCTGATGGTGTATGTCCTGTTGAGCTATGTACCGCACTTCGATAGGCCATCAAGAATAATGGAATATGCTGATCCCAGTCTCGTTGGTTGTCGCTTACAACTTTGGAAAGGTGTTCTTTAAGGGCCCGGTTGAATCGTTCAACCATCCCATCAGATTGTGGGTGAAGCGGTGTTGTCCTCGTCTTCTTAATGCCAAGGAGTGTACAAACCTCCTGAAAGATCTTGAACTCGAAGTTCCTCCCTTGATCTGAATGGAGTTCCATAGGTACACAAAACCTGCTTACCCAGTTGAAAACAATCTGATCTGCGACTGTTTTGGTTCCCTGGTTTGGGATGGCAAATGCCTCAGGCCACTTGCTGAAGTAGTCCATTACTACCAGGATGTATCGGTTTCCGTTTTCAGTTTCTGGAAAAGGGCCTGCAACGTCTATTGCAATCCTCTCAAAAGGCGTTCCCACATTATACTGCTGCATTCTACTCTGGACTTTTCTGCCTGGTCCCTTGCTTGCAGCACAAGTATCACATTTTCGGCACCATTTTTCGACGTCTTTCCTTGCATGTAGCCAATATAATCGCTGCCTTACCTTTTCCAGTGTCTTATTCACCCCCAAATGTCCTCCGGAAGCTCCTTCATGCATCTCTTGAAGAACATCATTAACCTTGGAACGAGGTACGACTAGCTGCATCACATAAGATTTGCCGTCTGTGGATTCCCACTTTCGTCTTAGTACTCCTTCTTGTACATGAAGTGAGTCCCATTGTGCCCAATACGCTTTAAGAGTGGACTTCTATCGGAGATGTCACCCCATTCTGGTTTCTCTTGGTGTTCCTTCCACGCAAGAATAGGCTCGATATCCGAGTCTTCTTGTTGGGCAGTCCTCAGTTCTTTGTTACTCCAACCGTAAATGGGATCAGCTCTTAATCGCTGGATAGCAGCAGCTTCCTTCTCTTCCTGACGTGTGCAGTGTTTGCAGTCCGGTTTGCATGGTCTCCGAGATAAGGCATCTGCATTTGAGTGCAACCTTCCTCTTCGATGTTGGATCTGGTAGTCGTATGTCTGCAATCTCTCGATCCACCTCGCTACTTGACCTTCTGGATTTTTGAAGTTCAAAAGCCAATTTAGTGCGCCATGATGGTCTGTTCGAAGAAGGAACTTCTGTCCATAGATGTACTTATGGAAGTGTTTTGTAGCCGATATTAGAGCTAGAAGTTCTCTTCTGGTCACACAGTAGTTTCTTTCTGGCTTTGAGAGTACGTTGCTGTAGTAGGCGACAACCTTCTCTTCTCCTTCGTGAACTTGTGAGAGTACGGCTCCAATTCCCACGTTACTCGCGTCAGCGTCAATGATGAAAGGTTGCCCTGGTGTCGGATAGGCCAAAACTGAAGTATTGCATAGGCGTATTGCATAGGCTGCTTAAGTTCCCGGAAGCTTTTCTCGCACTCGCTTGACCATTTGAATGGTTCGCCTTTCTCTGTTAGCTGGTGCAAACTTTTCGCGATTCCAGCAAAATCCTTCACAAATCGTCGATAGTACGTGGCTAGACCAAGAAAGCTTCGGAGTTGATGTTTATCCTGTGGTGTTGGCCAATTCTTTACAGTGTCAACTTTTTCAGGATCAGTCTTCACTCCTTGGGAAGAGATGATATGTCCCAAGTATTTTACCTCAGACTTAAAAAATTCGCACTTGTCTGGATTCAATTTCAAGTTTGCTTCTCGAAGCCTCTGGAAGACGGCCTTAAGGTTTCCACAATGCTCATCAAATGTCTTACCATAAACGATGACATCGTTCAAATAGACTAGGCAAGATTTCCAAGTAAGTCCTTGTAAAACGCACTCCATCAAACGCTCAAATGTTGCCGGAGCGTTGCATAGTCCGAAAGGCATCACTTTAAATTGCCACAGACCATTTCCTGTGGAGAAAGCCGTCTTTTCTCGATCTTCTGGATGGATTTCTACCTGCCAGTAGCCACTCTTTAAGTCCAATGTTGAGAACCATTCAGCTCCTTCCATCGCATCCAGAGTATCGCTGAATCTTGGCAGAGGGTAGCTGTCTTTCTTTGTCACATCGTTCAGCCTCCGATAGTCCACCCAAAATCGAGTACTTCCATCCTTCTTTTTGACAAGAACAACTGGGGATGCCCAAGGACTTTTAGAGTTTTCGATTGGATTAGCCCATCTCTCTTCATTGTCGATATCATCTCTGCAACTTAGGTTTGTTTGGCTAATGGGAGACGTCTTGCTGGTTGTCGAATAGGTCTCGCGTCTCCTGTGTCGATTCGATGCTGCACCAGTTTTGTTCGACCATACTGCCCACTGGGTGACGATAGTATATCAGCGTACTCGTGAAGGAGGCTTCCAGCAACACTAAGCTGACGTTCATTTAATTTGGATGACTTCAGAATTTTTTGCCTTCATAGAGTTCACTTTCCCAGGGTCCACAGATTTATGTGTGCCAGCTTCTATGATTTTAGTTATTGCGGATACGGATTCACACCTTCCAACAACTTCTCCTTTTCTAAGCTTGACTTCGTACGGTTTGATGTTGAGTATGCGTACAGGCACCATGTTGTTCTTTGGTTCCACAAGTGTCTTCCCAAAGATGATGTTTTGGGAAGACTGCTCAGAGTCTGGTTCCACCATTAGATATCGATGGCTACCCAAATCACCCTTTATTTTCGTCCAAACGAACACTTCTGAAGAAGGTGGCAGGCAAATATCTTCCTTAATGACGGTCCTTAGTGTTGATGAGTTTTCGTTGCCATGAACCATAGGAATTTCTACATTTTGGTACTTAAGAACTTGCTTCCCGATATCAAGAATTACTCCATGCTCTTTCATGAAGTCGATTCCAACGATGCACTCGTCACATATATCTGCTACCAGAAACAGATGTGAAAACTCCAGTTCTGCCAAACGGATCGTTAGACGAACCTCCCCGTACACTCTGGCTGCCTCTCCTGTTGCTGTTTTCAGACGGTAGGCGTTGGTGTTATGCAGCCACGTCATCTTCACCAAGTCCTTTCGAACAATGAAGGCAGTGGCACCGGTGTCGATCGTAGCCACTTGCTTCTTGCCGTTTAGTGTTGCCTCCACAGTCAGAATTTTGTTGTTTCGTTTCGTCTGTGAGACCTGGATGGTGGTTCTGGGGCCATCGATACCAGAAACCAGCTTCTGCCCCTCGAAGTTGGTTCTTACTCGTTTCCCGGTTGAGAAACGGGGCGAGTAGGAGTATTGACATTGTAGTTGTTAAAGTTTCTGCTTCCACAATGTTGACATGCAGGTCTTCTAGGTGGCAATCTGCACTGGCGTTGAAGGTGTCCGGTTTTGTTACAGTTCCAGCATCGAGCAGGCCCATCTCGCTGGTTCCTTTGGAATGCAGTTCTCTGGCAAGAACACTCCTCAATTTCTAGTTCTCTTACCCGATGAACTCCTTGAGAAGCCTGTTCTGCTGCTTCCATAGTCAGGGCGAACGCCAATGCTTCAGGGAGTGTGCATTTTCCAGCCGTTCGAATTGCTCGCTGAAGGTTGATGTCAGATACAGCACGAACAAAGGCTTCTGTTGCGAGTTGGTTGATGATTTCATCTCCTGCAGCTGGATATGCCAGAAGTGCCAATCGTTCGATGTCTGCTTGAAGCTGTTGCAGAGTTTCTCCCCTTTTCTGGATTCTGGTATTGAGTTGAACACGGAAGACTTCTTGCATATGGCCATCTCCAAAGCGTTTGTCAATGGCCTGAACAAGAGCACTGAAGTTGCCACTCTTATCTGCTGGTATGGTTTGCAGCAGTTCAGCAGCAGTTCCTCTGAGGGCAAGCGTCAGAGCTATGTATTTGTCCTCCTCATCCCAGCCATTTGTTGCTGCGGCTGCTTCAAACTGCTTCTTGTAGATTGACCAAGAAGTTTGTCCATCGAAGGTTGGTGGATGCATCTCCTTTCTCCTAGGACAGTCACCAGAACTTTCTCGAACCTTCATTTTCCTTACTTTGTCCAATTCCTTAGTTATGGATTCGATTTTATCTTCCACTTTTTCGAACTTTGATTCTACTGTCGACAATTGCTTATCGACATTAGACAATTGTTGATCGACAGTTAACAATTGTTTATCGATAGAAGAAAATTGTTTATCGACACGCTCGTCAAGGGCAATAATTCTATTGTCAAAGGCATCTAACTTACTTTGTCTGTTTTTCCAGTAGACACTTTTGTTCTTGGCTTTGTTGCTCGAATCGTTCGAGAAGATTCTTTTGTTCACTACGTTGCTCTTGGCCTTGTTGTTCAAATCGTTCGAGAAGATTCTTTTGTTCATTCCGTTGTTCTTGGCTTTGTTGTTCTAGAAGATTCTTCTGCTCTTGACTTTGTTGTTCGAAATGTTCGAGAAGATTCTTTTCCTGACTATCAAATTTGGCAAGCAGCTGAGACAGCATATTGGTCATGCCCGATGTACTTACTTGCTCTTGCTGTTCTTCCATTTCAATGTCGAATATAAACGTGTCCGGGTTTTTTCCACATCTTCTTAAATCTTCTTGCAGACGAATTATAAGATCATTTTTTGTTCCAGCAGTAGGAAGATCTCGTTTATTCAGTTCTGCCTTTAGTTCCACTAAATTTAAATCATTCAAAGATTTACCCATTGTCTTTTTTTTTCACTTTCCACACAATAAATTTACTGAGTGCACAAATAAAATAAAGTTTTATTCGACTTCTAACACCAATGTAATATTTTCTCAGGTTCGTTAAAAAAACTTATTTACTTTATTCAAAACGTCCACTTATTTATTTCGCAAAATAAAACACTTTACTTTTCTTACTACAAACAAAACGATTTATTATTCACCACTGAATTAATTCACAAACTTTACTTTTCACTTTTATTACAACCAACTTTATTCATTCACGATTAAAAACAAACTGTGTCGCTGCCGTTCAAACATGTGCCTTTTATACTTGTCTTCCAAACTCTGGAAATAAGGAGAACGTTCTGGTCTCTGCTTCCAGAGCTTTCCGTAGGGGAAATTTTCCAATAATTTCCCTTCCAAAAGCTTTTATTTGACAGCTGGTAAATCTGCTATAATCCGGCAGATGGCGCTTCCTTCGTTTGAGAGTTGCTATAATTATTGCTAATAAGGGTATGTTTGCACTGCGACCGTAAGCTTTATTGTGTCCGCTTGTTTGCATTTCGGAGTCGTTATAGTTCAAATATGGAAAGTTATTTCACTGCCCCCCTCTTAGGATTGATCGTCCCGAGCAAATCCATCACTTCCATCACCATTATAATGATGTAAACGGTCGCTGTGAACTACTTTTAGTTTGCCTCTTAATCCTCTCTGAATGCGGTAGACGACATCGTTTATTCGTGTTACAACAGTATAAGGGCCTTCCCAATTTTGTTAAAGCTTCGGCGAGAGTCCCTTCCGACGGTGGGGATTATAAAACCACACAAGGTCTCCCACTTGGAATCCTGTCGTTGTGGCTTTTGCGTCGTATCTTGTTTTCATCCGATCACTCGACAGCTTTATATTTGCCCTCGTCCTTTCGTGAATGTCAACTAGCTTTTCTTTGAGGTTGTCCACGTAGTTATCTATTCCTTGTGGCTCACTTGTATAACATCCAAATTTGATTTCGCTTGGTAGTCGTATTGAGCTCCCGAGCAGGATTTCTGATGGTGTATGTCCTGTTGAGCTATGTACCGCACTTCGATAGGCCATCAAGAATAATGGAATATGCCGATCCCAGTCTCGTTGGTTGTCGCTTACAACTTTGGAAAGGTGTTCTTTAAGGGCCCGGTTGAATCGTTCAACCATCCCATCAGATTGTGGGTGAAGCGGTGTTGTCCTCGTCTTCTTAATGCCAAGGAGTGTACAAACCTCCTGAAAGATCTTGAACTCGAAGTTCCTCCCTTGATCTGAATGGAGTTCCATAGGTACACCAAACCTGCTTACCCAGTTGAATACAATCTGATCTGCGACTGTTTTGGTTTCCTGGTTTGGGATGGCAAATGCCTCAGGCCACTTGCTGAAGTAGTCCATTACTACCAGGATGTATCGGTTTCCGTTTTCGGTTTCTGGAAAAGGGCCTGCAACGTCTATTGCAATCCTCTCAAAAGGCGTTCCCACATTATACTGCTGCATTCTACTCTGGACTTTTCTGCCTGGTCCCTTGCTTGCAGCACAAGTATCACATTTTCGGCACCATTTTTCGACGTCTTCCCTTGCATGTAGCCAATATAATCGCTGCCTTACCTTTTCCAGTGTCTTATTCACCCCCAAATGTCCTCCGGAAGCTCCTTCATGCATCTCTTGAAGAACATCATTAACCTTGGAACGAGGTACGACTAGCTGCATCACATAAGATTTGCCGTCTGTGGATTCCCACTTTCGTCTTAGTACTCCTTCTTGTACATGAAGTGAGTCCCATTGTGCCCAATACGCTTTAAGAGTTGCCCAAGGGGCACAGATTTGAATTTTCCAACAAGAAATTCAAAAATCTGGTTTCACAAGAATAGCTCGGAAGTTTTTGTAGAGTTGTTGAATGCTCTCATTGTATTTTAAATTATTTGAGTTCCAACTTTGTTATATTCAGGTCACTGTTCTTATTTAGTGGGACTAAAAATAAATAGGCGTGGCTTAATAGTAACTGAGTAGTTATCCATTGTGTTTCAATGTAACCTAATTTTAATTAGCCGTTCTCAAAAACAAAATCGAAACTGTTTTGCGACTTTGATCTTTTGCTACTTCAAAGTAACTCTAAAGTGTCTAATCATTATGATTCAGTAAAGCTAATATACAACACTTTTGTAACAAAGTGAAAAAGTGACAGAAATATTAAATAAAATCCTAAATGCAACTACATTGTAACTTGCTGTCAGATTCTTCAAAAATAACTACCATATATTAGGGTATCTATTTCCCAACATATTTTTTTAATGACAGACATCTCCTTAGTAAAATATGAATGTCCTAAAAAAATATTTTACCAAAAAATTGTGTCCGATTTGTCAATAACCCTTACAAATTTATATTTGTATAGGTATTGCTGTTTTCACATTTTATTTTTGTAATTACTGCAGCTATTCATTTTTTTTTTGTTTCTATTTGTTCTTCAATCCTTTAAAAGCCCCCACTCAAAAACTTATAAACAATGGCCCTGAGTAATAGATCCGAATCTAGCTAAAGCCGAATTTAACAAAATCATCCGTAGAAATAAAACACAAATTTCACTTCTCAATGCTTAGATTAGATAATTTTAAACTTAGCTTGAGGTGCTTCTAAGCATTTAGTGGTGAAATTTGTGTTTTATTACTACGGATGTCTCTGTTGAAGTCGACTTTAGGCTGGATTCGGATCTATTACTCAGGACCAATAATTTTATATAGATAAGTCTTTATCTCAATAATGCATTTTCTTCCAATAAAAAAAGGTATAGTTCCGTTTTTCCTTCAAACACTTTATTAAATATTTTAAATGATGTTCATACATTAAGAGCTGACTTACGACTAACTTAGAACTAACTTAGGAAAAAGCTTAAAGTTGACTTCTTCTCTCTCTTGCCTCATCTTTTAAAGAAGATGAGGTCTGAAAGAAAGTAAGTGGAAAGATTTATAGTTCACGCTGTTCGTTTGTTAGGCAAACGAAGAGCGTAATATTAGGGATTGTGTTTTCTTATATAACACCTCCACCCTTTAGGTTTTTTGGTCTCCAAAAAAAGTACATGAGCATGATATAATTATTTTTTTCCTCATTTTAAACTTTTTCCAGTTAAGAAAAACTTAATCATCTATTTATTTTTTGTATAGTTATGTAAAGATTAACCACTTCGTTATTCATTAATGCATTTAATACTTCTATTTTATTGATACAATTATTTAATACTTATGAATTCAATAGATTTATTTATTTCTTAACAGCTTAACAATAATAGGTTCTTATTTCTTGCATTTATGTAGTTTTTTTTTTTTTTTTAATGTTTATAAATTGTTACGCCTAAGCGACGGATATTGAAAAAGAAATGTTAAAATCAAAACTTATTTTATTTTAGAACTTTTATTTATTATTTCAATGTTTTTAACATTTATTTTTCCTGCGAAACTTTAATGTTTATTTTTTATCCAAAAGTTACTTAAACATAAATTCTTAAGCAATTTTTCGTTTTTAATGAGTGGGCGATGCAAAACAATGATTCTTTATTCCAATTTTATTTACAATAAATAATTTGATTTACATGCCATGGACAGAGATTGAAAAAAAAATAAAGAAAAAATAATTTTTGATCTACGTGTGTAAATAAGACATCCCTGTTCAAAAATATCAGACACCCTGCATTACCGACGCTCACCTACCTTAACTTTGAACAAGTTCATTGTGAATGAATCTTAATGTCAAATTAGCTTGAACGTCAAATAAAGTTGAATGTCAAATAAAAAAGAATAATAATAACAAAAATAGACGGTAAAAAACTGAACGTTGTGTTTAAAGTTTTATAAATTTTACTCCTTGAAATCGAATTTGTATAATCTCTTGTTTCAAATTGACTACAAGAAAATTCAAAATAATAATAAACATGAGGGAATTAAAGTTATAAGTGAAAAAAAATTTGATTGTTTAGCAAAAAAACAACGAATATGATCAACCAATTTGTTAAGTAAGTAAATTTTTTTTGTGTTGCGTTTATTTCAAATTATGGATGCTGGTATTTGTATCTTCGCTTTAATTGTCTTTTATAGTATTTTATGTTTCTTTTAGTCGATTTGTCTGTTGTGTAGTTACCATTGTTTGTGAAGGAAGTCAATCTTTTATACTTGGGTTTATTTTTAACAACAGTTCTATTCTTTACTATGTTAGCACAAAGACTAGGATTTGAATCAATACATTTATTGTGATTTGAAATTCTATTCTCTTTATCCTTCTGATATTTTTCAACAAGATTTTGAATATCGTCTCGAGAAAGGTTGTTACTTATAATGTCTAAGGGTTTAAGTTTTGTTGTGGAATGTAATGTATTGTTGTAGATAACAATTATGTTAAATAACTTTTCATCTAGGTCCGAGTCGTCTTTGTCTGCATTTCGTAATCTTAAGTGTTCGTTAAGTGTGCCGTGCAAACGTTCGACATCGGAGTTACCTGTTTTTAATGAGGCCGTCACTCTGTGAAAAGTAATCTTATTGTCTTTTAAAAATTGTTCCACGGTTGTATGCAGAATACAAGAATCTCCATCTGAAACAATTTTTTGTGGTTTGCCTAAATATCTGATTCGTTCCTTGACTGCATTTAGAATCGCTAACCAGTTCCTATCTTCTAACTTATGAATAGTTGCATATTTGGAGAATTTATCGATGCTCGTTAGGTACATCTTATTCCTCTCTGGATACCAGATATCAATGTGAACGATATCGTTAAAGCATTTTGCAGTCTCTGTAATTTGCATTGGAATTTGGGGTGGCCGACGATCGTGCTTAGCTATGTTGCAAATATCGCAATTGTTTATGAATTTTTGAATTTCGGTTTGCATGTTCGGCCAGTAGTATTTTTTTTTTAATTCGAAAAACATTTCATTTACCCCCCTATGGTTTTTGATTAAATGTTCATTTTTAATTATAGTTAAAATTTCATCTTTGTCTGTAATGTCTCTTAGCAATAAACTTGATTTTAGTAATTTAAGGTTTTGGTTCAAGGAAAAGTATTTGACGTATAGGTTTTGGAATTCTAGAAAAAGTTTTACGTCTTCGCAAAAAACACAAATTATTCCTTTATTTATTAGTAATTGCTTCATAAATTTTAAAAGGCTAGTACTATCTTTTTTAACCTGGACATGATTTTGTACTTTTTTATGAACAATCTTCATAACAATTTTATCTTTGTTTCCGTAAGATATGTGAATTTGGTTTTTGTAAAGATTAACCGGTTTGTCCGTTATGTAAATATGTCTCGTTTCATCCTCCATAGCACTATGAATAGTTGCATCTGTGGACAAAACTTCGTCGTTATTATCCCTTAGATTTATGTCGGATGACAAGGTTACTTCATCGTTTCTTTCACATGAGATTTCATTGTTAAATATGTCTCCTATAAAATTTGAATCATTCAACTCTTTGCTACCCTGTTCAATATATCTGCTAAGACCATCAGCAACACAGTTTTCCTTCCCTTTCAAATATTCTACATCAAAATCGTATTCATTTAGAATAATTTTCCAGCGTTGGAGTTTTAAATTTGGTTCTTTTATTCCATTTAACCAAACAAGTGGCTTATGGTCTGTGCAAACTTTGAACTTCCTACCATACAAATACGTTCTAAAATATTTTATTCCCCAAACAACAGCGAGAAGTTCTTTCTCAATAGTTGAATATTTTAGTTCATGTTTGCTTAGAGTTCGGGAAGCATAAGAGATCGGATGGCCGTTTTGGCTTAACACGGCACCAAGTGCATAGTTAGATGCATCCGTAGTTAGAATGAAAGCTTTGGTGAAATCGGGGCTTCTGAGAATGGGTTCTGATATCAACAAGGTTTTTAAAGTTTTAAATGCTTTGATATATTGAGGATCAGAGGTGTTAAGCTTTTCAGATTTTTTTAAATACCTTATCATTGGATAAGCTACTTTCGCGTAATCCTTAATGAATTTCCGGTAGTAACCGGTTATTCCTAAGAACTGTTTTATGCCCTTGATAGTAGATGGTATTTGCATTTTGTCGATTGATTTCACCTTAGTTTCATCAGGCCTTATGCCATTGTTAACTATTATATGACCCAAGTAATTGGTAGATACATCAGCGAACCTACATTTTTTTATTTGTAGTTTTAGGTTACATTCTTTAATTTTCTTAAAAATCTTATTAAGTGAGTCTAAATGTTCTTGAAAGCTGGTGGAAAAAACCAAAATATCGTCAAGATAAACTACGCATATTTTATTTATAAAATCTTTAAGAACGTCGTTCATTAGTCTTTGGAATGTCGCTGGGGCATTCCTTAACCCAAAAGGCATTCTCAAAAACTCGAAATGTCCATTCTTCGTTGAAAAAGCAGTTTTTGCTGTGTCTTGAGGATCGATCTCAATTTGATGAAATCCTTTTACCAAGTCGATAGTTGAAAAATAGTTACACTTTCCAAGTTTATCGAACAAATCATCGATATTGGGTATAGGAAATCTATCCTCGATGGTTTGCTCGTTCAACTTCCTATAGTCAACGACAATTCGCCACTGCTTTTTGCCGTCGTTATCATCTTTCTTCGGTACAACCCAAATAGGCGAATTGTAGGGACTATTGCTGGGTGTGATAATATTTTGTCGCAGCATGTCATCTATTTGCTTTTCGACTTCCTCACAATGAATTTCTGGGTATCTATAGAGCTTACTATATATTGGAATATCATTTCTGGTATTGATCTTGTGCATTATTTTGCTAGTGAATGTAAGCATATCACCATCTTTATAAAAAATTGATTTAAAATTATAAAGAAGTGATTTCAGTTTTGAAAGGTCAGTGCTATTTAAATGGTCTGCAAAAATTTCATCTGGGATTTGGGATTCGAAAGATGTTATATTGAAGATTTGTAAGCCTTGGTCGTTTTGGCAAATATTTCTAACCTTTTCTTCATATTCGTTCAAATATATTGGGATAACTGCATTGTCTGTTCTAAGAAGTCGGTTCTTGAAATCGATTATTGCATTAAGTTTTACCAATACGTTGTTACCTATCAATCCATCGAAAGTGTCGTGGAATGGGTATTCGATAAACTCAACAAAATGGTTTGCTTGATTAAATTCGGAGAATAATGGGAATCTATATTCCACACTGGTACTAATTTGACGGTTGAATACTTTAAGAGTTCGATTTGGTGTGGCAATTTGCCACTTAGGGTCACAAATTTGTTTGTTTATGATGCTGTATTCAGCACCACAGTCGATTATAAATTTTAGATTCATATTTTTTACCTTGACAACTATATAGGGTAGTTGTTTGGTTCGCGCCTGGAAAAATTTTGACTGCAATTGCAATGACATTGATGGGGTTCATTTATTTGTTCATTTATTGTAATGTCCATGGATTCAGTGTTACTCGTATTATTCATATTATTTTGTCTATTACTATTGGTTGTTTGATATGATTGATGGCTATTTGTAGAATTATTATTTTGCCGTGTTTGGCCACTTTGACGATAATTGTTACTCTGTGCATTATTGTAACGACGTATGGAAGGGTTTCGGTTATTGATTTGTTGAGAGTTGCTTTCATTAGGAGTTTGTTGGTAAGATTGGGAATTATAGGTTCTAGGTTCTGTTTGGTAATTTCTAGTGTTATCCCTATTGGTATGGTAACTAGTTCCCTGATTATAGTAATTTGTTGGAGCTCTACGGCCAGAAAAATATGGAATTGAACTTGGTCCGTGAAACTGGTGACCGATTTCAACAATAATTTTATAAGCTGCGATTAAAGACTGCGGGTTACGACTCAAGATTATTGATTTTGTAGGCTCTGGGAGATTTTCTTTAAAAGCATCTAAAGCGATCCGGTTATTTGAATCAATCATTGGTTGATCATTTTGGTTATTATTTTCAATTAAGAAAGCATTATTTATTCTACTCAAAAGATGCGTTATTGTATTGTAATAGTCCTCAATGTTTTTTTCTACGCGAGCTGTTCTAATTTTATCAATCAATTTGTTAGTCGAAAGTTTTTCCCCGTATCTATTTTTGAGAACCTCTCTAATCTCTGACCATGTCCTTAATCTACCATGCTTTTGAAGTTCAGTTCTTGCATTTCCTACAACCTTATCTTTTATGAAACCTGAAAAAAGGTCTTGAGTACCTTGATCAAAGCTAGCTATAACATTTGTTAAAGAATCAACCCTATCCAAGAAGTTAATAAGACTATTGCAATCGCCATTAAATTCTGATATCTTATTAATTAGATCTAAGACTATCTTAAATCTATCAACTGGATCGATTACCTCCATTGCTCACTTGGTCCGATATCTTGTTGATTTGATCGAAAATTTTAGTTTGTTTTTCACTCGTACAGTTATATCTTCTCGAAAGATCTTTGATCGTGTTGGCTTGTGGTTAGTAGCTTAGGATTTTGATTAACGTTTTGTTGTTTTTGGGTAAAGAGCTTTTTTTTATATTTAGTGTTCGTATGGTTTTATTTTAAGGAACGGTTAGAAAGAAGCGTTGTCTTGCTCTTGTAAAGAGCTTTTATTTTTCATTTAATTGAGAATTTAATTTGTCGATTAGTGGCTTTAAGGCGTGTTGTTTTTTTGTTTTTTTTACAACTTTTTCTAAATTGAAACGCGTGCTTTTTCGTTTTCTTTATTAGTCTTTTTTTTATTGAATGGAAAGACTGAAAACACGTGAATGGTTTTAAGATTAAACACTTTCACACAATCACACAGCGAATCTTTACTTTAGTTTTTGGAGTAGGTAATATTAGTTTCTTTTTTTTTTTTTTTTTTTTAGTTTTGAACACTCTTTGCCGTAGACAATATTCTCAATAATGAATTTTTTTTTCCGACTGCGCCAGATAAGTCTTTATCTCAATAATGCATTTTCTTCCAATAAAAAAAGGTATAGTTCCGTTTTTCCTTCAAACACTTTATTAAATATTTTAAATGATGTTCATACATTAAGAGCTGACTTACGACTAACTTAGAACTAACTTAGGAAAAAGCTTAAAGTTGACTTCTTCTCTCTCTTGCCTCATCTTTTAAAGAAGATGAGGTCTGAAAGAAAGTAAGTGGAAAGATTTATAGTTCACGCTGTTCGTTTGTTAGGCAAACGAAGAGCGTAATATTAGGGATTGTGTTTTCTTATATAACAATATAAAATATTATGACTTTTAATTATTTTATTAATAATATTATGACTTTTAATTCAATGATGAGAAATAATTTGTTTGGTCAAATTTTTTTTTGGTCATTAAATTTTATTTAACCTTTAATACATTATTTTGGAAAATTGATGACACCCTAATGTAGGTTCATGTTAAAAAAATATTTCTTTGTTTGGCCTGAAAACAAAATGGCAGAAACAAACCTAAATGCAACAAGAAATACATGCAGACGGTCACAAAACTGTTTTCGATTTCTGGATTTATTGAAGGACTTGTATGCAACTCTAGTTTGACAACTGTGTCTGTCACTTTCGTTGTTGTCTAGTGAGCTGACAGCAGGAGTATCATTGAAGACGAGCGTTGGAACCGAAGACGAGGTAGAATTACGTACGTTTTTTACAAATGACCAGAAATTTTTACTACCTTTGGGACATTGTAGTATTTTTTGCCTTAATTTCTGATCATGCAAAAATTTGGTTCTTCGAATATGAACGTTACAGGTCTTACGAGCTTGTTTGAACTTATTCCGGTTTTCCTCAGTGGGGTTGGCTTTGTATCTTCGGAAACTTACTTCTCTAACCCTGATAGCCTCTTTACAGCTCGAATCGAACCATGAATTCTCTTTCGGTTTGATGGATTTTATCCTGTTCGGAATAAAATTTCTCATACCGTGAAGAATTAAATTTGTAATCATATCTGCGCTGGAGTCAACGTCACTACCGAGGAAGCATAGTGACCAGTTAAAGTTCCTGAAGAAATTATTGAGACCGTCCCAGTTGGCTTTCTCGTATTGCCAAACAGTTCTCATAGGCGTTATCTCTTTAACTGGATTGATTTGGCACGAGAAATTAGCAGATATGACACAATGGTCCGATGTGCCTAGAGGCGATAGTACACTAATAGTGTATTTATCAGGGTCAGAGGTAAGAAACAAGTCTAAAGTGTTGACGGATTGACCTGCAACGTCAGGGATACGAGTTGGCTCGTCAACAAGCTGAGTTAGTTGGTTTAACTCAGCAAAGACCTCAACATACCTTCCTTCGGGTGTTGTCTGGCCAGAAAAGCGAAGCCACGAAGAATTGTGTACATTGAAATCACCCGCAATGACGATTTCAGTGTGAGGATAATGGGCAACAATTCTTTGTATGGAGTCGGACAGAGAATCAAATTCGTTAAAAGTTGAATTTCTGTCCAAATTTGGGCTCCGATAAATGAAGCAGGTATGAATGATGCGCTTATTCACCAAGAATTTTAACCACATGAAGTTGAAATTTGTGTTTGAGCACAAACCATATTGTGGTTGGAGTTGGTACGCAACATCATTTCTTATGTAGACGGCAAGACCATGATGGGAAAAGAATAATGGCACTAAGCTATACCCAAATAGATTAAATTCTGAAACATCAGAATTTTCCCCTACCTGAGTTTCACTAAGTGCCAAAACAGCTGGCCTGTTTTGTACAGTATAAACGTACACGGCACAGAAGTTTTTTCTCAACCCACGAATGTTGGAAAAATCGACTCTAAACTTACCAGCCATTTGGAAATGCAAAACTAGATCAAAACCAATTCAGACAAATATCTAAATTAAATCTCTAATTTGAATCCCAATTTGAACTTTTCAATAACAATCTATCACTAGTGTTATGCCTTAGTGACAGAATTGCATTGATCCGCCCCTGGTTACCCAAAAAAGACAATTAACCATACATCTGAAATCGATAGCCTAATCCCGCTACACTATGTGGAGAGCTTCATAGTCCACACACAATGCAACAGCTATTAAGCTAACACGACTGTGTGAGAAGAAGGGGGAAAGGAAAGGAAAAGAAAAGGAAAAGAAAAGGAAAAGAAAAAGGAAAAGGAAAAGAAAAAGAAAAAGAAAAAGAAAAAGAAAAAGAAAAAGAAAAAGGAAAAGAAAAATGTTATTATAATGGGAATTTTGCACCTCCTTAAATGAAAAAGAGAGGTATTAGTAGGCTCAATGACTCAATTTCTTACAAAAATTTTGATAAGGGGAATTTGATTTGTTAATTATATGAATATTTAAGTACTTATTGTATGAATATTTGGGTACTTAACTTTTTCCTAAACCAACTCGAAATCATAGCGAATCATTTTCAACGATACAAATAATGCAGATACACAACTCTTAATAACAAAGAAAAAATATTTTAAGTGAACAACAGGTTTTTTGAATGACAAATTAAAAATAGCTAAGATTTGGTAAGAAAAAGAACGCTCTATTAATGTTGTGTTCGTAAATGTTTCAAAGAAGTTTCTGAAACTTCTTTAGAACTAAACTTTATGTTAGTTTCTTCACAGTTTCATTAGGATCATTGTAGGCAAAGAAAAAGAACGAGGGTGAGTGAGGCAGTAAGGAAAAAAAAAAAAAAAAAAAAACAAATAGAGATTGATGAAAAATGTTTGCACAGGGACGAATTAGTTTTTGTTGGTGATTGCAAGGCGTTCAAATCTATTTAGCAACCATAATGCAAAGTTTTTTTTAACGTTTTAAATAAAATATTTTTAGATGTCTTTCTGCTGTTGCCCCTTTCTATCTTGTTGGTTTGTATCTTCACCAAGAAGTGTTCAATAGTTTAAAAGTATTCTACGATAATTTATTTACCTAAAAACCATCACGTCGCATAACTTTATGAAAAATATGAAACAAAACTTACCTGTGAAATGAAAAATTTTTACACCGTATTATAGGCGTGTTTACAGGATTTAATGCAGCATTGCATGTTCTTTTATATATATTTTTCAAATAAAGTATTGCATGTAACATACCTTTTCACTATATTTACATTAATTTCACCCTTTTATTTAGTTTAGTAAGGTTTTTCACTAATTTAACGATTTTAAATTTCTGTACACTTTCATATATCTTGGCAAAATGACGGAAGCATCTCAATCATTTTTTATCTTGCTTCCTTTGGGCACCCCAGCAGAAAAAAGCCTTTCCCTTAAGTGCATTTTTATCTTCGCTTTTTTCAAGCGAAGATAGAAATGCGCTTAAAAACATGGCTAATTAGGCTTAAATTTACACTATTCACAATCATTAGTCCTGGAACAAAAATGATTATTTCGTGTCAAAAATTAATTAATAATGATATTATCTGCTGTCGTCATTGACATCAGTATCCTGAATTTCACTCATGTGAACCATTCCACTAAATCCGACCCTGAACTGAATTAAAAGATCAGTTGCTATGGGGTTATAGAAAGGAAATTTTCTATCAGCCATATTTTTTTTCTGAAATAAATGTTTCTGTCTTAAAAAAAACAAGAAATTAGGTGTTAATAATTGTTTTTTTAATTTAATATATTTAAACCATGATTTTTCACTTTCAGAATTTATAAAATATAATAATATTTTAATATTTGATAATAATTTCCACAAAAAAAATCTTTTAAAAAATAGGTGGGCACTAATTTTTTAACAAAAAATTTTTAAATTCAATCAATTTTACCAGTGCGCAAGTTTTGAAGGGGGTAGCAATGAATATTAGTTGATTCAACTGCGAGCGTAGTGAAAATTAAATACTTACAACCTTGAAAATTAATTATTTAATATAACCTATTTCAATTAATTGATAAAAGAGGAAAAAAAACAGTTGTCACATCACAAATGTCTGACTGCATTTTGAGTTACATATTTAAATAAGAAATACATTTCTGAAACTGAAAAATATTTATTTGAAACTAGTTATGTAGTTTATGTAGGTTTCAGTTTAGTGTTCATAAACTCCCCTAAGACAAATTGATCTGTTGCTATTAAGTCAATAAGAACTTGACTGAACCTTTCAAACTTGTTACAATCCAGTATAAAGAAACTTATTTTGAACGATTTACATTGATTACACAAGTGTTACGTGTAACTACAAAGTAACTTGAATTTAGTTGCACAATAGGACCACCCCTGCGCTTTTTTGGTTACAGTGGTGTTCCTATGACTAGTTCTTTTTTAACAAATGCGACCGTCACTATGTTACTCAGAAGTCACCACAACTTATCAAAAACTTAGCGTGCCCCTTGGGTGGACTTCTATCGGAGATGTCACCCCATTCTGGTTTCTCTTGGTGTTCCTTCCACGCAAGAATAGGCTCGATATCCGAGTCTTCTTGTTGGGCAGTCCTCAGTTCTTTGTTACTCCAACCGTAAATGGGATCAGCTCTTAATCGCTGGATAGCAGCAGCTTCCTTCTCTTCCTGACGTGTGCAGTGTTTGCAGTCCGGTTTGCATGGTCTCCGAGATAAGGCATCTGCATTTGAGTGCAACCTTCCTCTTCGATGTTGGATCTGGTAGTCGTATGTCTGCAATCTCTCGATCCACCTCACTGCTTGACCTTCTGGATTTTTGAAGTTCAAAAGCCAATTAAGTGCGCCATGATGGTCTGTTCGAAGAAGGAACTTCTGTCCATAGATGTACTTATGGAAGTGTTTTGTAGCCGATATTAGAGCTAGAAGTTCTCTTCTGGTCACACAGTAGTTTCTTTCTGGCTTTGAGAGTACGTTGCTGTAGTAGGCGACAACCTTCTCTTCTCCTTCGTGAACTTGTGAGAGTACGGCTCCAATTCCCACGTTACTCGCGTCAGCGTCAATGATGAAAGGTTGCCCTGGTGTCGGATAGGCCAAAACTGAAGTATTGCATAGGCGTATTGCATAGGCTGCTTAAGTTCCCGGAAGCTTTTCTCGCACTCGCTTGACCATTTGAATGGTTTGCCTTTCTCTGTTAGCTGGTGCAAACTTTTCGCGATTCCAGCAAAATCCTTCACAAATCGTCGATAGTACGTGGCTAGACCAAGAAAGCTTCGGAGTTGATGTTTATCCTGTGGTGTTGGCCAATTCTTTACAGTGTCAACTTTTTCAGGATCAGTCTTCACTCCTTGGGAAGAGATGATATGTCCCAAGTATTTTACCTCAGACTTAAAAAATTCGCACTTGTCTGGATTCAATTTCAAGTTTGCTTCTCGAAGCCTCTGGAAGACGGCCTTAAGGTTTCCACAATGCTCATCAAATGTCTTACCATAAACGATGACATCGTCCAAATAGACTAGGCAAGATTTCCAAGTAAGTCTTTGTAAAACGCACTCCATCAAACGCTCAAATGTTGCCGGAGCGTTGCATAGTCCGAAAGGCATCACTTTAAATTGCCACAGACCATTTCCTGTGGAGAAAGCCGTCTTTTCTCGATCTTCTGGATGGATTTCTACCTGCCAGTAGCCACTCTTTAAGTCCAATGTTGAGAACCATTCAGCTCCTTCCATCGCATCCAGAGTATCGCTGAATCTTGGCAGAGGGTAGCTGTCTTTCTTTGTCACATCGTTCAGCCTCCGATAGTCCACCCAAAATCGAGTACTTCCATCCTTCTTTTTGACAAGAACAACTGGGGATGCCCAAGGACTTTTAGAGTTTTCGATTGGATTAGCCCATCTCTCTTCATTGTCGATATCATCTCTGCAACTTAGGTTTGTTTGGCTAATGGGAGACGTCTTGCTGGTTGTCGAATAGGTCTCGCGTCTCCTGTGTCGATTCGATGCTGCACCAGTTTTGTTCGACCATACTGCCCACTGGGTGACGATAGTATATCAGCGTACTCGTGAAGGAGGCTTCCAGCAACACTAAGCTGACGTTCATTTAATTTGGATGACTTCAGAATTTTTTGCCTTCAAAGAGTTCACTTTCCCAGGGTCCACAGATTTATGTGTGTCAGCTTCTATGATTTTAGTTATTGCGGATACGGATTCACACCTTCCAACAACTTCTCCTTTTCTAAGCTTGACTTCGTACGGTTGGATGTTGAGTATGCGTACAGGCACCATGTTGTTCTTTGGTTCCACAAGTGTCTTCCCAAAGATGATGTTTTGGGAAGACTGCTCAGAGTCTGGTTCCACCATTAGATATCGATGGCTACCCAAATCACCCTTTATTTTCGTCCAAACGAACACTTCTGAAGAAGGTGGCAGGCAAATATCTTCCTTAATGACGGTCCTTAGTGTTGATGAGTTTTCGTTGCCATGAACCATAGGAATTTCTACATTTTGGTACTTAAGAACTTGCTTCCCGATATCAAGAATTACTCCATGCTCTTTCATGAAGTCGATTCCAACGATGCACTCGTCACATATATCTGCTACCAGAAACAGATGTGAAAACTCCAGTTCTGCCAAACGGATCGTTAGACGAACCTCCCCGTACACTCTGGCTGCCTCTCCTGTTGCTGTTTTCAGACGGTAGGCGTTGGTGTTATGCAGCCACGTCATCTTCACCAAGTCCTTTCGAACAATGAAGGCAGTGGCACCGGTGTCGATCGTAGCCACTTGCTTCTTGCCGTTTAGTGTTGCCTCCACAGTCAGAATTTTGTTGTTTCGTTTCGTCTGTGAGACCTGGATGGTGGTTCTGGGGCCATCGATACCAGAAACCAGCTTCTGCCCCTCGAAGTTGGTTCTTACTCGTTTCCCGGTTGAGAAACGGGGCGAGGAGGAGTATTGACATTGTTGTTGTTAAAGTTTCTGCTTCCACAATGTTGACATGCAGGTCTTCTAGGTGGCAATCTGCACTGGCGTTGAAGATGTCCGGTTTTGTTACAGTTCCAGCATCGAGCAGGCCCATCTCGCTGGTTCCTTTGGAATGCAGTTCTCTGGCAAGAACACTCCTCAATTTCTAGTTCTCTTACCCGATGAACTCCTTGAGAAGCCTGTTCTGCTGCTTCCATAGTCAGGGCGAGCGCCAATGCTTCAGGGAGTGTGCGTTTTCCAGCCGTTCGAATTGCTCGCTGAAGGTTGATGTCAGATACAGCACGAACAAAGGCTTCTGTTGCGAGTTGGTTGATGATTTCATCTCCTGCAGCTGGATATGCCAGAAGTGCCAATCGTTCGATGTCTGCTTGAAGCTGTTGCAGAGTTTCTCCCCTTTTCTGGATTCTGGTATTGAGTTGAACACGGAAGACTTCTTGCATATGGCCATCTCCAAAGCGTTTGTCAATGGCCTAAACAAGAGCACTGAAGTTGCCACTCTTATCTGCTGGTATGGTTTGCAGCAGTTCAGCAGCAGTTCCTCTGAGGGCAAGCGTCAGAGCTATGTATTTGTCCTCCTCATCCCAGCCATTTGTTGCTGCGGCTGCTTCAAACTGCTTCTTGTAGATTGACCAAGAAGTTTGTCCATCGAAGGTTGGTGGATGCATCTCCTTTCTCCTAGGACAGTCACCAGAACTTTCTCGAACCTTCATTTTCCTTACTTTGTCCAATTCCTTAGTTATGGATTCGATTTTATCTTCCACTTTTTCGAACTTTGATTCTACTGTCGACAATTGCTTATCGACATTAGACAATTGTTGATCGACAGTTAACAATTGTTTATCGATAGAAGAAAATTGTTTATCGACACGCTCGTCAAGGGCAATAATTCTATTGTCAAAGGCATCTAACTTACATTCGAGCATATTTGTCTGTTTTTCCAGTAGACACTTTTGTTCTTGGCTTTGTTGCTCGAATCGTTCGAGAAGATTCTTTTGTTCACTACGTTGCTCTTGGCCTTGTTGTTCAAATCGTTCGAGAAGATTCTTTTGTTCATTCCGTTGTTCTTGGCTTTGTTGTTCTAGAAGATTCTTCTGCTCTTGACTTTGTTGTTCAAAACGTTCGAGAAGATTCTTTTCCTGACTATCAAATTTGGCAAGCAGCTGAGACAGCATATTGGTCATGCCCGATGTACTTACTTGCTCTTGCTGTTCTTCCATTTCAATGTCGAATATAAACGTGTCCGGGTTTTTTCCACATCTTCTTAAATCTTCTTGCAGACGAATTATAAGATCATTTTTTGTTCCAGCAGTAGGAAGATCTCGTTTATTCAGTTCTGCCTTTAGTTCCACTAAATTTAAATCATTCAAAGATTTACCCATTGTCTTTTTTTTTCACTTTCCACACAATAAATTTACTGAGTGCACAAATAAAATAAAGTTTTATTCGACTTCTAACACCAATGTAATATTTTCTCAGGTTCGTTAAAAAAACTTATTTACTTTATTCAAAACGTCCACTTATTTATTTCGCAAAATAAAACACTTTACTTTTCTTACTACAAACAAAACGATTTATTATTCACCACTGAATTAGTTCACAAACTTTACTTTTCACTTTTATTACAACCAACTTTATTCATTCACGATTAAAAACAAACTGTGTCGCTGCCGTTCAAACATGTGCCTTTTATACTTGTCTTCCAAACTCTGGAAATAAGGAGAACGTTCTGGTCTCTGCTTCCAGAGCTTTCCGTAGGGGAAATTTTCCAATAATTTCCCTTCCAAAAGCTTTTATTTGACAGCTGGTAAATCTGCTATAATCCGGCAGATGGCGCTTCCTTCGTTTGAGAGTTGCTATAATTATTGCTAATAAGGGTATGTTTGCACTGCGACCGTAAGCTTTATTGTGTCCGCTTGTTTGCATTTCGGAGTCGTTATAGTTCAAATATGGAAAGTTATTTCACTGCCCCCCTCTTAGGATTGATCGTCCCGAGCAAATCCATCACTTCCATCACCATTATAATGATGTAAACGGTCGCTGTGAACTACTTTTAGTTTGCCTCTTAATCCTCTCTGAATGCGGTAGACGACATCGTTTATTCGTGTTACAACAGTATAAGGGCCTTCCCAATTTTGTTAAAGCTTCGGCGAGAGTCCCTTCCGACGGTGGGGATTATAAAACCACACAAGGTCTCCCACTTGGAATCCTGTCGTTGTGGCTTTTGCGTCGTATCTTGTTTTCATCCGATCACTCGACAGCTTTATATTTGCCCTCGTCCTTTCGTGAATGTCAACTAGCTTTTCCTTGAGGTTGTCCACGTAGTTATCTATTCCTTGTGGCTCACTTATATAACATCCAAATTTGATTTCGCTTGGTAGTCGTATTGAGCTCCCGAGCAGGATTTCTGATGGTGTATGTCCTGTTGAGCTATGTACCGCACTTCGATAGGCCATCAAGAATAATGGAATATGCCGATCCCAGTCTCGTTGGTTGTCGCTTACAACTTTGGAAAGGTGTTCTTTAAGGGCCCGGTTGAATCGTTCAACCATCCCATCAGATTGTGGGTGAAGCGGTGTTGTCCTCGTCTTCTTAATGCCAAGGAGTGTACAAACCTCCTGAAAGATCTTGAACTCGAAGTTCCTCCCTTGATCTGAATGGAGTTCCATAGGTACACCAAACCTGCTTACCCAGTTGAATACAATCTGATCTGCGACTGTTTTGGTTTCCTGGTTTGGGATGGCAAATGCCTCAGGCCACTTGCTGAAGCAGTCCATTACTACCAGGATGTATCGGTTTCCGTTTTCGGTTTCTGGAAAAGGGCCTGCAACGTCTATTGCAATCCTCTCAAAAGGCGTTCCCACATTATACTGCTGCATTCTACTCTGGACTTTTCTGCCTGGTCCCTTGCTTGCAGCACAAGTATCACATTTTCGGCACCATTTTTCGACGTCTTCCCTTGCATGTAGCCAATATAATCGCTGCCTTACCTTTTCCAGTGTCTTATTCACCCCCAAATGTCCTCCGGAAGCTCCTTCATGCATCTCTTGAAGAACATCATTAACCTTGGAACGAGGTACGACTAGCTGCATCACATAAGATTTGCCGTCTGTGGATTCCCACTTTCGTCTTAGTACTCCTTCTTGTACATGAAGTGAGTCCCATTGTGCCCAATACGCTTTAAGAGTTGCCCAAGGGGCACAGATTTGAATTTTCCAACAAGAAATTCAAAAATCTGGTTTCACAAGAATAGCTCGGAAGTTTTTGTAGAGTTGTTGAATGCTCTCATTGTATTTTAAATTATTTGAGTTCCAATTTTGTTATATTCAGGTCACTGTTCTTATTTAGTGGGACTAAAAATAAATAGGCGTGGCTTAATAGTAACTGAGTAGTTATCCATTGTGTTTCAATGTAACCTAATTTTAATTAGCCGTTCTCAAAAACAAAATCGAAACTGTTTTGCGACTTTGATCTTTTGCTACTTCAAAGTAACTCTAAAGTGTCTAATCATTATGATTCAGTAAAGCTAATATACAACACTTTTGTAACAAAGTGAAAAAGTGACAGAAATATTAAATAAAATCCTAAATGCAACTACATTGTAACTTGCTGTCAGATTCTTCAAAAATAACTACCATATATTAGGGTATCTATTTCCCAAAATATTTTTTTAATGACAGACATCTCCTTAGTAAAATATGAATGTCCTAAAAAAATATTTTACCAAAAAATTGTGTCCGATTTGTCAATAACCCTTACAAATTTATATTTGTATAGGTATTGCTGTTTTCACATTTTATTTTTGTAATTACTGCAGCTATTCATTTTTTTTTTGTTTCTATTTGTTCTTCAATCCTTTCAAAGCCCCCACTCAAAAACTTATAAACAATGGCCCTGAGTAATAGATCCGAATCTAGCTAAAGCCGAATTTAACAAAATCATCCGTAGAAATAAAACACAAATTTCACTTCTCAATGCTTAGATTAGATAATTTTAAACTTAGCTTGAGGTGCTTCTAAGCATTTAGTGGTGAAATTTGTGTTTTATTACTACGGATGTCTCTGTTGAAGTCGACTTTAGGCTGGATTCGGATTTATTACTCAGGACCAATAATTTTATATAAAATATTATGACTTTTAATTATTTTATTAATAATATTATGACTTTTAATTCAATGATGAGAAATAATTTGTTTGGTCAAATTTTTTTTTGGTCATTAAATTTTATTTAACCTTTAATACATTATTTTGGAAAATTGATGACACCCTAATGTAGGTTCATGTTAAAAAAATATTTCTTTGTTTGGCCTGAAAACAAAATGGCAGAAACAAACCTAAATGCAACAAGAAATACATGCAGACGGTCACAAAACTGTTTTCGATTTCTGGAGTTATTGAAGGACTTGTATGCAACTCTAGTTTGACAACTGTGTCTGTCACTTTCGTTGTTGTCTAGTGAGCTGACAGCAGGAGTATCATTGAAGACGAGCGTTGGAACCGAAGACGAGGTAGAATTACGTACGTTTTTTACAAATGACCAGAAATTTTTACTACCTTTGGGACATTGTAGTATTTTTTGCCTTAATTTCTGATCATGCAAAAATTTGGTTCTTCGAATATGAACGTTACAGGTCTTACGAGCTTGTTTGAACTTATTCCGGTTTTCCTCAGTGGGGTTGGCTTTGTATCTTCGGAAACTTACTTCTCTAACCCTGATAGCCTCTTTACAGCTCGAATCGAACCATGAATTCTCTTTCGGTTTGATGGATTTTATCCTGTTCGGAATAAAATTTCTCATACCGTGAAGAATTAAATTTGTAGTCATATCTGCGCTGGAGTCAACGTCACTACCGAGGAAGCATAGTGACCAGTTAAAGTTCCTGAAGAAATTATTGAGACCGTCCCAGTTGGCTTTCTCGTATTGCCAAACAGTTCTCATAGGCGTTATCTCTTTAACTGGATTGATTTGGCACGAGAAATTAGCAGATATGACACAATGGTCCGATGTGCCTAGAGGCGATAGTACACTAATAGTGTATTTATCAGGGTCAGAGGTAAGAAACAAGTCTAAAGTGTTGACGGATTGACCTGCAACGTCAGGGATACGAGTTGGCTCGTCAACAAGCTGAGTTAGTTGGTTTAACTCAGCAAAGACCTCAACATACCTTCCTTCGGGTGTTGTCTGGCCAGAAAAGCGAAGCCACGAAGAATTGTGTACATTGAAATCACCCGCAATGACGATTTCAGTGTGAGGATAATGGGCAACAATTCTTTGTATGGAGTCGGACAGATAATCAAATTCGTTAAAAGTTGAATTTCTGTCCAAATTTGGGCTCCGATAAATGAAGCAGGTATGAATGATGCGCTTATTCACCGAGAATTTTAACCACATGAAGTTGAAATTTGTGTTTGAGCACAAACCATATTGTGGTTGGAGTTGGTACGCAACATCATTTCTTATGTAGACGGCAAGACCATGATGGGAAAAGAATAATGGCACTAAGCTATACCCAAATAGATTAAATTCTGAAACATCAGAATTTTCCCCTATCTGAGTTTCACTTAGTGCTAAAACAGCTGGCCTGTTTTGTACAGTATAAACGTACACGGCACAGAAGTTTTTTCTCAACCCACGAATGTTGGAAAAATCGACTCTAAACTTACCAGCCATTTGGAAATGCAAAACTAGATCAAAACCAATTCAGACAAATATCTAAATTAAATCTCTAATTTGAATCCCAATTTGAACTTTTCAATAACAATCTATCACTAGTGTTATGCCTTAGTGACAGAATTGCATTGATCCGCCCCTGGTTACCCAAAAAAGACAATTAACCATACATCTGAAATCGATAGCCTAATCCCGCTACACTATGTGGAGAGCTTCATAGTCCACACACAATGCAACAGCTATTAAGCTAACACGACTGTGTGAGAAGAAGGGGGAAAGGAAAGGAAAAGAAAAGGAAAAGAAAAGGAAAAGAAAAAGGAAAAGGAAAAGAAAAAGAAAAAGAAAAAGAAAAAGAAAAAGAAAAAGAAAAAGGAAAAGAAAAATGTTATTATAATGGGAATTTTGCACCTCCTTAAATGAAAAAGAGAGGTATTAGTAGGCTCAATGACTCAATTTCTTACAAAAATTTTGATAAGGGGAATTTGATTTGTTAATTATATGAATATTTAAGTACTTATTGTATGAATATTTGGGTACTTAACTTTTTCCTAAACCAACTCGAAATCATAGCGAATCATTTTCAACGATACAAATAATGCAGATACACAACTCTTAATAACAAAGAAAAAATATTTTAAGTGAACAACAGGTTTTTTGAATGACAAATTAAAAATAGCTAAGATTTGGTAAGAAAAAGAACGCTCTATTAATGTTGTGTTCGTAAATGTTTCAAAGAAGTTTCTGAAACTTCTTTAGAACTAAACTTTATGTTAGTTTCTTCACAGTTTCATTAGGATCATTGTAGGCAAAGAAAAAGAACGAGGGTGAGTGAGGCAGTAAGGAAAAAAAAAAAAAAAAAAAAACAAATAGAGATTGATGAAAAATGTTTGCACAGGGACGAATTAGTTTTTGTTGGTGATTGCAAGGCGTTCAAATCTATTTAGCAACCATAATGCAAAGTTTTTTTTAACGTTTTAAATAAAATATTTTTAGATGTCTTTCTGCTGTTGCCCCTTTCTATCTTGTTGGTTTGTATCTTCACCAAGAAGTGTTCAATAGTTTAAAAGTATTCTACGATAATTTATTTACCTAAAAACCATCACGTCGCATAACTTTATGAAAAATATGAAACAAAACTTACCTGTGAAATGAAAAATTTTTACACCGTATTATAGGCGTGTTTACAGGATTTAATGCAGCATTGCATGTTCTTTTATATATATTTTTCAAATAAAGTATTGCATGTAACATACCTATTCACTATATTTACATTAATTTCACCCTTTTATTTAGTTTAGTAAGGTTTTTCACTAATTTAACGATTTTAAATTTCTGTACACTTTCATATATCTTGGCAAAATGACGGAAGCATCTCAATCATTTTTTATCTTGCTTCCTTTGGGCACCCCAGCAGAAAAAAGCCTTTCCCTTAAGTGCATTTTTATCTTCGCTTTTTTCAAGCGAAGATAGAAATGCGCTTAAAAACATGGCTAATTAGGCTTAAATTTACACTATTCACAATCATTAGTCCTGGAACAAAAATGATTATTTCGTGTCAAAAATTAATTAATAATGATATTATCTGCTGTCGTCATTGACATCAGTATCCTGAATTTCACTCATGTGAACCATTCCACTAAATCCGACCCTGAACTGAATTAAAAGATCAGTTGCTATGGGGTTATAGAAAGGAAATTTTCTATCAGCCATATTTTTTTTCTGAAATAAATGTTTCTGTCTTAAAAAAAACAAGAAATTAGGTGTTAATAATTGTTTTTTTAATTTAATATATTTAAACCATGATTTTTCACTTTCAGAATTTATAAAATATAATAATATTTTAATATTTGATAATAATTTCCACAAAAAAAATCTTTTAAAAAATAGGTGGGCACTAATTTTTTAACAAAAAATTTTTAAATTCAATCAATTTTACCAGTGCGCAAGTTTTGAAGGGGGTAGCAATGAATATTAGTTGATTCAACTGCGAGCGTAGTGAAAATTAAATACTTACAACCTTGAAAATTAATTATTTAATATAACCTATTTCAATTAATTGATAAAAGAGGAAAAAAAACAGTTGTCACATCACAAATGTCTGACTGCATTTTGAGTTACATATTTAAATAAGAAAAACATTTCTGAAACTGAAAAATATTTATTTGAAACTAGTTATGTAGTTTATGTAGGTTTCAGTTTAGTGTTCATAAACTCCCCTAAGACAAATTGATCTGTTGCTATTAAGTCAATAAGAACTTGACTGAACCTTTCAAACTTGTTACAATCCAGTATAAAGAAACTTATTTTGAACGATTTACATTGATTACACAAGTGTTACGTGTAACTACAAAGTAACTTGAATTTAGTTGCACAATAGGACCACCCCTGCGCTTTTTTGGTTACAGTGGTGTTCCTATGACTAGTTCTTTTTTAACAAATGCGACCGTCACTATGTTACTCAGAAGTCACCACAACTTATCAAAAACTTAGCGTGCCCCTTGGGTGGACTTCTATCGGAGATGTCACCCCATTCTGGTTTCTCTTGGTGTTCCTTCCACGCAAGAATAGGCTCGATATCCGAGTCTTCTTGTTGGGCAGTCCTCAGTTCTTTGTTACTCCAACCGTAAATGGGATCAGCTCTTAATCGCTGGATAGCAGCAGCTTCCTTCTCTTCCTGACGTGTGCAGTGTTTGCAGTCCGGTTTGCATGGTCTCCGAGATAAGGCATCTGCATTTGAGTGCAACCTTCCTCTTCGATGTTGGATCTGGTAGTCGTATGTCTGCAATCTCTCGATCCACCTCGCTACTTGACCTTCTGGATTTTTGAAGTTCAAAAGCCAATTAAGTGCGCCATGATGGTCTGTTCGAAGAAGGAACTTCTGTCCATAGATGTACTTATGGAAGTGTTTTGTAGCCGATATTAGAGCTAGAAGTTCTCTTCTGGTCACACAGTAGTTTCTTTCTGGCTTTGAGAGTACGTTGCTGTAGTAGGCGACAACCTTCTCTTCTCCTTCGTGAACTTGTGAGAGTACGGCTCCAATTCCCACGTTACTCGCGTCAGCGTCAATGATGAAAGGTTGCCCTGGTGTCGGATAGGCCAAAACTGAAGTATTGCATAGGCGTATTGCATAGGCTGCTTAAGTTCCCGGAAGCTTTTCTCGCACTCGCTTGACCATTTGAATGGTTTGCCTTTCTCTGTTAGCTGGTGCAAACTTTTCGCGATTCCAGCAAAATCCTTCACAAATCGTCGATAGTACGTGGCTAGACCAAGAAAGCTTCGGAGTTGATGTTTATCCTGTGGTGTTGGCCAATTCTTTACAGTGTCAACTTTTTCAGGATCAGTCTTCACTCCTTGGGAAGAGATGATATGTCCCAAGTATTTTACCTCAGACTTAAAAAATTCGCACTTGTCTGGATTCAATTTCAAGTTTGCTTCTCGAAGCCTCTGGAAGACGGCCTTAAGGTTTCCACAATGCTCATCAAATGTCTTACCATAAACGATGACATCGTCCAAATAGACTAGGCAAGATTTCCAAGTAAGTCCTTGTAAAACGCACTCCATCAAACGCTCAAATGTTGCCGGAGCGTTGCATAGTCCGAAAGGCATCACTTTAAATTGCCACAGACCATTTCCTGTGGAGAAAGCCGTCTTTTCTCGATCTTCTGGATGGATTTCTACCTGCCAGTAGCCACTCTTTAAGTCCAATGTTGAGAACCATTCAGCTCCTTCCATCGCATCCAGAGTATCGCTGAATCTTGACAGAGGGTAGCTGTCTTTCTTTGTCACATCGTTCAGCCTCCGATAGTCCACCCAAAATCGAGTACTTCCATCCTTCTTTTTGACAAGAACAACTGGGGATGCCCAAGGACTTTTAGAGTTTTCGATTGGATTAGCCCATCTCTCTTCATTGTCGATATCATCTCTGCAACTTAGGTTTGTTTGGCTAATGGGAGACGTCTTGCTGGTTGTCGAATAGGTCTCGCGTCTCCTGTGTCGATTCGATGCTGCACCAGTTTTGTTCGACCATACTGCCCACTGGGTGACGATAGTATATCAGCGTACTCGTGAAGGAGGCTTCCAGCAACACTAAGCTGACGTTCATTTAATTTGGATGACTTCAGAATTTTTTGCCTTCATAGAGTTCACTTTCCCAGGGTCCACAGATTTATGTGTGTCAGCTTCTATGATTTTAGTTATTGCGGATACGGATTCACACCTTCCAACAACTTCTCCTTTTCTAAGCTTGACTTCGTACGGTTTGATGTTGAGTATGCGTACAGGCACCATGTTGTTCTTTGGTTCCACAAGTGTCTTCCCAAAGATGATGTTTTGGGAAGACTGCTCAGAGTCTGGTTCCACCATTAGATATCGATGGCTACCCAAATCACCCTTTATTTTCGTCCAAACGAACACTTCTGAAGAAGGTGGCAGGCAAATATCTTCCTTAATGACGGTCCTTAGTGTTGATGAGTTTTCCCGGTTGAGAAACGGGGCGAGTAGGAGTATTGACATTGTAGTTGTTAAAGTTTCTGCTTCCACAATGTTGACATGCAGGTCTTCTAGGTGGCAATCTGCACTGGCGTTGAAGATGTCCGGTTTTGTTACAGTTCCAGCATCGAGCAGGCCCATCTCGCTGGTTCCTTTGGAATGCAGTTCTCTGGCAAAACACTCCCCAATTTCTAGTTCTCTTACCCGATGAACTCCTTGAGAAGCCTGTTCTGCTGCTTCCATAGTCAGGGCGAATGCCAATGCTTCAGGGAGTGTGCATTTTCCAGCCGTTCGAATTGCTCGCTGAAGGTTGATGTCAGATACAGCACGAACAAAGGCTTCTGTTGCGAGTTGGTTGATGATTTCATCTCCTGCAGCTGGATATGCCAGAAGTGCCAATCGTTCGATGTCTGCTTGAAGCTGTTGCAGAGTTTCTCCCCTTTTCTGGATTCTGGTATTGAGTTGAACACGGAAGACTTCTTGCATATGGCCATCTCCAAAGCGTTTGTCAATGGCCTGAACAAGAGCACTGAAGTTGCCACTCTTATCTGCTGGTATGGTTTGCAGCAGTTCAGCAGCAGTTCCTCTGAGGGCAAGCGTCAGAGCTATGTATTTGTCCTCCTCATCCCAGCCATTTGTTGCTGCGGCTGCTTCAAACTGCTTCTTGTAGATTGACCAAGAAGTTTGTTCATCGAAGGTTGGTGGATGCATCTCCTTTCTCCTAGGACAGTCACCAGAACTTTCTCGAACCTTCATTTTCCTTACTTTGTCCAATTCCTTAGTTATGGATTCGATTTTATCTTCCACTTTTTCGAACTTTGATTCTACTGTCGACAATTGCTTATCGACATTAGACAATTGTTGATCGACAGTTAACAATTGTTTATCGATAGAAGAAAATTGTTTATCGACACGCTCGTCAAGGGCAATAATTCTATTGTCAAAGGCATCTAACTTACATTCGAGCATATTTGTCTGTTTTTCCAGTAGACACTTTTGTTCTTGGCTTTGTTGCTCGAATCGTTCGAGAAGATTCTTTTGTTCACTACGTTGCTCTTGGCCTTGTTGTTCAAATCGTTCGAGAAGATTCTTTTGTTCATTCCGTTGTTCTTGGCTTTGTTGTTCTAGAAGATTCTTCTGCTCTTGACTTTGTTGTTCGAAACGTTCGAGAAGATTCTTTTCCTGACTATCAAATTTGGCAAACAGCTGAGACAGCATATTGGTCATGCCCGATGTACTTACTTGCTCTTGCTGTTCTTCCATTTCAATGTCGAATATAAACGTGTCCGGGTTTTTTCCATATCTTCTTAAATCTTCTTGCAGACGAATTATAAGATAATTTTTTGTTCCAGCAGTAGGAAGATTTTGTTTATTCAGTTCTGCCTTTAGTTCCACTAAATTTAAATCATTCAAAGATTTACCCATTGTCTTTTTTTTCACTTTCCAGACAATTAATTTACTGAGTGCACAAATAAAATAAGTTTTATTCGACTTCTAACACCAATGTAATATTTTCTCAGGTTCGTTAAAAAAACTTATTTACTTTATTCAAAACGTCCACTTATTTATTTCGAAAAATAAAAACACTTTACGTTTCTTACTACAAACAAAACGATTTATTATTCACCACTGAATTAATTCACAAACTTTACTTTTCACTTTTATTACAACCAACTTTATTCATTCACGATTAAAAACAAACTGTGTCGCTGCCGTTCAAACATGTGCCTTTTATACTTGTCTTCCAAACTCTGGAAATAAGGAGAACGTTCTGGTCTCTGCTTCCAGAGCTTTCCGTAGGGGAAATTTCCCAATAATTTCCCTTCCAAAAGCTTTTATTTGACAGCTGGTAAATCTGCTATAATCTGGCAGATGGCGCTTCCTTCGTTTGAGAGTTTCTATAATTATTGCTAATAAGGGTAGGTATGTTTGCACTGCGACCGTAAGCTTTATTGTGTCCGTTTGTTTGCATTTCGGAGTCGTTATTGTTCAAATATGGAAAGTTATTACAATATATAACTTTTTTTTTTATGAATCGAGTTAACATGAAAGTCCCTGATCACACGTGAAGAAATTCAACCATTTTCTGCGATTTGTGATGGTGAGCGGAGTAGCTTGCAGAAGAGAGAGGGGGATGAAATATTTTAAAATATTTGAAAATATTTGGTGTAGAAAATTGACGTTATCTTTTGTGTTGCTTCTCCTATCCAATCCAACCAATTAAATCGTGTCTTTCATTATGAAAATACGAAAAACACAAAGAGGAGAGCAAAATCTGCAGAATAATTTTCCTCTCAACTGAACACTTTCGTTCTTCACGTGTAAGCAAGCACATAGTAAGGTATTTCGGAATTCTTATGTGAAATTCACTATTAACCATGTCCTACCTATAGCAGAAGTTGAACAACCTCGAGCGGAAAATGCAGGGACAAAGTTTTTGCGAGGTCTAGAAAATGAATGTTCAAGGTAACGTCATTATTAAATGGAATATAAATTAAGAATCCATGTTTACAATTTATTTCAATGACGACAATAATGCTTTGCCATTATTTTGTTTAAAAGCATTATGTTTTGATCATCTTGGAGGGCATCGGTTCTTGGGATCATTGTGAAATCCAAAACTAAGCATTTATCGACTAATTTGCCAACTTTCGGATTACTATTTTCGTTAACAGCTTCTCGTATTTCAGTTATAAGCTGAACAACATTGGTTTCAACTCATAACAAGACCACTGTACTCACAAATCCCTGTACATTACATTATAAACTTGTTTTAATAGTTTTATAGTTCTTTTTATTATAGCTACATAATACCTTTCTTTGTTCAAATCCCTCTACGCTGTCAAAAAGTACAAAATTCCTGAATTTTTTTAGCTTTCTTCTGCACAATATGCTTCTTATTTATTTATTTTATTTTCCTTAGCTTTTTGATAATTTTTAACTATAGTTGGACTCTAAAAAAAATTATTAATAAAATAATAATGCCGTTTTGCGAAACCAAGCAGACATTTCGGATAACAAATATTTAAAAAAGAAAGTGACAACAGTCAACAAAAAGATATGCAGAAGAGATGAAATACGAACGAGTGAAAAGAAAAACGTCAAAAACGAGTCGCCGAAACCTGGCCCACGACTCACAGGGAATTGGTCTTCCATTTAATTTTTCCTCTCTGTCGCACTCATTATGTTCGAAAAGAGTAAAGACTCTAAGGTCGTTGTGTAATAGCAGACTTTGCTGTGAAAATTTGAAAAAAATAGGATAATAAAAGGTGTATGTAGCTATATAATGAATCTGCTCCGAATAGAAAATTACAGAAAAGTACAGGATTGTGTGTTCCATGAGTAAAAACCTTACCCAAACTGTTCTTCATTCTGTCACTATGTGTTCCATGATGTTTTTTCAGAACAGTTAGGAACAATATTTCCCGCACCTACCTTTGTGGTGGAGAAAATGAGTGAGAAATGTTGATGTACCAGTACCAGTTGATTTGTTTGTCTGGGATAATAATAAGCTTAAATTTATCTCAGGAAAAACTTTTTACTTAAATCTGACAGTTTTGACAGTTTTCACACATTTATACTGTTCTGGGGCCCAATTTGGCAAGGGTGACTGATTTTCTGTGTACACATTCTATTCACATCCAAAACAAATGTAAATAAATTTAATTGATTGTGCATGCGATATCTGTCAAAAACTTAAAACTCACACTTGCCGAATCGCAAAAATCGATGTGTACATGAATTTCTGTGTACACAGAAAACACTCACTCTTGGGGAATTGGGCCCCTGATGTAGTTTTTCTTCATTTAACACGGCTAATATAAACCAACATTTGACGTCTATCTCCCCTTCAAGCGAACGAGTCCATTTATGATCCGCAAACGTAGTAGACAATGTACGAACGAAATAATTAGCGAAATTAAAAAGTAAATTAAGAACATTTCCCTATATAAAACAAACTAAAACGTGCAATGATCTTCACCCCGAGATAAAACTAAGAAAATAAGTGAAAAGAAATTGAAATCACTGTAGTCACCATAGGATACCTACCTATATTATCTAGAGAACCGACCGGTACCCCCCTTGCCTTAAACACCCGCAAATTTTATCTGTGCACTTTAAGAGAAAATTCTTTTAAATTCCGTGTCCGTGAATACGTGTGAACTGTGGATAAAAATACAAAATAGCGTCATTAACTCAAAGTGACGTTTTGTTTTTTTTTATTATTAAAAGTCAAAATGACAGTTTTCGGTTCTAATTTGTGTGTTAATGGAAATTATTAATTTTTAATATTGAATTCTTCAACCAAATTTCAACAAAAAACTCGGTATTTTGAGATTTTCTATTTTTCACTAGTAAAATAATAGTACCTAATTATTAATTAAAAGATTGCCAACAATAGTAAAAAACTTACAGCAGTATTAATAAAAACCTGCTATCTGCTCCGTAACACACGTGTCACCTGCCACACGGATAGACAACTTGACTTGTCCGTTTGGTAACTTTTCTTATTAAAAAAGATATGATATCTTTCCAGTATTTATCACTTCACCAAATTCACCACTTCATCAAATTATGGTGATTTTCTAATACATGTTTCACATGCATGCACTGCCTTACAAAGTGTATACTGGTAGTAGTAAACGGTCTTATCACACTTGTGCGTATATGTGTAAAGAAGTTATCCCTTCACTATACGCGGAATTTGGCGAGTTAAAAGTTATCCGTACGTTAACACACGTCACAGACTATTACACATTTGTTAATAAGAATTACAAGTTAACAGATGTATAAATGCTAGCACGTTGTTATCCGCCGTTTATTAATATGGGGGTTAAATTTCAAGTGCCAAAAGTCGACTGATCAAGTGAAACTCGATGTGTTCCTCGACTCGATTTTATTTGTTTACTTCGGTTTTCCCAAATTAATTTTGTTTATTTTGCAAACTATTCTGTGAAATATATTTGTTTTAAATCGCACAAAACAATATACCTCACGTGAAAAACTAAATGCACCTTTGCATATTTCTTTCGAATTTGTGCGTGGAGTTTGTATTTTAACTTGCGTGTAAGCTACTGCCAAATAGCATACAATGTTTATACAAAATCGAATGTATTTGATAATAAAAGATAAAATATAATAAGTCTGAGGCCGAACGTGTCGGTCAAGTGTCGAAGTGTCCACTTAGGCAGTACAACTGCATGGAAGCAATCAAGACCTTCAACACAAAACCAAAGCACCATCTCACATCAAGTTGGTGCAGGGCCAAATCGGTCGTTTTAATAACGAGCTTCAGGGAGCATGTTTGGAACATTTCCGGAAACGAAGTGAGGCCATGGAATCGTCGGAGTCGGTGATCGGATTGCCCTTAAGATGACACAAACACAAACCTTGAGTATTCTACTCAATTCCGAAGATATCTATGAATGTTTCAAGTGTAAGTAAAATATCTTTTTGAAACCACCACCAAAACCACCAACAGTTTAATATCTATTCAAATTTGTATTGTATTTTTCCCCATTGGTTGTGGCTTTCTTATGAAGGTTTTGATACTAGTTCTTCAAGACATTTTTTTAAAATATTTATTTAAATTAAAAATTGGTTTCAGAACCACGTAGAGCGTCTAAATTAAGACTTAGAAGCATTAAAATTATTGAATTATAGCTAATGGTTTTCAAATGCAAGCGTTTTAAATCTACAACATATGTATATGAATTTCATATGAGCTTCAATATGAAGGTTTTGATACTTGTTCTTCAAGACTTTTTTTTTAAATATTTGTTAAACTAAAAACTGGTTTCAGAACCACATAGGGCGTCTAAATTAAGACTGAGAAGCATCCTGTTCACGAGACAGATTGCTGAGGCCTCCTAGATCTCTTTCTTTCTTTCTTTCTTTCTTTCTTTCTTTCTTTCTTTCTTTCTTTCTTTCTTTCTTTCTTTTCTGAATATGTCCGTTTGTTTATTTTTATTTTGTCTTTATTTACAGATTACACTCACAGTCCAAACTGGATAAGTCAAATCCACAGTAGCTAAAGCAAAAATACAAAACTGAAAGATTTTATACTACAGAAATTGAATTACAAAAAATTCGAAACAGCATCCTTCACACTGATATGATAATGCCATAATGTTTTTCGAGTTTCAAATGAAATACCATGAAAGGAAAACAGTTACAGCGGAATACGATGAAAAACTAGAAGTTGCCATCAACAAATGGCGTGAATATGTTGCTGCACATTCTTGTCATATTTTTTTTACTGTATTAATGTTACATCTTATTTCTAAATTTGTTAATTTGATGCATTTATCTCTGTTTATTTATGAAATTTTAATAAAATACAAAAATTAATTTTTTGCTGATAACTTAAGAATTATTTTACTTGCGATATTGGTAATAAAGGGGAAGTTTTGAATTCGTGAAATAAAAAATGAGATAGTAATCAAACATTATGTCATTGCGATGATACAGAACACCAAAAATTAACGGCTAACCGATTGCAATCAAAATTTGTATGCAATCATTTCTATCACCTGTGCAACATAAGTTCAAATAACCATTGCATAGTTTTCAAATTTACGATTTTTATCTTTTAGCCGGAAGGAATGTGTTACACGGAATTTGGCTTTCTTCTAGCCCGAGCGAATAGATGTTACACATACAAAAACAGGCAAATACTCTACTAATTTGTCTTTGCCTTAAAAAGAACTTAAATTTCCCAACTTCGTACAAAAACAAAAACCTACAGCAATACAAAAATGTCTTTAATTATGTTAAATGCTGTTTACATCGATCGATCACAATGGTAGAAGGACATTCCGTATTGATCAGTTAAAATAAACAATATTATATAATTACTAATACTATTTAAAAAATAATGTTTGCATTAAATAATTCGTCATTTTAACGCTTATAGAAATATTTCATTAAATTAAATTACATCCACCACGTATTACCAATAAATTCTCGATCGTCAACAATACTTTTAACAGTTTGAGCGAGGTTAGCAGCATCTCCGTTATTTCCACAGTCTGTATAAGTCAAGCGAGGGCACATCTAATAAATTATTCAAATTATTCTTTCTTATTTTTCTTTAAGGGAAATTATTAATTAAATTTCTTACAATGCACAAAAGTGTAGCTGGACGCATAATTTCCCAGTTAGGTGGAAACTCATTACGACCAATGGGCTTCTTTGATGCATTGTATCAGCATTTTGTTGCGAACTATGTTGGGGTGCACTTAAGTGGAACTCTGGCATTGCACATAGGAGCCTTCATTTTTCCAGGCAGTAAATAGTTTATGCAAAGCATAGAAAGCAAGATTAATCATTGGTATGTCATCAGTTTCTTCGTGATTGTTCAGAACCCTAAAAAAGCGTATGACAAAATTAGGTTTTGAAATATAACTGAAAGTAGACTTCTTTTGTTTAAGGACTTTTTTTTCGAAATTTGTCTCAAATACAAACCTTTTGATACAATTAATAGCACTATTAAATATATAATCTAGAAATATAAAAACCATCCCTGTGGGTAAAACCGTTTGGAAATATCATCACTGTCCAATTGCCTTTTTCAGATTTTATTGAAATTCTGAAAAAAAAGTCAATTGGGCTGTGATCAAGAACAAATGCCAATATTTTCAAATTCTCACTTAAAAGTACATACACTATGACCAAAAGTCAAATTTTGAACCGCCAGCCAAATTGGTAAAAGCCAATTTCAAGAGGATTCGAATACGAATTTAGGGATGCATCAACTATTGTCCAAGGATAAATACTTTGGGAGTTACACCCAATAAAAAAACCCAGTTTCTTCAAATTCCTACTTAAATGTAGGTACCCTCTGACCAAAAGTCAAAATTTGAACCGCTGACTCGAATTAAAATTGGTAAACGCCAATTTCAAGAGGACTCAAATACGAATTTAGGGATGCATCAACTATTGTCCTAGGATAAATACTTTGGGAGTTACACCCAAGAACAAAACCCATTTTCTTCAAATTCCTACTTAAATGTAGGTACCCTCTGACCAAAAGTCAAAATTTGAACCGCTGGCTCGAATTAAAATTGGTAAACGCCAATTTCAAGAGGATTCAAATACGAGGTTAGGGATGCATCAACTATTATCTGAGGATAAATACTTTGGGAGTTACACACAGGAACAAATGCCGTGTTTTTCTTGTTCTTCTTGTTCTTGGGTGTAACTCCCAAAGTATTTATCCTAGGACAATAGTTGATGCATCCCTAAATTCGTATTCGAGTCCTCTTGAAATTGGCGTTTACCAATTTTAATTCGAGCCAGCGGTTCAAATTCTGACTTTTGGTCAGAGGGTACCTACATTTAAGTAGGAATTTGAAGAAAATGGGTTTTGTTCTTGGGTGTAACTCACAAAGTATTTATCCTAGGACAATAGTTGATTAATCCCTAAATTCGTATTAGAATCCTCTTGAAATTGGCGTTTACCAATTTGAACTCGAGTCGGCGGTTCAAAATTTGACTTTTGGTCATAGTGTATGTACTTTTAAGTGAGAATTTGAGAATATTGGCATTTGTTCTTGATTACAGCTCAATTGACTTATTTTCAGAATTTCAATAAAATCTGAAAAAGGCAATTGCAATTTGATGAGATTTTGAATTTTACTTTTTGGAACTCTATATTTAATAGTGCTACTATTTGCATATGAATTTCAAGTTTTAAGCAAAATTTCAAAAAATTCTATAGTAAAAGAAATTTCCTTTAAGGTATTCAAGAATAAGTAAACTACTTTTGTACTTGAATTTTTTCGAAATTTTTTTGAAATAAAAATTGTATGATACAATAAGAAGCACTATTAAATAGGTACACAATCTAAATATATGTATAAAAACTGTCTCCGTGGGCCAAACCGTTTGAAAATCTCATCACAGTCAAATTTCCTTTTTTCAGATCTTATTTAAATTTAAAAAAAAGTCAATTTGCCTGTGATGAATTTTTCGAATGGCTTAACTCACAGATGTGATTTATATGTTTTTGAACTCTATATTTAATAGTGCTACTATTTGCATTGTTAATTTAAAATTTTAAGCAAAATTAAAAAAAACATTAACAAAAGAAGTTTCCCTTTAGGTTTCCAAGAATAACCTGAAAGTAAACTTCTTTTGTACTAGGATTTTCGATTTTTTTTTAATAAAAATTGTACGATGCAATTAGTAGCACTATAAAATACATAATCTAAGAACATAAAAACCATGTCTATGGGTCAAACCGTTTCAAAATCTCATAACAAACCAATTGCCTTTTTTCAGATTTAATTGAAATTCTGAAAAAAAGTCAATTGGGTTGTGATGAATTTTCCGAATGGTTTAACTCACGGATATGATTTATATGTTTTTGAACCCTTTATTTAATAATGCTCCTATTTGCATTATTAATTTAAAATGTTATGCAAAATTAAAAAAAAAAACATTAACAAAAGAAGTTTCCCTTTGTTTCCAAGAATAACCTGAAAGTAAACTTCTTTTGTACTAGGATTTTCGATTTTTTTTTAATAAAAATTGTACGATGCAATTAGTAGCACTATAAAATACATAATCTAAAAACATAAAAACCATGTCTATGGGTCAAACCGTTTCAAAATATCATAACAAACCTATTGCCTTTTTTCAGATTTAATAATTGAAATTCTGAAAAAAAAGTCAATTGGGTTGTGATGAATTTTCCGAATGGTTTAACTTACAGATATGATTTATATGTTTTTGAACTCTATATTTAATAGTGCTACTATTTGCATTCTCAACAAACTCTTTTTAACCCCGACCTCTTCACAATTCATATACTTTATATATACTCACTCAGATTTTGGTTATATATCCACTCCCAAAATTTGCTGTTGGCTCTTATATTTTGTTTTAAAATATTTTGGCTTCCGAGTGTAAATTGGTCAGATCGGCTGGCATTTCCACTTCGACAGTTCTTGTTTCAACAGCACGCTACGACACCACTGAGACGAGACAATCGTTTTTAGTGACAACAGTTTTTGCCCTTTTATTATTTCAGCACATGAGTCCCTGTCAGAGAAACCATTCTCGCATTCTCATTGTTGGCTGACAAAAAAAACATTAAATATACATAAACAATTGACTGGAAAATAATATTCTTACCGGAGTTAGCTTGACATTTTGTAGCCATGAATCGTTGGGCAAAACAATGGCCAAATCAGCACCAATATAATCACGAATTTTTTCAACACGAACTTTTCATATATCGTTGGATTGTAAAAATTACGATAGAACTGAGCTCGACGGACAAGAAAACAAACCATATCGAGTGCAACTCCTTGCAGCTACGACACCAGAATTTCTTCTGGATAAAGTAGATTTTTTTGGAGTTCTTTTCGTAATCCTTTAAGGATTTTAACTTTTTTTCTTTAAACTGAACAAGGATATGATTTTCACTGATCAATACAAAATCGAACGATACTAATAGGATGGTCTTTAAATTAACCCAAGGGGGATCGCACGTTAACCATCTATTTCGCGATACGATTTTCTTTGTAAAATTGGCTGGTTATATTCCGAACTTAATTAATGTGGTTGTTTTTACTTAATGCTACATTTCCACCTAACGCTAATCTGAGATTTAATTAGATTTACCTCAAATCTTCTTTAAATCTTGAGGATTTACCATACAAATATATTTCGTTAATCTTGGAGACTAGAAATTAATCTTATTAAATCTTCCTAGGACAAATAGTTTTACAAATCGAACTAACCTATTTTAACATGGTGCTGAATGATTCATTCGACACTTGATTCAGTTCTTCATTGTTTGATACGAATAAAACATTCTGTCTCTTTCGCACTTCATAAGAAAAATTGAATTAAATCTTTTTGTGCGGTGGAAACACCAAAAAGATTTATTTAATCTAAACTGAGATAAGCCTTAGGTGGAAACATAGCATAAGACCCGACATTTTAAAATTAGGTTTGTTCGATGTGAGCACTGGGGCGCACTGGGTCGCCCTGAACTCGCTCTAATATGTTTTATGTGACACTTTTTTCACCCCAGTTTATTTGCACTGTGTTCGATGTGTGTTCGGGTCAAGCACTGAACTCACTCTTACGCACCCCAGGTTTTTTCTCAGGGAAAGAAATCAGAGCTGCGAAATTGAAATCAGCTGTTTGTAAAAGTTGAATGTCAAAGGAAACGGATAACTTTGCGAATTTGTATGACGATGTAAATAATAAATGTGAAATATTTTGTATACTATTTTGTTACTTTTAATTAATTTATATATAAATAAATACAATGCTAAGGAAAATATATGGATATCTAGTGCTTGCATAAAGATTTTGAAGCTGCACAAAGTAGTATCCAAGCACCTTAACATTTTTTCATACAAAAGTAACACTGAGGTGTTCGATGTGAAATCAAAACCCGGGCAGCCCCCAGTTTTTTGACATTTGAATGACATTCCCCAGTGCGCCCTGGGGCAAGGAACAGCGAACAAACCTATTATTTGGCCTCAAAGCCCGTAAGCCGCAACCAAAATATTTTCATTTCAAAATTGTCATCTGTCAATTGGTTTACTTCTTGTGGTTATCATACAAACTTCAAGGGTGCGCATCTACTTTTTGATTACATTTTCTTTGTTTTCAACATAAATATTCATACAAATTACTGGATTTTTATGGTAGAAGCAATAAGAAACTATATTTTATATAATATTGGCTTACTAAGAGTTAGAAACAACAATTTAAAGTAGAAATCATTTTCTTTTTCAAATTTTGAATTCAACGGATTCCTTTTTTAGAATATCGGAATTTGAGTTAAGCAAAACTGAGCCAAAATCCATAAAATTTTCTTCAATAGTGTGCGGCTCCATTTAAAATGCATTGGACAGCTTATACATGCACATGCCGTTCGGAGGAAATCCTCTCAGTGCAGCTTGTAGGGTGAAAGAGAAAAAGCCCTGAAGTCGGTTCTCTGGATAATATAGGTACTCTATGGTAGTCACATAGAATTTATTTATGTGCATGCAACACTCATTTTTCAAGGATCCAAGAAGTAAGGACAAAGTGCGGTCATTTTTGAAAACAGTTTGATTTCACAGTTTGGGGGTACCTGGGGAAGAAAGAGTTGTTCTCATTTTCGAACTTCGAAAAAGAGCTATGAGTGGTTGGTGAATAGCACAAATACTAGCCGTTTTCCTTTGGAGGTGGCGAAGTACTTACGAGTAGATGAAAACCCTTATCTAGTACTACCAACTGCACATGCTCTCATGCGCAAGTAGATACATTTTACATGTGAAAACAGTTTGATGTGTTCCATTGAAAAAAGCTGGCAAAGTACTTGCAAGTACTTCGCCACCTCCAAAGGAAAACGGCTATTATTTGAGTTAGGAGCCTCATAAACTTAAGAGCCGTTAATGAGTGCTCAGTGAATACCGCCCTTAATAGGGTTGAGATTTAAACACATCTTCTTGCAAAAGTAAACGATCACTTACAGATTTGACGCTTTTGAAAATTTTCATATCATCAGCAAAAATTAGAATTTCACTATAACGTATATGGATGATTCCGTCCCAACTGTGATTCTTTGTGTCCAGTGCGTTTTTTGTTATTTAATGTAAAATTTTCGTATATATTTTTGGTTTGAATTGGGTAAATGGCTATTTACTACAATCTACATTCAATATTATGACTAAATTTGCTACTTATTCTACATGGTTTGAAAAAGTGTAGTCGAAATATCAGTACCGTGTCTTGTCCGTTTCTTGTTTTTCTGATTAAATCTATTTTTTCTAATGAAATACTGCATTGAATAGAAATGTTGTTCATAGAAAGGTTTGAGTGCAATACTTGCTTGACAAAATTGTGCAAAATTTAAATCAAAATACTTATTGCTGAATAAAACAATCATGAATGAATCTTGATCGAGGATCTACTTTTATTTTTGAATTAAAAAGATTTCTCGCTGAACCGCCATTTTGTTTTAGTTTCAAGATTTGTATGGTGGTTTTCTAAAAGAGGCACTATTTATGTAACGTCTGTGAAGTTAGCAGGGCAACTTTCACCCACGCAATTGGGACCTTGACAGGAATTTGCAGTTTTCTTGCATTTTTTTTGCATTTCTATTCCCGATTTTGCAGTTCGCCAAATAACGGTGTAATTTAGTGACCTGCTAACTTCACAGTGAAGTTAGCAGGTCACATGGCGTATCTCAGGAACCAAGCGTGCTAGAAACTTGTAGTAAGGCTCCAAATTTGCAGTTTTTTTGCATTTCAAGAATAGGCTAGGTCAGAATTTTGAAGTCCTTTTTTTGAAAAAAATTTCATACTGACCTGCTAACTTCACAGTGAAGTTAGCAGGTCACATGGTGTATCTCAGGAACCAAGCGTGCTAGAAACTTGTAGTAAGGCTCCAAATTTGCAGTTTTTTTGCATTTCAAGAATAGGCTAGGTCAGAATTTTGAAGTCCTTTTTTTGAAAAAAATTTCATACTGACCTGCTAACTTCACAGTGAAGTTAGCAGGTCACATGGTGTATCTCAGGAACCAAGCGTGCTAGGAACTTGCAATAAGGCTCCAAATTTGCAGTTTTTTTTGCATTTCAACGATGGGCTATGTTCAAAATTTGAAGTCCTCAATTTAAAAATTTCCCAAGTTTGACTTCAATATGAGGCAAGTAGGCCACATCGTGTATCTCACGAACCAAGCATGCTAGGAACTTGCAGTAAGGCTCCAAATTTGCAGTTTTTTTGCATTTCAAAAATAGGCTAGGTCAGAATTTTGAAGTCCTTTTTTTGAAAAAAATTTCATACTGACCTGCTAACTTCACAGTGAAGTTAGCAGGTCACATGGTGTATCTCAGGAACCAAGCGTGCTAGAAACTTGTAGTAAGGCTCCAAATTTGCAGTTTTTTTTGCATTTCAAGAATAGGCTAGGTCAGAATTTTGAAGTCCTTTTTTTAAAAAAAATTTCATACTGACCTGCTAACTTCACAGTGAAGTTAGCAGGTCACATGGTGTATCTCAGGAACCAAGCATGCTAGGAACTTGCAATAAGGCTCCAAATTTGCAGTTTTTTTGCATTTCAACGATGGGCTATGTTCAAAATTTGAAGTCCTCAATTTAAAAATTTCCCAAGTTTGACTTCAATATGAAGCAAGTTGGCCACATCGTGTATCTCACGAACCAAGCATGCTAGGAACTTGCAGTAAGGCTCCAAATTTGCAGTTTTTTGCATTTCAAGAATATGCTAGGTCAGAATTTTGAAGTCCTTTTTTTGAAAAAAATTTCATACTGACCTGCTAACTTCACAGTGAAGTTTGGTTCGTGAGATACACGATGTGGCCAACTTGCTTCATATTGAAGTCAAACTTGGGAAATTTTTAAATTGAGGACTTCAAATTTTGAACATAGCCTATCGTTGAAATGCAAAAAAACTGCAAATTTGGAGCCTTACTGCAAGTTCCTAGCATGCTTGGTTCGTGAGATACACGATGTGGCCAACTTGCTTCATATTGAAGTCAAACTTGGGAAATTTTTAAATTGAGGACTTCAAATTTTGAACATAGCCTATCGTTGAAATGCAAAAAAACTGCAAATTTGGAGCCTTATTGCAAGTTCCTAGCATGCTTGGTTCCTGAGATACACCATGTGACCTGCTAACTTCACTGTGAAGTTAGCAGGTCAGTATGAAATTTTTTTCAAAAAAAGGACTTCAAAATTCTGACCTAGCCTATTCTTGAAATGCAAAAAAACTGCAAATTTGGAGCCTTACTACAAGTTTCTAGCACGCTTGGTTCCTGAGATACGCCATGTGACCTGCTAACTTCACTGTGAAGTTAGCAGGTCACTAAATTACACCGTTATTTGGCGAACTGCAAAATCGGGAATAGAAATGCAAAAAAAATGCAAGAAAACTGCAAATTCCTGTCAAGGTCCCAATTGCGTGGGTGAAAGTTGCCCTGCTAACTTCACAGACGTATTTATGTATAGATAACAACAGTCGTTTTATCTTTTAACGTTGTGGTACTTTAAGAGTGATATGTTTTCATTCGAAGAAAGTGTGTCACAAATTAATTTGTCAGTACCGTGGTAGTGGTAGTATTTTTTAAGCATGAAATAACATGTTTCTGGTTGATTATTAGAATTTTGTATTCCTTTTAACGACATTTATGTTAAAATTTTCCTGGAAATTATTTTTCTAATTAGTTTAGAGAAGTTAGGTCACATAAACTGTCTAAATGTCAGTACCGTGGATGTCAGTACCCTGGCACTGTGAGCTTTAAATAAATTATTTTTTGCAATAGTATTTACTTTCTACCGATTTTCTTTATTAAAACGGTAGCAATACCTCGGAAGAGCCAAACAAAAATTATTCGGTGCAACAAAATCTAAGCAATAACCCAGCACAATGAAAAGGGCTGCCATTCAGAAGAAGTTTGCTACGAACATTTTATAAAACCTATATATTTCCTTACGCAGCGCAACATCTGTCACACGCAAAATGAAATAGCTAACGAAAGAAAGAAATCATTTGAATAAAGGAGATGACGCACTTTTGGGCCAAGAGCGTGCATGAACAAGAGTGATATCAAAAGAAAGGTGAGTGTTAGCACATTAAAACTGTGAAGTTTTAGTGAAATCGTATGTGGAGGTTTTGAGTTATGTCATCTCCTGCTTGATTTTTGTCCGTTTATAAGCAAATAAAGTCATATATCATAGGAAGTGTAAGACAAACCCCTATCTATTTGGCATCAAATGAAAGGTCAGTTTTATATCTTTCAAATAATGTAAAAATCATGATTGTAGAACCTTCAGTTTTTGAAATAATCAAATAAACGTGAAACTTAGTATTTTTTTTTAGAAATCAGTTATTTCTGAAAAATCAACAGTGGCTTTTTAAATTTTTTTTAACAGTTATTTTGAAGAACACATTTCAGTCTTTATTTTGATATATAATAATCTAAGATTCAGTCAATAATAAGCAAGAAAACCACCTTCCGAAGTCTTGCTTGGGAAAATCAAATAGAATGTACACAATATGGGGTTTCATACTAGAGTTCCTGTTAAAGCGGGCCATTCACGTTAAAAGAGTCGTAAGCACTGTCCGACTAATTTCAGTCGTATACGACAGGTTCTACCGTGAATGTCCTTGTTATACATCGGACCGTGCAACTAACGACAGGTTTGAAGTTCGTTAAAAAATTTCAACGAACCTTGCGACACGACCAAATGATCGTATAGTGAATGGCAGTTTTTGAGACAGTCCTTGCGACCGAACTACTCAGTCTAGGAATAATCTTCATAGTTTTCATTTTGTTTCTAGGAGACGAAATAAATAAAAAACAAATTGAAGGAATTTTTTGACACACTGTTCGTAAAACTGGTTCGCAACGTGTGTGCATTATTTCGACAGTCGTAGCAACAGTCCGATCGACAGCCTGTGTGACAGTCTTAACGTGAATGGCCCGCTTAACATATTTCTTTATTTTTTAAACTTGGACAAAATTATGTTTTTTTTCAAGTCATCAAGAAATGAATTACTACGTACAGTGGCCCTTAGGGAAAAGGACTCATCCTTAACAAAATTCGTTTTCTTTCAAGAACTGCAGAAAATCGAGCAAAATAAAAAGGAGAAGTTGACTTTCAATAGAGTATTATATTTTTGTTTTAAAAACTTCAAAATCTGAAATAAAATATTGGAAAACAAACGAATACGGGAAAATATCAAAGTAAAATGATTATTTCATCTTACAGCGAAACCATTTAATATCACAGACCCAGACATTTTAGTTGTAAAAAGGTTAATAAACTTTTCTTAAAATCTTGTAATTTTTAGGGATTGGGGTGCATGCTCAGCATCTTGGGTTATCACCTTACATTTTATTGAAGGAACTGTAGGCGGATATCAATATTTGGATATTGTAATGACTTTCCAAATTTGAACTATAACGACTCCGAAAAGCAAACAAACGGACACAGTGCAAACATACCCTTATAAGCTATAATTATAGCAACTCTCAAACGCAAGAAGCGCCATCTCCCGAATTATAGCAGATTTACCAGCTGTCAAATAAATGTTTTTGGAAGGGAAATTATTGGGAAATTTCCCCTACGGAAAGCTCTGGAAGCAGAGACCAGAATATTCTACTACTTCCCAGAAATTGGAAAACAAGTATAAAAGGCACATGTTTGAACGGCAGCGACACAGTTTGTTTTTAATCGTGAATGAATAAAGTTGGTTGTAATAAAAGTGAAAAGTAAAGTTTGTGAATTAATTCAGTGGTGAAGAATAAAACGTTTTGTTTGTAGTAAGAAAAGTAAAGTGTTTTATTTTGCGAAATAAATAAGTGGACGTATTGAATAAAGTAAATAAGTTTTATTAACGAACCTGAGAAAATATTACATTGGTGTTAGAAGTGGAATAAAACTTATTTTATCTGTGCACTCAGTTAATTTATTGTGTGGAAAGAAAAAAAAAGACAATGGGTAAATCTTTGAATGATTTAAATTTAGTGGAACTTTAGGCAGAACTGAATAAGAGAGATCTTCCTACTGCTGGAACAAAGAATGATCTTATAATTCGTCTGCAAGAAGATTTAAGAAGATGTGGAAAAAACCCGGACACGTTTATATTCGACATTGAAATGGAAGAACAGCAAGAACAAGTAAGTACATCGGGCATGACCAATATGCCGTCTCAGCTGCTCGCAAAATTTGAAGAACAAAAGAATCTTCTAGAACATCAAAGCCAAGAACAAAAGAATCTTCTAGAACAGCAAAACCAAGAACAACGTAATGAACAAATGAAGCTTCTCGAACGACTCGAACAACAGAGCCAAGAACAACGCAGTGAACAAAAGAATCTTCTCGAACGATTCGAGCAACAAAGCCAAGAACAAAAGAATCTTTTAGAACAACAAAGTCAAGAACAAAAAAATCTTCGAAATCTTCTCGAAGGTAAGTTAGAGGCCTTTGACAACAGAATTATTGCCCTTGACGAGCGTGTCGATAAACAATTTTCGACTATGGATAAACAATTGTCGACTGTCGACAAACAATTATCGACAATAGAAGCAAAGTTCGAAGATAAAATCGAATCCATTACAAAGGAGTTAGATAAAGTAAGGAAAATGAAGGTTCGAGAAAGTTCTGGCGACTGTCCAAAGAAAAAGGAGATGCATCCACCAACCTTCGATGGACAAACTTCTTGGTCAGTCTACAAGAAGCAGTTTGAGGCAGCCGCAGCAACAAATGGCTGGGATGAGGAAGACAAATGCATAGCTCTGACGCTTGCCTCAGAGGAACTGCTGCTGAGCTGTTACAAAGCATACCAGCAGATAAAAATGGCAGTTTCAGTGCTCTCGTTCAGGCCATTGACAAACGTTTTGGAGATGGCCACATGCAAGAAGTCTTCCGCGTACAACTCAATTCCAGAGTCCAGAAAAGGGGAGAAACTCTGCAACAACTCCAAGCAGACATCGAACGGTTGGCGCATCTGGCATATCCGGCTGCAGGGGACGAAATCATCAACCAATTCGCAACAGAAGCCTTTGTTCGTGCTGTATCTGATATTAACCTTCAGCCAGCAATTCGAACCGGCAAACGCACGCTTCCTGAAGCACTAGCATTCGCACTCACTATGGAAGCAGCAGAACAGGCTTCTCAAGGAGTCCATCGGGTAAGAGAACTAGAAATTGAGGAGTGTTCTTGCCAGAGAACTGCGTTCCAAAGAAACCAGCGAGATGAACCTGCTCGATGCTGGAACTGTAACAAGACCGGACATCTTCAACGCCAGTGCAGATTGCCACCTAGAAGACCTGCATGTCAACATTGTGGAAGCAGAAACTTTAACAACAACAATGTCAATACTCCTACTCGCCCCGTTTCTCAACCGGGAAACGAGTAAGAACCAACTTCGAGGGGCAGAAGCTGGTTTCTGGTATCGATGGCCCCAGAACCACCATCCAGGTCTCACAGACGAAACGAAACAACAAAAGTCTGACTGTGGAGGCAACACTAAACGGCAAGAAGCAAGTGGCTACGATCGACACCGGTGCCACTGCCTCCATTGTTCGAAAGGACTTGATGAAGATGACGTGGCTGCATAACACCAACACTTACCGTCTGAAAACAGCAACAGGAGAGGCAGCCAGAGTGTATGGGGAGGTTCGTCTTACAATCCGTTTGGCAGAACTGGAGTTTTCACATCTATTTCTGGTAGCAGATATATGTGACGAGGGCATCGTTGGAATCGACTTTATGAAAGAGCATGGAGTAATTCTCGATATCGGAAAGCAAGTTCTCAAATACCGAAATGTGGAGATTCCTATGGTTTATGGCAATGAAAATTCATCAACTCTGAGAACTGTCATTAAGGAAGATATTTGCCTGCCACCTTCTTCAGAAGTGTTCGTTTAGACAAAAATAAAGGGAGATTTGGGTAGCCATCGATACCTAATGGTGGAGCCAGACTCTGAACAGTCTTCTCAAAACATCATCCTAGGGAAGACCCTTGTGGCGCCAAAGAACAACATGGTGCCCGTACGGATACTCAACATCAAACCGTACGAAGTTAAGCATAGAAAAGGAGAAGTTGTTGGAAAATGTGAATCCGTATCCGCAATAACTAAAATCACAGAAGTTGATACACAAGAATATGTGGACCCCAGGAAAGTGAACACTATGAAGTCAAACATTCTCAAGTCTTCAAAATTAAGTGAATATCAGCTAAGTGTTGCTGGAAGCCTCCTTCATGAGTACGCTGATATACTCTCTTCACCCAATGGGCAGTATGGTCGAACACAACTGGTGCAGCATCGAATCGACACAGGAGACGCAAGACCTATTCGACAACCAACAAGACGTCTCCCATTAGCCAAACAAGCCGAAGTTGAAGAGATGATATCGAACATGAAGAAAGATGGACTAATCGAAAACTCTAAAAGTCCTTGGGCATCCCCAGTTGTTCTTGTCAAAAAGAAGGATGGAAGTACTCGATTTTGTGTGGACTATCGGAGGCTGAACGATGTGACAAAGAAAGACAGCTACCCTCTGCCAAGAATCAGCGATACTCTGGATGCGATGGAAGGAGCTGAATGGTTTTCAACATTGGACTTGAAGAGTGGCTACTGGCAGGTAGAGATACATCCAAAAGATCGAGAAAAGACGGCTTTCTCCACAGGAAATGGTCTGTGGCAATTTAAAGTGATGCCTTTCGGACTATGCAACGCTCCGGCAACATTTGAGCGTTTGATGGAGTGCGTATTACAAGGACTTACTTGGAAATCTTGCCTGGTCTATTTGGACGATGTCATCGTTTATGGTAAGACATTTGATGAGCACTGTGGAAATCTTAAGGTCGTGTTCCAGAGACTTCGAGAAGCAAACTTAAAATTAAATCCAGACAAGTGTGCATTTTTCAAGTCTGAAGTTAAATACTTGGGACATATTATCTCTTCCCAAGGAGTGAAGACTGATCCTGAGAAAGTAGATACCGTAAAGAATTGGCCAACTCCACAGGATAAACATTAACTCCGGAGCTTCCTTGGTCTAGCCACGTACTATCGTCGATTTGTGAAGGATTTTGCTGGGATCGCGAAAAGTTTGCATCAGCTAACAGAGAAAGGCAAACCGTTCAAATGGTCAAGCGAGTGCGAGAAAAGCTTCCGGGAACTTAAGCAGCACCTATGCAATACACAAGTATTGGCCTATCCGACACCAGGGAAATCTTTCATCATCGACGCTGACGCAAGTAACGTGGGAATTGGTGCCGTACTTTCCCAAGTCCACGAAGGAGAAGAGAAGGTAGTTGCCTATTACAGCAAGGTGCTCTCAAAGCCAGAAAGAAATTACTGTGTGACCAGAAGAGAACTTCTAGCTCTAGTATCGGCAACAAAACACTTCCATAAGTATATCTATGGACAGAAGTTCCTTCTCCGAACAGATCATGGTGCACTTAATTGGCTTTTGAACTTCAAAAATCCAGGAGGTCAAGTGGCAAGATGGATTGAGAGATTGCAGACATACGACTAGACATAACTTCTACCTAAGCGTCGAACTTGTCGGATTGTAGAAGCTGCGTAATGTCAATGATTCTCGAGATAACCTCTCCAGATGAGTCCTGAAACCAAAGGGCGCTCCCCAAAACTCCTTCCTCCCCCCCTCCCCCTCGGTGGTATGGCGAGATGCTGTCCAACGTGTTTCCCTCTCCCCACCTGAGGTACGGCGGTGATGATGTACGACATTCCCTTCTCGGTGGTACGGCGATGATGCTGTCCAATGAGTTACCTCCCTCGTAGGTACGGCGATGAAGCTGTCCGAAGATCCCAATCATATAATTCCTTTCTAGGCGGTACGGCGATGATGCTGTCTGTCGTCTCCTTTTCCCTCACCGGTACGGCGAAAAAGCTGTTCGGTGTTCCTTCCCTCATTCCTTCTCGGCAGAACGGCGATAAGGCTGTCTGTTGCTCCCCACATCATCATATCCTTCCTCTCCCCAAATCTCCTATATTGGGCAGGATCAAGGTGTTATACGACCCGTGCCGATGATCAGCCTGGCTGAGGGCCCAATTCAAATACTAGCTCAGTCGCTAACGGAGTATTCGGACAGATGGCAATCTTCGAATTAACTAGCCTTCTCTGCATATACGGATCTCTGTGCAGAGTGTCCACCCCTTCTCCGATACTCGTGGGAATCATATGAATTTTTTAAATGATGTTAGTGGTAAGTCCGGTTCTTCTTCAAGTTCGGCCGGCAGTGCGACTGTAAAGTCGTCTGCTGTACCTCCTGTCTTGCCTGTTGGTGGCGAAACCGTGAGTAATCATGGTCTAGTTGCTGGCAGCAAGAACAGTGAGAGTAAGGTAGAAATACCCAATTTCAGTGGTGGAGGGATCGTGAAGCATGACCCTTCCACCACTACGGAGAGTAAACCTCCCCAAACTTCGCACCCTCACTTTAGTTGTGGAAGGATCGTGAAGCATGGCCCTTCCACCTCTAACGTGAGTGTAGCTCACACGGGTCCCAGTGGGGGTAGGCGTAAGCTTACACCTGGTGGGTCCTTTTACAAGGATAAGCGGAATGCTGAGAGGATCCTGAAGATCTTTGGCGCGAGACCGACGGTTGGAGGTGACTCAAAGCATGAAGCGAAAGTAAGGTGGGCTAAGAGCTTCTTAGCTAAACACCAGACCAGCGGCGACTCCACGTCAAAGCGACAACGGTCTATTGAAGGTACCATGCCTTACGCAAAAAGAACAAAAGTGCAAAACACCATCACTCCCCTCAAACCCCCAATCAAATTGTTGTGGCCATCTACTTGTGAACATTTATAACTTCAAAATATTTTTGTTCTGCTTTGAACGCCACCTTTGCTAAGTAGTCAACTGAACTCACTCGTTTTCATTTTGTTTTTAAGTTGTAAGCCTGAAGTTTACATCTGTCATTTTTGAATTAACTGATATGTCTGATTTTATTTTGTGACGACTTAGCAAGGAGGACGTAAAAAGTGTAAGTTATTCTATCCTATAATTATTGTAATAATCTTAAATAATCGTTAATAATTATGTCCCTTCAGGAAATAAAATTCGTTTGAATACTTGCCTACAAAATTCTTGTTTCCATTGTCTTCCGAAGTGGTCGCCACATCTTTTATTTAAACTTTTACCAGCAAGAGACGAAATCAATTTGAAGAAAATAATTTGCCGGGTGAGTTATCCTTCATTGAATTTGATTTTGGGCAGGGAATTCTTGGTGTGGTAGAGTCTTACAAGCGGTAAGGGTAGATATAGTTATTTACATCATAGAGGTCAGGTTTTAATTGTACACGATGCCGAAGACTAGGTCAGGAAATTCCAAGGAAAATTCGAGCGACAGCGAAGAATCTAAAGAACATGACATCACAATGAAGCAGGACGAATCTGCTTCAATGCGTTCTAAGCTGGAAGAATTAACGAATCAACTTAGTATCTTAAGAGCTGAATTTGCAAAAATAAATTCACCAACAAATCCAACAAATGGTTGTTCTGATGCTACAAGCGGTGCTATGGCCAACGTTGACGACTCGGCGACAATAGCGGCAGCCCTGAGTGACCTCAGCCGTACGTTGTCTACCAATAGGCCAGAGTATGGAAAAAAAAATTGTACGAGCTTCCTGAGTTTGATGGGCGCCCCGAGGACTGGCCTATGTTTAACGAATCATTTCGTATCACGACAGCCGAGTACAACTACAGCAACCAACAGAATCTCATGCGCCTTCAAAAAGCGTTGAAGGGCAAAGCAAAAGAAGTAGTTGAATGTTTGCTTATTCACAGCAGCAATGTAGGTAGTATAATAGATACTTTGTGTACGCAATTTGGAAGACCTGAGCTGCTGGTGAAAAGTCAAATTGCCAAACTACGAAGTATTCCATCTATACCAGATAATTGTTTAGAACAAATTCTGCCATTCGCGATCAAGGTTCAGAACCTCTCATCGTTCTTGAAAGCAGGAAAGTGTGAACATCACCTGTTCAACCCAATGTTGATGGACGAGTTGTTATTAAAGTTACCTGTAGAGAGAAGGCTAGAATGGGCGCGATACGTTCGTAATATATCTGCGACTGCGATTCCTACAGTAGAACATTTTAGCGAATGGCTGCAAATTTTGGCCAGTGAGGTAAGAGTAGCTTGTACGGATATAGGTGAACCAACAACTCAAATTGTAGCAAAACGGAGTAAGCCAAGTCAGTTCTTTTTGGCAAATCAGGTAAATAATACAGAAAATATACAGTGCATAGCTTGTTCAGGTAGGCATGATATTTTAAAGTGCAAACGTTTCTTGGAAATGAATTATGGTCAGCGATGGCGATTTGCTCGGCAAATGAAATTGTGTTTTAACTGTCTTGAGGTAGGGCATCAGACAAATACGTGCACCAAAAGCCACCAGTGTAGCTCTGTAAACTGTACGCGAAAAATTCACAAGGTTTTGCATGGGGCTGAGAATAGGGTGCCAAGTCAACAAGTTTCCTCTGAACCGACACAAGCATTCACAGGTGCAGCTCTTCATTATGAAAACAAAAGGCTGCTTTTCAAAATTCTTCCGGTAAAATTGTATGCAAATGGACAGGTTGTGGAAACCTTTGCGTTCATCGATGAAGGTTCATCGATATCTTTAATAAATACAAAATTAGCCGATCGCCTCTTGTTGAGAGGACCTGACGAGACTTTAACCATGCAATGGTTCGCCAACAACACCATAACAGAACCCCCCAGGAGGGTTAGTGTGAACATTTCGGGAGTCCGCCCTGGCAACAAAACATTTGAATTGAGGAACGTGAGAACAGCAACGGATCTTAGGTTGCCAACACAATCGATAGAGATGGAGGAGCTACGAGCAAGGTGTCATTTGCCAAAAAATCTTCCAATCGATGAATGCACAGCTGCTACACCGGAAATTCTTATCGGTCTCGATAATATACACCTGGGAGTGTCACGTAAAATCATCGCCGATGGCTGGAAAGGACCAGCTGTGGTTTCCACGAGACTTGGATGGGTAGTCTACGGTAGCAGTGAAAATTGTTCAAACATCAATCGTCCCATGTACTTCGCCGACATTGGGTACCAAGATGGATTGGATGAATTAGTGAAGACTTATATGGCAAATGATAGCCTTGCAGTGAAACCTGTCGAGATGGTTGAGTCGGTTGACATGACCAAAGCGAAAGAAACACTAGAACGAACAACAAGACGCATAGGAACGCGTTTCGAGACGGGGTTGTTGTGGAGAAGCGACGATGTTAGCCTACCACCAAGCAAACAGATGGCAGAGAGGAGATTCTTTACACTGGAAAAGAAGTTTAAACGAAATGAAGAGTTTCACCGTGAATACTCGCGACTTATTGAAGATTATGAAAGAAAGGGATACTCTAGAAGGCTCGACTCGGTTGAGGCACAGGCAAGAGGTGAACGCACTTGGTATTTGCCTCATTTTGGGGTTGTTAACCCGAACAAACCTGGTAAGCTGCGTGTAGTTTTGATGCCGCAGCCGAGGTAAATGGAATTTCTCTGAATTCAATGCTGCTGAGTGGTCCAGATGGTTGTCAACCCTTAACAGAAGTTCTAATGAAGTTTAGGCAGAGGAGAATTGGAATATGTGCAAACATAGTCGAAATGTTTCACCAGGTAAAAATTCGTGAGGAAGATCAGATGGCACAGCGCTTCTTATGGCGGAATCATAACCATGAATCGATACGGGAGTATGTTATGACGTCGATGACCTTCGGAGCTACTTGCTCACCGTGCTCGGCACAGTTTGTGAAGAACAAGAACGCAGAGGAGTTCAGAGCCAGGTTTCTAGCCGCGGTGGATGCAATAATTAACAATCACTATGTGGATGACTTCGTGCATTGTTTTTCATCGGAATCAGAAGCTGGGGCAGTTTCTAAGGAGATAGTTTGGATCCAAAAGCAAGCTGGCTTTGATCTTAAACGATTTGTATCGAATTCAGATGTAGTCTTACAGGAGCTGGGTGAATCGGAGAGGAAAACTTCCGTCTTTAGTCTCGATAAAGAAGATGGTGAACATTGTGGAAAAGTACTTGGACTATATTGGGATACCAAAGCGGATGTTCTGAGATTCGTGCTAGCTTTTGGGAAGATAAATCCAGTTTTGCTGAAAGGTGAACAAAGACCAACTAAACGTGAAATGTTATCTATTTCTATGTCAGTTTTCTACCCGTTTGGATTAGCTGCCGAGTATTCTCTCATCTCTAAATTGGCTCTTCAGTCTGTATGGCGTAAACGGGTGGACTGGGATGAAAAAATTCCTGATGAGGCCAACACGATGTGGTTGTTTTGGATTCAATGCCTAAAAGATATTCAAGAAATCAGAGTTCTTCGTTGTTACAGTACCGCTTTCACATACAAACCAGTTGAACTACATATCTTTGCGGATGCCAGTGAACAGGCCTATGCCGCGGTTGCCTACTGGAGAATCCTTGAAGAGCCTAGCCGAGTGCAACTTGCGTTTGCAGCGGGAAAGACCAAATGTGCACCGTTGAAAGCAACATCGATACCGCGACTTGAACTTCAATCAGCAGTGCTTGCAACGCGCTTAAAGCAGATGGTCTTGCAAAGCCACGATGTTACACCGATTAGAGTGGTGATGTGGAGCGACGCTAGTACCGTTCTAGCATGGATTAGTTCCGATCATAGACGTTACAGGTCATATGTAGCGCACCGTGTAAGCGAGATTTTGGGTGGCAGCAAGATAGAAGAATGGAGGTGGCTTCCAAGTGCCCTCAACCCAGCAGACTTTGGGACTCGGTTAAAACATGATAAGCGTGAATCCTTCTGGCTGAGTGGGCCTGACTTTTTGAAGGACGAAGAGTTGAATTGGCCTGAAAGAATCTGCCACTCAGAAAGGAAGGAAGAACTTCGTTCAAGAGCAACATTTCTATTCATCAACGCAAACAACTTTTTCGAGAGATTTTCTTGCTTTCAAAGATTGAAAAGAGTCGCTGGCTGGATAAAACGTTATAGGGAGAACTGCAGGAAGGACCCGGATTTGAGAGAAAACGGTAGTCTTAAAGTGTATGAGTTGAGGAAAGCAGATCTAGCGATATGTCGCGGTGTTCAGATGACTGTATATGCCGATGAGTATGAACAACTATCAGCAGGAAAACCAGTTGACCGCAGTAGCACCATCAGAAAGCTGAACCCGTTTTTGGATACAGACGGCGTGATTCGAGTTGATGGTCGAATAAACTTAGCCATTTCAGTTCCCGTTAGTGTTCGTAATCCTATTATAATGCCGCAGAACCACTGTGTCACCGACCTTATTGTGGATTTTTACCATAAAGTGTGGAAACATCAGAACCAGGCAACTATTATTAATGAAATACGACGTCGTTATTGGAAACCACACATACGAACGGTTGTAAGACGCGCGTCAAAGAAATGTCCGGATTGCAAAAGAAAACGAGCTGAGCCACAAACTCCACTTATGGGACAACTGCCGGAGGACAGATTGACACCGTTTGTAAGACCATTCTCATATGTTGGACTTGATTACATGGGACCGTTCTTAGTTGTCACTGGCCGACGAACTGAAAAGCGATGGATAGCGTTGTTTACGTGCCTTACGATTCGGGCGGTGCACCTGGAAATAGTTAGAGACCTTACGACTGATGCATGTTTGATGAGCATCCGCAACTTCATTAACCGACGTGGAACTCCAGTGCGCATCCGCTCAGATAATGGCACTGCCTTCGTAGGAGCGGATAAAGAACTCAAACGGCAGCTTGACCAGTGGAACCATGGACTTATTTCGGATACACTTTCCTGCTCGAACATCAAATGGATCTTCAATTGCCCACTGAATCCTCATGCTGGTGGATGCTGGGAGCGGCTAGTTCGAAGCGTAAAGAGAGCCATGGGGTGGGCTTTGTACCGTGAGAATCTTCAAGAACATAGTCTTTATAGTTTAATGTGTGAAGCAGAAAACATAGTGAATTCTCGACCTCTGACTTATATTCCGCTAGACACACCCAATGATGAACCTTTAACAACTAATCACTTTCTTTTAGGAGCACCAAACTCACAGCAAACTCCTCACCCTCATGCCGAGGATTTTAAAGCAACAAGGAAGCAATGGCGTAAGGTACAGCAAGCGCAGCACCGCTTCTGGAACAAATGGCTTTCAGAATATTTACCAGACCTATGTCGGCGTACAAAGTGGTATCAGCCAGTCAAGCCTCTTGCATTGGATGACGTCGTACTGATATGTGACAGCAGCGTGCATCGATCGAAATGGCCTCTGGAAAGAATTATCAAAGTGTTCCCAGGCAAGGATTCGCAGGTCAGAGTTGCAGAGGTGCTGACAAAAACAGGCGTTTTGAAGCGACCGGCGTGTATGCTGGCAAAGCTTGATGTTAGTGAATCCCGAAGTGGGTGATTCACGGGGTCCGGGATGTTGTGGCCATCTACTTGTGAACATTTATAACTTCAAAATATTTTTGTTCTGCTTTGAACGCCACCTTTGCTAAGTAGTCAACTGAACTCACTCGTTTTCATTTTGTTTTTAAGTTGTAAGCCTGAAGTTTACATCTGTCATTTTTGAATTAACTGATATGTCTGATTTTATTTTGTGACGACTTAGCAAGGAGGACGTAAAAAGTGTAAGTTATTCTATCCTATAATTATTGTAATAATCTTAAATAATCGTTAATAATTATGTCCCTTCAGGAAATAAAATTAGTTTGAATACTTGCCTACAAAATTCTTGTTTCCATTGTCTTCCGAAGTGGTCGCCACACAAATCTTTTAGAGTTATTCTAAAAGATAAAATCGTAGTTGCGGTTATTGATAGAAGTGATATAGATGGTACGATATCTTCTGATCATTGGCAGATGGTGAAATTGAAGCTCTCGGCTGGCTTCTTAGGTCTTATCAGGGACAACCCGGGACCACCTCCAATCACTAGTGATGGCGGTTGGCACCAGGGCCATGTCAAGCTCATCGTCTGCGATGATCAGAGATCGTGCGATCTCTATAAGCTGGCTATCAGCAGGATAGGAGAAGTCTGGCCAGGTGCGAAGCTTGAGGTAATTGCTAAGGAGGACATCCCTTGCAGGCCAAGAGCACGTACCTGGATCCCGGCTGAACCCTCCTGTATGGATGAAATACTCCAGATAATCCAACTTTCGAATCCATCCCTTCCTACTCACAACTGGAAAGTCGCGAAACTGGAGGAACAAAAAGGCCTTTACAGAGGCGCAATCATTGTGATTAATAAAGAATCCCTTGTTCCTCTGGCGCAGACTAAAGGTGTGATTAGGTTCGGGTTTGAGACAATGAACCTTAGGGTCTACAAAAAAGATGAGGTAGATGCAGCTTGCGCTCCTCCACACCCCCAAAAAGACGAAGTTGTGGTCGGGGACCCTGGTATGTCCATCACCTTCCCGTGTTTGGAAGATGATGCATCCAGGGCATCTTCGGCTCCAGTGGAGTCCTCTCCTAACGTCGACAGCCTTTCCGACATGGAAACTGAAGACTATTTAAACAGTGTTCTTTTAAGTGAGGACGAGCTTTTAAGTTCGTCCTCTGACTTGGAAGAACCTGATAACACCGTGGTGGAGGCTGATCTGCCTAATTGTAGCCAAAATGCTGCAGTTAGTTCAGATTAACCTCCAACACTCCATCAAGGCGTCAGCCTCACTTCTTCTCCGAATATCCAGCAACGGAGAGGATATCGTCCTGATCCAAGAACCTTGGATTGTGAAATCCATCGTAAAGGGACTCAGGACTCCTGGATACTACCTACTGTATGCGTCCGGTAAAGGTGAACCTAGATCCTGCATACTAGTAAAAAGTAGCATTAATGTATATTTACTACCTAATTTCAGCGATCGAGCTATTACGGCTGCAAGCATCGGCATATCTCGGCCATGACCACCTTGGCCCTCTCCCAGGTAAAACCCTGGAGAATTTTATCGCTGAAGCAGAAAGGCGAAATATCGGCCTCATTATTGGGAGTGATGTCAATGCCCATCACACAGTATGGGGTAGTACTGATATTAACGATAGAGGTGAGTCTCTTTTCGATTTTATCCTAAATACTAACCTTATAGTAAGTAACGTAGGCAATGAACCAACTTTCGTTACCAGAAACAGACAAGAGGTTTTAGACTTAACTCTTGTCTCCGACAACATCTATCAAATGAATTTAAACTGGAAAGTTTCTAGTGATCACTCGTTCTCTGATCATAGATACATTCAATTCAGCTTGAACGATGAACCTCATGGCCAGTTAACTTTTCGTAATCATAGGAAAACAGACTGGCCCAAATACAGAGAAACACTTAAGAGACTTATTAAACCTGACATTTTAAGTGTTCCATCCAACAAAAACGATCTTGACAGCAAAGTCAGTGATCTTACTTTAGCCCTAAACAAATCATTAGAAACCTCCTGTCCTCTTATTCTAATAAGGGGTAAAAGGAAGCCACATTGGTGGACTTCGGGGCTCGAACCGCTCAGAAAAAACTGTAGGAAACTTTTCAATCGAGCTAAAAGTACTAGAGTAATGTCCGATTGGGATTCCTATAAAGAATCACTAAAATTATATAAAAAAGAATTGAGGAAAACCAAACGATCTTCTTGGAGGACATTCTGTGGCAATATAGAAGAAGCCTCAGAAGCATCAAGATTAAGAAAAATTCTCTCCACAAATCCAGTTATGCCTAGCTGCCTTCAAAATGCTGATGGCTCCTGGACCAACTCTTGCGAAGAATCGCTCAATTTGCTACTGGATACTCATTTTCCAGGCAGCTCATAGACTGTTAATAGCACTGCCCTTTACCGGACAAGCGAAAAACTAACATTTCCACAAGGTATGATTACAAGGGAAAAATTACAATGGGCACTCAATAGCTTCAAACCATACAAGTCGGCGGGGCCAGATGGCATCATTCCGGCTGAACTACAGATGAATTCAGAAGTAATTCTGCCGATTCTGGAAGTCATCTTCAATTATTGCTTAAATCTGGTCCATATTCCGCTTCTATGGAGAGAAGTCAAAGTTGTGTTTATACCCAAAGCCGGTAAGTGTTCCCACGTAAACCCTAAAGATTTAAGACCTATTAGCCTATCATCTTTCTTTCTAAAAACTTTTGAACGACTGATTGATATCGAACTAAGGTCAAGCATTGATACGAGACTACTGTCTACAGCTCAACATGCCTATTGCAAAGGGAAGTCAGTGGAGACAGCTCTCCACACACTAGTTCGTACCATCGAATATTCCCTCCATTATAAAGAATATACAATGGTTGCCTTCCTAGATATAGAAGGTGCTTTTAATAACGTTGATACATCTGCAATCACATCTGCACTGGCTTCTCTGAATGTGGATGGGTCGCTTGGTGAACTGATTAATCAGATGCTTACAAGCAGGGTTATCAATTCAAAACTGGGCGGCTTTTCGGCAAGAAGATCTGTCAGTAGAGGTACACCGCAAGGTGGGGTGCTTTCTCCCCTTCTTTGGAATTTGGTAGTTAATGAACTGCTGAATACCTTAGAGGCAGAGAGCTACAGAGTGATTGCCTATGCGGATGACGTTGCTATAGCAGTATCAGGAAAACATCCTAACATTTTAAGAGATCTTCTACAAAACGCTCTAAACAAGCTAACACGATGGGCAGATCGATGCGGACTTGGAGTTAACCCCCATAAAACAGATCTTGTCCTCTTCTCCAGGAAATACAAAATTCCGCAAACAGACCCCCCTATTATTAATGGTGTTCCACTAAAATTCTCAGACGAAGCTAAATACTTGGGTCTGATCTTAGATAAGAAGTTAAGTTGGAAACCTAACATACAAGGAAGAGTGAAAAAAGCAACAGTGGCACTTTTCTCCTGCAAAAAAGCCGTAGGTAGTAAATGGGGCCTCCACCCTCGTATTACTCACTGGCTATACATTTCGGTAATTAGACCGATTCTAACTTACGGCGTGGCAGTATGGTGGACTGCCTTGGATAAAGCGACACATCGCGACAAACTAAGCAAAGTCCAAAGAACAGCATGTCTATGTACTACTGGAGCACTTCGGTCGACTCCTTCCGCTGCATTAGACACTCTTCTCCATGTGACACCTCTCGATATTTTCAGCAAATAAACGGCCACGAGCACAGCCATTCGCCTCAAAGCCTCTTCACAGTGGATCAATAATGAGATTGGTCACTCCGCTATTCTGAATTCATTCGGAACACTTCCTAGTAACACTGGCTACACAATCCCGCTATTGAATTTCGATAAAAATTTTGACGTGACCATACCTTCCAGATCCACCTGGGAGGATGTGAAATTCTTAGAAGATCAATCAATTCACTTCTACACTGACGGATCGAAGACCAAAGATGGGGTTGGTGGGGGAGTGTACTCTGAAAGACTAAATTTAAGTCTCTCATTCCGTCTTCCTAATCACTGTAGCGTATTCCAGGCGGAACTTCTAGCGATAAAAGAAGTACTGTCTTGGCTCAAAGAAAACGTGATATCATGCTCGGATATCCGCATCTTCTCTGATAGTCAAGCCGCCATTAAATCCCTGGACTCTGTCCGTACAAACTCTAGAACAGCCCTCAACTGTCGATCATCTCTGTTGGAGATGGCGCAACAGTTTAATAATCTCCTTTGTTGGGTGCCGGGTCATAGTGACATTCCAGGTAATTGTAAAGCTGATGAACTCGCTAGAAGTGGAACATTACTACCCATTTTACCTGAAAAGGTAAACATTGGTATACCCATCGCTACGTGTAAACTTTTACTGAAGCAAGATGCGTTGAAGAGAACAAACACAAGGTGGGAAAACATCACTACTTGTTTGGCGACAAAACAAGTATGGCCAAACCTTGACCTGAAACGCTCCAAGTGTTTAATATCTCTAAATAGAATGCAAATTAGCTCTACTGTAGGTGTCATAACAGGACACTGTTTAATAGGCAGGCACGCAGCGCGGCTTGGCGTACCTTCAAACGATTTCTGCAGAAGCTGCATGGACGAGGAGGAAGAGGAAACGATTCCTCACCTTCTCTGCACATGCCCTGCTCTTTCCCTCAGACGTAGGCTCCATTTGGGAGTTTACTTCTTTAACGATCCTAGTGATCTGGCAAACACAGACATTTATAGTCTCGCACGTTTCGTCAGGAGCTCAAAGTGGTTTTAGCGAGTAAGGAAGGAGTTTTTAAGATTCATGTGGTATCACAACGGACCAATTTTGGTCTAAGTGTGTCAGTACTTAGTATTGACAGCCACTTCTACCTACCTACCTACCTACCTACGACTACCAGATCCAGCACCGAAGAGGAAGGTTGCACTCAAACGCAGAGGCTTTATCTCGGAGACCATGCAAGCCGGACTGCAAGCACTGCACACGTCAAAAAGAGAAAGAGGTTGCTTCCATCCAGCGATTAAGAGCCGATCCCATTTACGGTGCTGCCCAACAAGAAGACTCGGATATTGAACCCATTCTTTCGTGGAAGGAACACCAAGAGAAACCAGAATGGGGTGACATCTCCGATAGAAGTCCAACTTTTAAAGCGTATTAGGCACAATGGGACTCACTTCATGTACAAGAAGGAGTACTAAGACGAAAGTGGGAATCCGCAGACGGCAAATCTTATGTGATGCAGCTAATAGTGCCTCGATCAAAAGTTAATGACGTTCTTCAAGAGATGCATGATGGAGCTTCCGGAGGACATTTGGGTGTCAATAAGACACTGGAAAAGGTAAGGCAGCGATTCTACTGGCTACACACAAGAGAAGACGTCGAAAAATGGAGCCGACAATGTGATACTTGTGCTGCAAGCAAGGGACCAGGCAGAAAAGTCCAGAGTAAGATGCAGCAGTATAATGTGGGCACGCCTTTTGAAAGAATTGCAATAGACGTTGCAGGCCCTTTTCCAGAAACCAGAAGCGGAAACCGATACATCCTGGTAGTAATGGACTACTTCAGCAAGTGGCCTGAGGCATTTGCCATCCCAAATCAGGAAACCAAAAAAGTCGTGGATCAGATTGTTTTCAACTGGGTAAGCAGGTTTGGTGTACCTATGGAACTCCATTCAGATCAAGGGAGGAACTTCGAGTCCAAAATCTTTCAGGAAGTTTGTACACTCCTTGGCATTAAGAAGACGAGGACAACACCGCTTCACCCACAATCTGATGGGATGGTTGAACGATTCAATCGGACCCTTAAAGAACACCTTTCCAAAGTTGTAAGCGACAACCAACGAGACTGGGATCGGCATATTCCGTTATTCTTGATGGCCTATCGAAGTGCGGTACATATACATAGCTCAACAGGACATACACCATCAGAAATCCTGCTCGGGAGCACGATACGACTACCAAGTGAAATCAAATTTGGATGTTCTTCAAATGAGCCACAAGGAATAGACGACTACGTGGACAACCTCAAAGAAAAGCTTGTTGACATCCACGAAAGGACAAGAGCAAATATAAAGCTATCAAGTGACCGGATGAAAACACGATATGACACAAAAGCAACAACAACAGGATACCAAGCGGGAGACCTTGTGTGGTTTTATAATCCCCACCGTCGCGGTCGGAAGGGACTTTCACCGAAGCTTCAACAAAATTGGGAAGGCCCTTACACTGTAGTAACACGAATAAACGATGTCGTCTACCGCATTCAGAGAGGATTAAGAGGCAAACTAGAAGTAGTTCACAGCGACCGTTTACATCGTTATAATGGTGGAGGAAGTGATGGATTTGCTCGAGACGATCAATGCTAAGAGGGGGGCAGTGTAATGACTTTCCAAATTTGAACTATAACGACTCCGAAAAGCAAACAAACGGACACAGTGCAAACATACCCTTATTAGCTATAATTATAGCAACTCTCAAACGCAAGAAGCGCCATCTGCCGGATTATGGCAGATTTACTAGCTGTCAAATAAAAGCTTTTGGAAGGGAAATTATTGGGAAATTTCCCCTACGGAAAGCTCTGGAAGCAGAGACCAGAATATTCTACTACTTCCCAGAAATTGGAAAACAAGTATAAAAGGCACATGTTTGAACGGCAGCGATACAGTTTGTTTTTAATCGTGAATGAATAAAGTTGGTTGTAATAAAAGTGAAAAGTAAAGTTTGTGAATTAATTCAGTGGTGAAGAATAAATCGTTTTGTTTGTCGTAAGAAAAGTAAAGTGTTTTATTTTGCGAAATAAATAAGTGGACGTATTGAATAAAGTAAATAAGTTTTATTAACGAACCTGAGAAAATATTACAATAGCTGTGTTTTTTTGATTGTCCAAATAAAAATGGGTGAAAAAAACGACAACAAAGCAAAACAATTTACATGTTAAATACAACAAAAACTATGTCCATATAGAGTTAGCTAAGTCCAGATAATTAACTGGAGTTAACTTTTGTCCCGATAAAATGGTATTGCCAGACTACCATTGTCGTTGTGTTATCGATAATTTGTATAGAAATGTCAAATGTTTGTTGGTAAGATAGTTCAGAACAAAATGGCAGACCAAGGCAAATGTTGAAATGTCCCGATGTCGTTTTTTTCGCCAAACTCCATATGGACATACAAAAAAATGCTGCTAATATTTTCAACATCAATTTTAAAAATAGTTCCGAAATTGTTGGAATTGAAACACTTTTGTATTTTTTATCAAGACAGTGATCCGAAGCACTCGACTGAAACATTTCGGAAAAAATTGGAGATTGAAATTCAGAAACATGAGATATTTAACGAAAGTGACTTGAAAAACTTATTGAATCAGTTCCAAATCGCCCTAAATCAGTTATAAGATAAAAAGAACTCCCTAAAAATTACAAGATTTTAAGAAAAGTTTATTAACCTTTTTACAATTAAAATGTCTGGGTCTATAATATTAAATCAGTTCAATCCAGGCATTCACAGTGCACGGACGTGTAAGCGGAACATTTTTAACAAAAACAAATAAACCACCCCGAAAAAAAGGAAAAGTCAAGTCAGGTCTACCTGCGGACTACCTAAGATATATTGCCCTACGGGTAATAAAAAGGGATTTCCCAAAATAGTTTAAATCCAGTGTTAATGAGTACTCATATTTTTTTATTAAAATAGTGTGTGCATGTTAATCTGTGTAGTAAAATAATTCAGTGTAAAGTGATAATCCGTTATAAAGTTAATCCTGAAAGCTAGCAGAGGTAGTAAAATGGCTGAACGCGTCACTATTGAAACTGCCTTAGCACGCGCGGCAAATTGGCGGACAACTCCAGGAGGTCACAAACAAGATCATCGATGCACCAATTGGAGACAACAGCAACCCGAAGATTGATGAAGACATGGAAACCGACCCAGTTATCAGCAGGGGCGAAGTAGCAATACCCATTACTGAGGAGAATCCATCCAGCGATGAAGAAGCCAATGAGACTTCAAGCTGTTCTGAAGACGGGAATGAATCACCCAAACCTGGACAGAAGCGACCCCGGAAGTCAGGCAAAGAAGCCACAGCGAAGCAACAAAAGAAGAAGCCAGCCTCAGTAGCAGTAGTGACGACGAAGCAACCAGCTTCTGCATCTACAGAGGCCATGCTTACACCAACCCAACCACCAGCACAGCTACAAACACAAACACAGTCAACCCCATTAACGTCAATCCAACCACCAACCCAGCCACCAGCACCAAACCATCCTCCAAAGACGAGCACAGCCAGCAACACCACCTCAACCAAGGGTCCAGGAATGCCACCAATTTTTTGTTTCTCTGGAAACATTGCTGAAATCAGCAGGTTCTGCAAAGGGAAACAATTAGGCGTGACATTCAAAAACCGCAACACAAAGACAACCATTATCAACGCTGCAAACAGAGAAGCCTTCGAGGAGATAAAGAAGTTTCTGAAAGAGAGAAAAATCCAATTCAACTCTTTCACGCCACGAGAAGACAGGAAGAACCTACTTCTGCTAAAAGGGATTCATTTCTCTTATTCAGCTATCGAGGTAGAAGATGAACTAAGGATTGAAGGATTAAATGTAGTGAAGGTAACACCATTCAAAGCTAAGAAGGGTCCTGGAAAAATCTACAACAACTTTGTAGTAGAGCTTGGAAAATCCGCCGATGTTAGTGAAGTCTACACTAAAAATCTGATAATGAACCAGAGAGTGCACTGGGAACGCTTGAAATCCAACGATTTAGTTCAGTGCAAAAACTGCCAGCGCTTTGGACATGTTGCCACCAATTGTGGACGCCAATACAAATGCAAGGAAGACCACGAACCGGGACTATGCAAGCGGAAGGAAAGCACAAGAGCTGACGTGTGGTGTGCAAATTGCCAGAAGGAAGGACATCCAGCTAGCTTTAAGGGTTGCCCAACTCTTAAAGCAAAACTTACAGAGAGGAATAAGGTTCTTGCAGAGAAAAAGGCGCAAAAGGATTTTGTGGCTAAATCCGCATGCATCGTAACCCAGCCTACAGTCAGTTTCGCTTCAATTGTGAAAGGAAACTCTACCAAAAGTCCAGTAGCAGCAAAGACTCAACAAGTGAAAGCCCCCATGAACAAAGCAACGAAGATAGCACCAGCCAGGACGACTGCAGCCAGAGCAACACCAGCAAAGGTATCCCAGCCCAGTGTGAACCTTAGCAATGAAGTTCCGCGGATTTTTGGATCCAACCTGCTCACGATCATCGAAAAAGCCCGGAGTGCTGTTCCAACAAACTATACCATGCTTAGCGAAGGTGAAAAGTCCGTGGCATTGGCCACCTTCATATTTCAAATATGCAACTAAAGAAAATCCGCATACTGACGTATAATGTTAACTCATTGTACAGCCTGGAGAAGAGGACGTCATTCAACATGTTCATGAAGAACAATACTCCGGATATCGCCCTTATTAGTGAAACCAACGTGATAAAGCGCAACAACATTAACATCGCGGGATACAAAACCTTCCGCCAGGACATAAAGGAGAATTCTAGGGGGACGGCAATATTCATAAAAGACAAATTCTCCCCCAACACCAGCGAAGTCATCATCCTAGGACTTCGGACCAGTGAAGCCACCACCATCACGATAACGTTAGGTAGAGGTGAGACGCTAACGGTCATCAGCATCTACTTCAAATGCAAATCCAGTGCAAGGAACATCCAAAGTGACCTGCATGTCCTTAACGGCATTCTGAAGCAAAGCACCTTCGGACTCATCGGTGGTGATTTCAACGCGAGACATCAACTGTGGCTGGATACAATAATCAACAACGAAGGCAAGGCAATTGTGGACTGGATGGAAGCCAACAGTGATGATCATTCTCTGGTGGTTATATCCCAACCTAAGCCCACCTTTCCCAGAACACCATCAACGTTGGACTTTTTCCTGGCTTCTTCAAACCTGGTGCATATTCTTCCGGAAATCCGGAACTATATCTGCACTTTAGTGCCCAGCGATTCGGACCATGAAGCTGTTCAACTATCGATCAACCTCAACCAACCTATTCTAATAAATATAGAGCCACCAGAGAACTTCATCAACTACAGGCGGCTGGATGTGGAAAGACTTCACAGGGACATTGAAGACAACATAACGCTTCCAGCCTCTAACCGAAACTTGCTGGACATCGAAATCGACGCAGCTATAGATGGTTTGGAACAGGCTGTATCTTATGCACTGGAAAATCAGAAGCAGCCTACGACGTCAAGGGATAGGTACCAACACCTTCCCGAGTACGTGCAAAATCTGTATGCGCACAGACAACGGCTGAGAAAACGTCTCCAAAGGATCCAACAAAGAGATTTCAATACGTCCAACAGCAACTACAGGGTAGTTTGGAGCGAATTGCAATGTGTCAACATAATGTTCCGAAATTCCATAAAACACCACAACAATATCCAGTTCCAGAAGAGACTGCAAGCAATTAAGCCAGGACCCGATGCCTTCAAAAACATTAATAGGATTATAGGAAAGCAGCCTACAATCCCGGAAACTATTATCAGCAACAACATTGAAGCAACATCAACACAAGAAAAAGTGGAAGCGTTTGCCAATTACTTCGAAGAAAACTTCACACCGAACCCGCCTGCAGACCCAGCATTTTTGGACGAAGTTGAGGAATCCATTCAGCAGACCATGCAGCCTAATCCAGAAGAAGTCATATTCGATGACACCAATCCAGCAAGTGACCCAATTGACAGCCCACATCTATGCAATCTGGAGGAGATAGTAGAGATTATTCACGAATCGAGGCCAAAAAAGTCAGCTGGACCTGATGGAATCTCCAACTACGTCCTAAAAAGGCTTCCACATATAGTGATGATCCTTCTCACAATCATCCTTAATAACTGCATCAATAACTGCTACTTCCCTCAGAAGTGGAAAACAGCGAAGATAGTGGCGATCCCGAAGAAAGGAAGTTTCAACTTGGTGTCCAACTACAGACCTATATCGCTTCTCAACAACATCAGCAAAATACTGGAGGAAGTAATCCTCTGGAGGCTCAAGAGGTTCTGCAGTGAAAACGCGATCATCCCTGACATGCAGTTCAGCTTTCGTGAAAAACACTCGACGCTTCATCCGCTGCTAAAGTTCCAACATGATATCACGTCAGCGCTCAACAGTCACCGTGTCACCGTTGGATGCTTCCTGGATGTCGAGAAAGCATTCGACAGCGTATGGATAGAAGCCCTTATTCACAAACTACATCTACTACACTTACCTCTGTTACTAATCAAAATTCTTTTTTCCTTTCTTTCTTTCAGAAAATTTTTCGTTCAACTGGACAACTGTAAATCAAACATAAAGACCATCAGAGCCGGAGTCGCTCAAGGATCGAAACTTGGCCCCTTTCTTTACAACTTGATGACATCTGACCAACCTGTCGCAACTGGATGTGAGAACCTCCTGTATGCTGACGACTCGCTCACCTACGCCAATTCAACGTCACCGCTACTCGCCGTGCGGAAAGTAGAGGCTCACATCAATAGACTCTTTGACTTCTACAGGAAATGGGGCATCCGGATCAACACCTCTAAATCGGAACTTGTCTGCTTCAGGAGACCCTCAACAGGCAGAGGCAGTTGCACTGCAGCGAAGTGCAGAAACATCGTTCTGAGGCTCCCAGATGGATCCACCATAACTGCCAAACGGAACGTCAAGTATTTGGGAATCCACTTCAATGAGTTGCTTAGGTTCAACCCGCACTCAAGAAGTGTGCTCAAAAGAGCCAGCTGGGTCTTTCACCGTTTACATCCCCTGATGAGAAAAAGAACCGGATTGAGTCAACAGACAAAAATATTGATGTACAAGCCAGTCATAGCCTATTGCTTCCCAGTCTGGTTCTCAATTTCCAAGACAGCCATGAAGGAACTTCAAGTGTTCGAAAGAAAAATACTTAGAATTTGCACCGGACTACACTTCGACCGCCAGCAACGGAAACACTACAGGAATGAGCACCTCTACACAGAAGCGAACATAATCCCTCTGGACAGGTACCTAGTGCTCTCTACAAAGAAGCTAATAGAAAACATCCACAGTCATCCAAATCAGCTGATAAGAAGTATGTCCACCGAGCAACGACAATCTGATCCGAGGTACCTCAGTGTGATGGAAACCCTGGACGACAACATTATCCCCATAGACAACGAGGAAACAGTTTCCTTCTACGCTGATACAGGGTCAGCCTACTACCGCGGCTAAATGCCAAACCTCCTAACAATCCACACCAAAATCACCACTAGACAACCGGGATGGAACACCCCGAGAATGAAAAGTCAACCGACGCTTAAATTAATTTTGACATGTCATCATCATCGTGTCCTGTAACCCCGGCTGGGGCATAGGGCGTCAACAAAACGTCTCCATCCTTCTCGGTCTGCTGCAAGGTACTTAAGCTGTGGCCACGTCTTTCTCTGGGATTCTGCTTCCGCTAAGACAGTTGATTTCCATGTTGTTCTTGGTCTTCCAACCCGCCGTGCACCCTGAGGATTCCATTCAAAGGACTGCTTTGCAATTTCATCGTTTGGTTTCCTCAGTGTGTGACCAATCCAACGCCATTTACGCTTTCTTATGTCGACGTCCAGCCGCTCTTGACTTGTCCTGCGCCACAATTCCTCATTTGATATTATTTGTGGCCAGCGAATCTTTAGGATGTGGCGAAGACAGCGATTCACAAAAGCCTGCAATTTCTTCGAAATGGTAGACGTGACTTTCCAGGTTTCACAAGCATATAACAGCACGGATTTGACATTGGATTCGAAGAATCTCAACTTAGTGCGTAAGGAGATTTGACTGGATTTCCAAATTGGGGACAGAGTACCGAAGGCAGCACGAGCTTTATTTATTCTACTTTTAACGTCCAGATCCGTACCACCGTTTGCAGAAACAATACTGCCAAGGTAGTTAAATTGTTCCACTACTTCAACTGGCGTCTCCTGTAAAATAATACGCTGCTGTGTGGAGCGGCCTGTGAGCATTATTTTTGTCTTTTTGCTGTTAATTCTTAGACCACTCGACTCTCCCTTCACTTGCAGTGTTTGGCACATCCCGTTCAGCCCACTGATGTTATTTGCCAGTAGACATATGTCATCGGCATAGTCTAAATGACTGAGCCTTTCGAACGGTCTCCATTGAATGCCCTGTCGCTCAGATGTACCAACACTGGCCGTCAATACGTCGTCCATCGCCAGCAGGAAGAGAATTGGCGATAGAACATCCCCTTGTCTTACACCCTGTTGCACTACGAAGGAGTCGGATAGCTGCCCATTGTGCAAAACAAAACACCTCGCGTTGTTGTAGGACTCTTTAATAATGGCAACAATTTTTGGTGGAATTCCTCTACCAAGCAACGATCTCCATATACATTCTCGGTTAACTCGATCAAAGGCCTTTTCAAAATCCACGAACATGAGGTAAAGCGGTGATTGATATTCCATCGACTGCTCGAGGACGATACGCAGGGTGTTGATATGGTCGACACACGATCGACCACTGCGGAAGCCAGCTTGATGCCTCTTGAGTGTAGACTCGATTCTATCCTTTATTCGCTCGAGTATGATTGTTGCCATTAGTTTTGGGAAAACGGACAAAACGGTGATACCACGCCAATTGTTGCAATTCTTTAAGTCACCTTTCTTTGGCAACTTAACAATCACACCATCCTTCCAGTCCCTGGGATAGCTTTCGTTTTCCCAAATGTTTTGTATCAGCGGATGTAAAATACTAGCCGCTGCTACGGGATCGGCTTTCAGGAATTCAGCTGGTATTCCGTCCAGTCCAGCTGCCTTGTTGTTTTTGAGGAGATTTATTGATGTACGAATTTCCGATTCTGACGGGGGTTCGATGTCAATACCCCTATAGGACCTGCGCATCTCGTTTAGTTGGGGCACTTCAGCACTCTGCTCAACTGAATCCTCATTTAGCAGGGCACAAAAATGGTCCTTCCATCTACGAAGCTGATCCTCAATTGATACCAAAAGTGTGCCATCCACATCCATTACAGGATGATTGGTGTTGCTTTTTTTCCCGATAACATCTTTGGCTATTTGGTACAATTCCCGGATATCTCCTCTTCTGGCAGCACTTTCCGCATTATCTGCGAGTCCATCCAACTTCACCCTCTTGTCACGTCTCACACAGCGGTAGACCATCTTATGTGCAATGCGGTACTCTCTTCGCAAGTCAGCCTTTCGTTGAACATCAGCTTCGGCATTTATTTGGATTTTCAACGATTTGCGAAGTTCGATCTTATCCCAGGTGTCTCGGGATATCCAAGAGTCTCTACGTCTCGTTCGCTTGGGTACAGTTTCGGATCCAGCCTCCATAAAAACACTTTTAATTTCACCCCACATCTCATCAATTGTTGAATTCTGGATTCCATTTAATGACGAGGCTCTGTCGTTAAGGGTGGTGACATAGTTTCGACATATGTTTGGGTCATTTAAAGCATTAGTAATGAATTTTGTGCTCCTTGCTGCATCCTGCGCTGGTTTTTGTACGGCAGCGGTTCGTAGTTTGAGACTCATCAGAACCAAATGGTGGTCGCTTCCCACATCGGCATTTCTTATACTTCGGACATCACACATAGACTTCCTCCATCGCTGCTGAATCATGATATGATCAATTTGGTTTTCGGTTTGACCATCCGGATGCACCCAGGTAATTTTGTTGCACGTCTTATGCTTAAATACAGTCCCACCTATCACAAGACGATTCGCGTTACAAAAGTCGACAAGCAAGTCACCATTTTCATTCCGTGACCCCACGCCATTTCTTCCCATCACGCGTTCCAGTCCGTAATTGTCTGAACCGACTTGGGCATTAAGGTCTCCCATAACGACTATGATGTCGGCTCTCGGAACACTACTGTACACCGAGTTAAGATGAGTGTAGAACGCGGTTTTGTCTTCCTCGGTCGCTTCATTTGTGGGGGCGTAGCACTGAACAATTGTGACGTTACGAATTTTTGAACGAAACCTTGCTGTCATTAATCTCGCAGAAATGGGCGCCCATGAGATCAAACTACGCCACGCTTCTTCGTTCAACATAATTCCGACACCATGCAGTCTTTGGCCACCCTCTCTTTCATCTTCGCCGGAATACAGCATTCTCGTCTGTCCAGTGTCTGATCTGTATTCAGCTCTTCCTCTCCACTTAGTTTCGCTTATGCCCAGGATACTGATCTTTAGGCGAAGCATTTCACGCTCAACCTGCTCGTATCTACCATCGCTGTACAAGGATCGAACGTTCCATGCTCCGATTTTCGTACGTATGCGGTAGCCAAAAGTAACATTTGCGCTTCTTGAAAGACTTCTTCTATTTGTCAACGATTCATTTATTATTATGGCGTCTTGATTGACGCTCGTACATGAAGGATGCCGCACCCCCAAATCCGATGTGCGGTTTACTGCAGCCGAAGCTACAGAAGGATTTTCTATAAAAAGATTACCTCTTGGGGACTCATTTCCATTTGTTGTCATAATTCATGTATTTGCATATATCCTTCCACCATGGTGTTTTCCGAGATATGATTAATAACATACATAAGCTCAGATTTGACAGGCACACCCGCCTTTTGTATGGTCAAACACATAACTGCTCGAGGCCGCCCACTATGGGAAAACAGACGCCTTTTGTAGCCGCCCAATATGGGTTACAGACGCTACCTGCTGCTGCCGTTGGCCTTTTACCAAAAAAAGCTCCTCCGCCACCAGACTATCATGCCGTTGACCGCCACCTGCAGTTCATCCGCCTTAAGGGGGCTTTTAACCATCCCGAGGACAAGTTTGTGCCCTGACCAGCATAGCTGGGTTGTCTGCTTATCCCGGCATCCATTCGGTCCCCCTGCACGTTAGCGTTACCCGCCCTCTACCACGCGGAGGTGTGCATAGGGATTTTCCTATCATTGAGCCTAGGGCCATATGGCGTCCTAGCACTCTCAAGTACTTTTAGAGGGCGACATGTACCTATTTTATATAATTATAAAATTTTAAACCTAAGACATAGTATAAAGTTAGGCCCCCTATGTGCCAACAAATGTAAATTTTTCAATGTATCTTATTAGTTGTAAGCCAAATTGTATATATTATGTTCAATAAAACAAATTGAATTGAATTGAATTGATATAATATTAAATGGTTTCGCTGTAAGATGAAATAATCATTTTACTTTGATATTTTCCCTTATACGTTTGTTTTCCAATATTTTATTTCAGATTTTGAAGTTTTTAAAACAAAAATATAATACTCTATTGAAAGTCAATTTCTCCTTTTTATTTTACTCGATTTTCTGCAGTTCTTCAAAGAAAAAGAATTTTGTTAAGGATGGGTCCTTTTCACTAAGGCTATCAAAATAAAGACTGTGTTCTTTCACATAACTGTTTAAAAAATTTAAAAAAACAGTTGATTTTTCAGAAATAACTGATTTCTAAAAAAATTACCAAGTTTCACGTTTATTTGATTATTTCAAAAACTGAAGGTTCTACAATCATGATTTTTACATTATTTGAAAGATATAAAACTGACCTTTCATTTGATGCCGAATAGATAGGGGTTTGTCTTACACTTCCTATGATATATGACTTTATTTGCTTATAAACGGACAAAAATCAAGCAGGAGATGCCTTCGAAATATGGACATAACTCAAAACCCCCACATACGACTTCCCTAAAACTTCACAGTTTTAATGTGCTCACCTTTCTTTTGATACCACTCTTGGTCATGCACGCTCTTGGCCCAAAAGTGCGTCATCTCCTTTATTCAAATGATTTCTTTCTTTCGTTAGCTATTTCATTTTGCGTGTGACAGATGTTGCGCTGCGTAAGGAAATATATAGGTTTTATAAAATGTTCGTAGCTAACTTTAAGAAATTATTTCCTTCTTTCGTGAGCTATTTCGTTTTGCTTGTGAAAGATGTTAAATGCTAAACACCAATGAATCGTACGTACTTGCTGTTATAATTCAAGTTGTTTCTAAAGCTGGCTTTATGTAAATAAATAAACGTGTACTCAAAACTTGATAACAAGATATGAATGATTGAAGGGTTTAAGTTTTTCTTACAAACGACCAGAAAATTTAATATCAAAGTTTTGGTTATAGTAATGGAAGTATAACGTATGATCTCTTAAAATCATTCATTCATTTATTTTCAAGTTCTTTTCATAACAATGTATGGAAAAAAAATGTCAAAGATTTAAACGTAAACTTCTATGTTCTTCACTTCAAGAATCAATTGATTCTCACTTCAAACCAAAAAAAAGGACAAAGATTCAAGAAAATCGAACAGTACGGTTTAGGCAAGGTCAACGTACAGACAATTAAGAAGTCTTTATAATGTAGACATAGTAGTTTAGGGGGTTCTCTATTATATCGTAATATAAGCAAGGTTTGATTTAAATCTCGAGTTATACTTTTTTATAAATTCAATATATGGCCTTAACTACTCATATGTTGCTAATTAGATTTGACAGGCTGTGAAGAACATATACGGAGAGTGTATCAACTCATTAAAATTTTGATATCAATTTTTTAAGTTGAGAATGGCATAGTGCAGCGGTTCCCAATCTTTTTTAGTCGCGGAGCACTTTTCAGGTGAAAAATCCTCGTGGAGCACTTCGTTGCGTGTATGCATAATTTTTCCAAACTATATCTGTGGTGTTTGGTAGAAGCATGATAACTCCAATTCAAAATTTGTGTCTAATCTTACATCAAGCTAGAGACTAAACGGGTGAACTGATTTTGAGACATAATTCTTCAAAGATTATCTTCATACATACATAAGTACGTCAAATTTGAAGAAAATTGGCAAAATCGTTTAGGCTCTAGCTCGATTTAAAGTGGACGTAGACGCAAATTTAAAACTGGAGTAATCATGTTTCTACCAAACACCACAGATATGAAGTAATTGCAATAACAAAGTTTCTTCCAGTATCCAGTGAGGACGATATGTCCGTTATGTTATGCATAATGCTGATAATCTTGTAGAATTTCTGACAACTATCTACTGCAACTAAATATCTGGCTCTGCAACGAGTAGGGATCTACATCTGCATTATGATTTATTTTGCTTACATCTTAGGCAGGGAATTCTGATTCGCACATGTTATGTATGTTGTTGCAAACGGCAAAACAATTATTTTAGTTTTATTTGAAAAAAATTGGATTCGTCCTTTAACACAGAATTCTAAGAAAGACTTTCTCGAAATTTTCTTTTATTACTGATGTCAAATCAGAAAAAAACACTCAAGCTGCAACGATGTTAGAGAAGGTGGCTTTTCCAGTGCGGCAGAACATGAGTTTGAAACCCAGTTTTCCTTAATGTTAGAGTGGTATTGCTCCGGAAAATATCAGTGGAAGCTGTCGAGAAAGCCTAGCAGGTGAATCTGAAACTCATTTAAAATATCGTCGGGATAGTCCGTCGGCTAGAAACACCAATTTGAGTGGCCAACGCTCAATACACAACCTGTCCTAAAAACAAAATTGTTGCCAATTATGAAGGTTCTGACTTCAGTTCTCATTTCGAAAAACTACGTTAGTGTTTTTCCGCGGGAAAGCCACCTTATTTCTGCGTGAAGAAGAAAGGACGTACATATGCAGACCACATACCCATTCCCATGTCATCGCTTGGTGTTCTATCTTAGGTCATGAAATAAAATTTAAAAATTATTGATTTCTTTTAAATGATTAGGCATGTTCAGACCTGAGCAATCTCAGTCTCGTTAACAGCATTCCCCAACAAAATTTCTCAGTTTTGCTGTCAAATTACTAAGGAACAAAAATATTGGATCTGCTTGCTCATTTTTTGATAAAGCAATATTTGCAGAGGTCTCTTAGATCTCATTTTTCTGAGCAAGCCTGATATCTCAAATTGCTAAGTTCAGAAGAGCAAAATGAACTAGTGAAATAGAATTTTGATATTTTTTTCGATCTTTCCGAGGAGCACTTGGATATTTAAAGTGGAGCACCAAGTGCTCCGCGGAGCACACTTTGGGAAACACGGGCATAGTGGGTAGTGCGCTGGATCGGTAATTGGGAGGACGTGAGTTCAAACCTCGGAAAAGTCATGTTAAGTAAGTTACATTTTTTCAAATAAAATAAAATTCTTCACATTTCAGAACGAAGAAAAACGAAGCCCCAAGCCTCTCATAAAGAGAAAAAATAAACAGATAAAATAAAATTAATAAAAACTAAATAGTTGAAAGCAAGTAAATTCTTTTTTAATGGAACTGCATTGAGTAGCTCTTATAAGGCCTTAATGCAAAGTCTTTATATGGCCTCTCACAGGTCTTATTATACAAGCATAATAACTTGTTTAATGTCAGCCAAAATGATTTGCTTAATGCCTGTTTAAGTTTCTATACAAGCCGGAAAATAGCTTGTATTAACACTTAAACAAGTTAAATTGTTAGTTGGGAACGCCTTGGAGGGGTGCCGCTATATTGATTTAAAGAGTGAATTCGTTTTTAACGAATAATATCCGTAATTTTAAATTTATCGAAAAAAATGCATTCCAACAAATGCATTTCTACAAATTTCAATATATGATATAATATAATTATAATATAAGCAATAAAAATGGAGTTTTCACTTTTTTAGTCAATTTTTTTTCTTTCAGTATTAACCGAAAATTTCTTTCAAAAGTTCTAGTAATCACTATATCCTACAGTTTTGTTCTTAACATTTTTATAAGCAATTATTGCTTACCAACTGTATTGCCTGAAAGGTATCCGCACATCATTATAATAATTATAAGTGTTCAAAAGTGTGAGTGGGGTTTTTTTCAATATGGAAACGGGAAAGACATTTTTTATTTTTGAGTTCGTTGAAGGACTAGCTCAAATCCAAACTTTTGACCATCAACTCCTTTCAGGGTTGCCGCTATCTTCAATTAAGGAGTGAACTTTTTAATTTTATCGACAAAATACAAATGCAGTCCTGACAAGAAGAATAAGTTTAATGAATTGGTAAAAAATTCCACATTTGTTCATGTTTTGTATATTTAAAGAGCTATAACCAATTTTAAGCAAAAAATGTAGCTCACATATTTTTATTCAATTTTTGTTCAGTGCTACGTAAAAAATTTTAAGAATCAGAAAATGGTCTCACAATTTATAAAAAAAAATAATGTTTTTTTTACTTAAAAGTTGAACAATATAAATAGACTAAGAGCCCACAGCAGATTTTGGGTGTGAGTGATAGCAAAAAATGAAGTACCTATAGGCGTCGAAAGCTTCATTAAGGCTATTCAAAAAAAAAAAATCAATGTCTTACAGTCCGCAACTGGGGCCTTTGCGAATAACAGTGCATTGAAAAAAAAAATATGAATGCAATTTCGCGAAGGTTATCGTGTTAGCCGAAATTGGTTTTCACCCCTCCCTAGATAAGCTCCGTGGTTCCCATATCAGAGAATCTGAGATCATTTGAGTGTTTAATTCGCCCTGCTAGACTGTTTAAAAAAACCTTTTTTCACTTAGCATTTTTAATTTTTTAAACGGTCCGGTAGAGCGAACTATACACTCAAATGGTTTCAATGGTGATGTGTGAACAGAGGAGCTTATCTAGGGAGAGGTGAAAACCACCAATTTCGGCTAACACGATTACCTTCCAAGGTGCATTCATATTTTTTTTTTTCAATGCACTGTTAATTCCAAAGGCCCCAGTTGCAGACTGTAAGACTTTGATTTTTTGAATAGTAGCCTATTAAATAGACCGGAAAATGAGAGGTATAAAGGAACAATTACGTGCAAGGGTTTTTATTATTGAATATGTTTGTTTGGCCCATAAGCACGCTTAAAACCAAAAATGCTACTAAATTCACCCATGCGTTTCTGAGAGAATGGTCACACTGGCCACTTTTCCGTATTTTTGGTATAAAGCCTAGTACGCTGCTGATGCGAAACGAAATTTTTAGTTGGTCTCCAACAAGACAACGAAATGTTTACGAAAACGCAGCGAAAAAATATTCATTGACAGTTACACCAATTCAAAAATTCAAAACAAATGCAACTGAAAAAAAAGAACACAGACAGCTACGCTGTAATGAAAGAAACAACAAAAATACACACGAAAAAACACAAATGTCATTTTTCCGCACACAATAAATGACCTGGGGGCCGATTCTGGTTCTGTGAAAAAATGAAACGAACAATTTTTCACGCTTTCACACTAATTCCGATTCCCGTTCTGTGAAAATGTGCAACCAAACATCAAAAACTTTCATTATGAATAATTTGCTTTCACGCCGTCATTTGGAAGCGAATATCCAAAATGAAAGCGTGAATACGAACAAGCAATGACAAATTCAATCATATCTCTCTCCCCCCTGGGGGCCAATTCTGGTTCTGTGAAAAAGTGAATCGAATAAATTGTTTTTACATTCGCTGCCAACCATTGCTTTCACTTTTTCGATTCATTTGCCACAAATACGCTTTCATTTTGGATATTCGCTTCCAAATGACGGCGTGAAAGCAAATTATTCATAATGAAAGTTTTTGATGTTTGGTTGCACATTTTCACAGAACGGGAATCGGAATTAGTGTGAAAGCGTGAAAAATTGTTCGTTTCATTTTTTCACAGAACCAGAATCGGCCCCCTGGGTAATTAATTGTGTGCGAAAAAGAGTGTAGACTTCTCCAAAAAATATGCAATAATTTTCAATTTTGTTCATCAAACAGCGTACTGCAAAACGAAAAGTAAAACTAAATTTTTCGTTTATGATTTCGTTGTGTCATTTTTGTATGGGATTTTTCGTTTCGCATCAGCAGCGTACTAGGCTTAACTCGAAAACTAAGCCAAGTTTGACAATTTTACATATAATACTCTTTGTTCAAAATTAAATTTTCTATTGGAATGGATAGTTCAAAAAATTTTACGAACAAATTTAAGCAGGAAAAGTTAACAAAACCAACTTAAAAAAATCAAAAAATCAAGGATATCTAAATTTTTTAATAAATTGTGCATAACTTTTTTTGAAGCAAAGATAGAGTCAAGACATGCACAGACAAAACAAAGTAGAAACTAAAGCCCTTAATATGGCATGTTCAAAAATTAATATTTGTTCAAAATTGACAGAGATATTCCCATTCAAACCTTATCATTTCTTATAATTTTTCTCAGTTTTGACCCGAAAGTCCCTTTTTCGCTACAATATGGCAAATTTCAGTTTCGTAAAAATGTTCGAAATCAAAATGTTGATATTATATGACATTAGAACTATAGAGAATTTATAAAAAGGATGTAAGTTCGCAATTTCGTTTTTCGGCTGTTTTTAAATGCGTTCAGACCTACAGACCGAACGGCTGGTCCGATTAACATAAGATTTGGTATTAGGTGGTAGGAACGTTAAATTTGTCATAAAGTACCAAAAAATAGGCTTTCGGGCAAATATTGCGGAAAATGATAAGAAATGGTAAAGTTTGCATGGCTATATCTCTGTCAATTTTTAAATAATATGGCTTTTTTGACATGTCATATTAAAGCCGTAAGACTCCAGTTTACTTTGTTCATGAATGTCTTGAGCGTATCTTTGCTTCAAAAAAAGTTATGCGCAATTTAGAAAAAAGTTTAAAAATCTTTAATTTTTCGATTTTTTGTATGTTGATTTTTCTTTACTTTTCCTGCTTAAATTGTTTTAAGATATTTTCCAAACTATCCATTTCGATAGAAAATTTAATTTTGAACAAAAAGTATTATACGTAAAATTGTCAAATTCGGCTTAGTTTTCGAGTTATACCAAAAATACTGAAAAGTGGCCAGTGTGACCATTCTCTCAGAAACGCATGGGTGAATTTAGTAGCATTTTCGGTTTTAAGCATGCCTATGGGCCAAACAAACATATTCAATAATAAAAACCCTTGCACGTTATTGTTCCTTTTTAAAAGGTTTATTCAATAGGCTATAGCCCTTAATGAAGCTTTCGACGCCTATACTTCTTGTTTTGCTATCACTCACACCCAAAATCTGCTGTGGGCAGTAGCGGATCCAGAATTTGGCTGTGGGTGGGGGCTTGAGGCTCCTATTTTAGACATATAAATGCACAGTCTCTGAATCCTTATTTTCTTTTCTCAGAATGTAAGCCAGTCGGCAGAGTCAACCAATTTTTCATATTGCAAAAATAATGAAAAATTGTATGTTTGGAAATGGAGCAGCTGTAAATAATTCGTGTGCTTCAGCGGATATTTTGAAAAACGCGCTTTAACCTTGCATATAGATTTGTCAAGAACGTCACACGGTACATAAAGTTGTTAGGATATTTTTAAAGGAAATTCAAACACCAACTAAAATGCTAGCTATAACATTTTCAGGAGAATTTCACATTATATTCTCTGAATAAAAATTTTACTAAATCATTTAAAATTTTTTTTTTTTAATATTTTAAGTAGGTACATCTGATAAAATAAAATGGGTTTTTCTCTTTGGACTTGATACCTAAATAGTTTTTTCTTGTATATTTCTCGTTTCCGATTTTAATTTTAACATAAAGTCCACCTAAATCTCATGAATAAAATCAGCTGTCACTATTTAGCTCGGGAATAATGTAGCGAAAAATGATTGCATAAACTAAATTTATCTTAGTGATGTACAGTAAGAAACGAAAATTTAATTGGAGATGTGTAACGCTCGGCTAAAGTACTAGGCAACATTTTGGAGAGAATTTCTTATGGGAGCAAAATTTTAGCGCGTTCCAAAGATTTTTCTTTAAAAATGTTAATGATATTGGCTAAAGCAACCTTAACCACGCGCCATTTTGTTTGAATGATCCTACCATTTCTTATTATGATAATATTTAATGATTATTTATTTGCTTATTAATTTAATTTAATTTATTTATTATTTTAAAGAAAACCAAAAGGAAACATAAGAAATCGTCAAAATTCTTGAACTGCAAATCTTTAGTTTCAATTTCGAGGACACTGATTGTAAATCTTGTAATAAACAATAATTATTTGATTCGGTTTCAGTTCTTGCAAACTATCGATACAAAAGTTATCTTTTTGCATCGAAAACACAAATTTTAGAGAAAAATAAAATCTAAAATTTGTCAGGGGTCAGCTAAGCCCAAAAGATATTATAAGAACAGCTTAGGAAAAAAGGTGACATTTGCTCTTGTAATCAAATTCAATAGGATCCTTAATGATCCTAAGCTGAACGTTCAATCAGCTAAAAACAACAGCACGCTCTACTGAAAATTTTACCTGAAAAGGCATTTTCAAGACAAACAGTAATTTTTTTTTATACAGACACCTACATATCTAAATTTCGGTTTTCAATTTCGGAAACAAATTATTAAAAGAAAATACCAGGTGCTTTCCTTTATCCTTAAGCTATTCAATTGGATTGAACATGTTAATTTGCTGAACTAACCTCGTTTGTTTCGCTCGATGCTCCACGGGCTTGAACACAAACGCAGCACTTTTTTCGTCCACCTTGTTTTTTCGTCCTTAAGAAAAAACTGAATTTACATGTAAATTGTTATTTTTATTTAGTTTCCTTGACGTTTGGGAAAACAACAGCTTACATGCAAAATTGTCTTTAAGGCTTGGGAAAAAACACAGCCTAGCTACATGCAAATTTGCTAACCTCATTCTCATTTTTTTTTTCAATTCCCATAAAGTTTGGAAAACCACATTTCAGGCCTAAATTAGTTAGCCCCGTCCCTGATTTTTTGTCCCTCTTGTAGGGCTGGGAATAAAAAGAGCCTTCGTTTGAATATTCATAATTGATTAGTCTCATCTTCGTATTTTCATCTAATTCCTTCGAGGGCTTAGAAAAACATACTTCCATGCTAATTTTTCAGCCCCAACCTTGTTTTAACAAATACTAAAAAACCCAAATATTATGTATGATTTAAGGTAGCATTCCTTTTTAATCAAGAGTTTTTAAAAATTTAAGGTTTTAAAACGAACACCAAACTGAAGCATCATAATGTATTATATTTAGCTTTTAAATTAATTGTACGAATCTACTTTGGGGGGGGGGGGGCTTCAGCCCCTATAGCCCCCCCTCTGAATCCGCCACTGGCTGTGGGCTCTCGGTCTAAAAGATAAGGCCACAAGCTGGAGAAACCAACGATTTTATTTTAAAATTAAATTTTAACAAAATCAAGCCCAATCAGAGCATTTTATGAACTGTGATCTTTCGATCACAATGAAATTTCTTTATAAAGATTTGTTGTTCGTTTTGAGGGTTGTCATGCGTTTAATTTATTTTACTGTAAATAAACGTTAAAATCGATATCAATTTATCAGCTCGATTACAGAATCCGACGAATGAATTGCGGAGGGAATCAGACTCAATTTGGACATTTTTACTATGAGCCAAATGTCAAAATTGAGTCTGATTCCCTCCGCAGCTCATTCGTCGGATTCTGTAATCGGGTGTATATTTTGATTAATTCTTACGAAAAAAAAATACAGGTTTTTCTTAAAAGCCATTAGGTACATAGGTAATGTATGTAGTACTATATTTTCAAAAAATTAAAAACTCAAAAAAATTGTTTTTTTTTTTATAAATTTAGATTTCAATCTACGAGTGATTTGATTCGTAGCGATTTGATTTTTTTCGTAGCGAATGGAATACGATCTCAGCTTGTATTTAAACCAGAGATAAATCTGCAAATTTTGTTTGTTATTTTTCCTTTATTTAAAGGGATTAACCATCAAGATCCGATCAGTAGATCCAAAGTTATAAGCGAATCAAAATTTCCCTACAAGAAAATCATTCATCAAATCACATTTCTTTTACCAAAGAAAGTTCCAATTCAAAACAAAAAGATCTTTACGAAATCACATTCACAACCTGCAAACTCCGAATACAAAACAAAACAACCACCAGCCACATAGACGCCAGCCAAACCAATGCACACAGAAACAGCAGCTATAAAAAAAACAACACACACACAACATGAGAATTGCGGAAGTCCACGAAACCCAACAAATAAAAATAAAATAAATCAAGGGGAAATAGAGTTCACGAACAAAAATGACAACAGAGTGAAAGAGATGCGTGTACCTTAGGCGCCAGTTATAGCTATCATTAAAACTCATCATTGAACATTTTAATGATTGATTTTGAGACGTTTAGAAAGTAAAATCATTTATTATTTTGATGGACAAATAAAGCTTAAGACTTAATTAATATTTCTAGCCAAAAAAATAATTCAAATAGGCCCAACTTTCCACAAAAATTGACTTTTAATTTTTCAATGATCATTGGTAAGGTAGTTCAATCATTAAAATAAGAAAAGTCTTTTTATGTGGAAAGTTGGGCCTATTTGAACAATTTTTTGGGCTAGAAATATTAATTAAGTCTTTAGCTTTATTTTTCCATCAAAATAATAAATGATTTTACGTCCTTAACGTCTCAAAATCAAACATTAAAATTTTCAATGATGAGTTTCAATGATAGCTATAAACTAGCGCCTTACCTAATGAGAATGAGAAACGAAAAAAAGAGATAAAAGCAGGAGTAAATTATTATTAATCACAACCTCTCCGTAACCCTTTTTTATGTTCTTGTTCTTAAGACTTGCATTTGGTTATTATCTGTTTTTTTTTTTTGTGCGGTATGTACTCGTCGGAATTTGAAATTCCATCCATTGTGGAGGCCCAGGCTGTAGGGCTGTAGCCCCGGCTGCCCTGCCGTGCCTTAAATCCGGCACTGCGATGGTCCCATTGGCCTAGCTCAAAGATGTTATGCCAACTTCACACACGTATTTGCTTTGCCCTTCGGTTTGTACGAAAAAACGACGTTGAATATAAAATAAGCTTTTGTTGGATGACAGATATTGCAGCAACTCGACATCGTTATTTTCGTCACATCTTGGTAGGTATTTGCAGTATGTTGCGTCGTTTTCCATTGGCCTTCTGAATCCATCAGGAAACCTGATCATTATCAAATCAATTTTTAAAAAAGAAACTTAATATTCAAATATTCTCTTGAAAAAGAAGTTTTTGTTTAATTTCTTATTCCACTACAATAATATAATAATTACAAATTTGTTTTATTTTTCTTCAAGTATTTATGTGATTCATGAGATCACACCAAATATCCTTTATAAATTATTAAAGTGAAAACTTTCATTGTTTGAGTCTGGTGCTGACATCTTCATTGTGTTTACTAAAACAGAAAATTTGATATTTACAGGAACTTAAGTCCAATATTTTTGTAATAAAATATTACTTTTACACTTACTACAAATCTGTTTACTTTATAACGTGGACGGGTCGGCTGATTTGATTGAGTTTCTTTCATATTCTCAAATTTCGCTCGTATTCTAGAAAAACAAATAAAAAATAATTCATTAAGAATAAAATTATAATTATACGTTCATCATTATAATATATATGGGTCAATATTTCAAAATATTAATATTTCAGTCTCCTTCATTTTTGAACCGAAGTACAAAATTTTATTATAAGTTTGTTAATTGGATGACTTGAAACAAACGGGTTCTAATACTCGCTCTAGAAAAAATAAAGTTAAAAAATATATCATACCCGCTATCTCCATTTAACCACCCAAAATGTCATTCCCCTGACGTGTCCCCAGGCCTACTTACCACACTGTCTGAATTTTAGCAACGAAACTAAAAACGATACAAAAAATCTAATGATGCAGTCTTTTTAATAATATATGCATCCTTTCTAAAAAATAGTTAAATGATTTTTAGTTGCGTTATTTTTTTAAATAGGAGCTATTAAGTAAGTGTCCCCCATAAATTGATCATTTATATCCCACCAATGGAAATTTAAACAAAATATATATAGGCTCAAAATAGAAAACTGATTTTTTTTGTTGTTTAACGTTACAGAATTGTTCTTTATGAAAATTGAAGTAAGGGTTTCAAAAAAACTTTGTTGTCTTTTTTATTCGTCAAGCGAAATTGTCATTCCTCTAACGCGTGTTTTTCACTAAACCGTGTGGTATAAAAATTAAAGAGTTTTACTCGTCTGTGTCTTTTACAAGGGCCTACGTGAAAAATAATATAAAACAAATTATCTTATTTTGGATCTCTTTCGAAGACTTTATTGTCTCCCCTACCGGTGAGTACAATTTTAGTACATGTTCTGCCTATAAATTACTTGAGAGACTACAAACAAAATACCTTTGGTTTTCTTTTTATATACCAAACTTCATTACCACACTGCACTACCGAGTACAACAACTTTACATTACCTTCTCTCAAGCATATACACAAACCCTCATATTAAAATACCTCCATCCACCACAAGAGGGACTTATCAGAAAATACAACAATCTGCTATTCGACAAGTGTTGCCCACTAGACAAAAAATCGACCACGATTGGAAACATTGAAAATCGTAAATAAACTAAATTATAAAAAATAATAATCATACAAATAAATTAAAGGCAGAAGCAGAGGCAAAATCCATTAACTTCTTTTCAATAATAATAATGTCGGTGTGCACTCTGTGTGAAAACATTAGCGACTATCTGATCGAATCAATTATGTGTCATGGCAACTGTCGAAGACTATTTCATATCGCTTGTATCGACGCTCCGTTTAGCACTATAAAGCTATTTAAGGAAAGAAAATCATTTTATTATTTTTGCGACGCACGTGTGTGACCCATTTTTACACACTAATATGACTAGAGATGTACTTCAAAACACACATAACCTTGATAATCTACAAAAACAATTAAATTTTCTTACCAAAAAGGTTGAAAGAATAATAGTCAATGTTCCTATTCCTATATCGCATCAAATGGAACCAGTTAACGAACAAAGCTATAATATAAATAATCCACCGCTAGTCGATTCAGCATCATTAAAACGAGAAATTGATGAAATTGATACCGATCTTTCTCAAACTACTCCATTAACGAAGAAACCTGCCACTTTATGTATCACTGAATCACCATCACCACCTATACAAAGTCCTCCACCTCCTTCAATGTCATCATCTTCATCACCCAATGTATCCGTGCATACCGTAGAAGCAGCAAATCCTACATTCATATCAACATCAGAATCAACAACAAATTCGCCAAAAACTTCAATTGAATGCCTAACCACATCTTTATCATTTAAAACTTCAAATAAGGCTTCTTATCCTCAACCATTTAGAGACATCCATTTAATATCACCTATCTTATCTGGACTAAAAGTAGTTGAAGGCCATCGAACTTTATTTATTTCTAAGCTCGACCCTTCAACAAACGCCCTTGACATTAAAAATTTTATTTTTAATAAAATTGGAACATCGACAATTATAAAAGTTGAGAAAATGATACATCGTAACTATTCGAAATATGCATCTTTTAAAATACGAACCCCAGACTCAATTTTTGGTATTCTAAACTCTTCATTATTATGGCCTAAGGGTATAATCATGCACGAATTCAAAAATAAACAATTTAATGAGAAAAGTACATCTCGCAACCCTTTTCGAGAGACCCGGACAATGCTAAATCACCAAAGAAGCAGCTTCAACAAGTACTGATTTATTACCAGAATGTTAATGGTTTAAGGACTAAGATCAACACGGTCTATAAAAATATTAATAATCTTCCTCACGATGTTATTGTAATGACAGAAACTTGGCTGAATGACACATTCTTAGATTCTGAACTCTTCGACACAAACTATCAAATCTTCAGACGAGATCGACACCATTCAAACGACTTGGACACTGTCGGTGGTGGAATACTGTTAGCAGTGAAGAACTCTTTAATATGCACTTTGGTTGACATTTTTGAATCTTCTGATGTAGAAATAATATGTATTAAAATTAAAATAGAAAATGGTCAACTCTTCATCATCTCCGTTTATATACCTCCAAGATCTACCAAAAATATTTACGAAAACTGTATAAACTGTATACATAAGTGATGAGCTCTTGATCTTAGGCGACTTTAATCTTTCGAACCTGCAATGGACCAAATCTACAGACTTCAACATTTTATCTCCTGTTAACCCGTCGTGTGCTAATGAGTTCACTATTATTGATGGTTTAGCCTCATGTGGACTTAGTCAATTCAATGGAATTTCTAATCGCTTCGATAAAATACTAGATTTAATCTTTTTCTCTGAAACAATAAACGCTGATATATCTGTAACACATGCCGATATTCTATTATTAGATGAGGACCGGCACCATCCGGCCCTAGATATAATGCTGAATTTAAATATGTGCAATATTCTACCTAATCCAAATGAAAAACTTGAGTTCAATTTCAAAAAATGCAATTTTGATCAACTTGTTAATTTATTGTGTAATGTTGACTGGGATCAAGTGTTTCTAAATTGTAGTATTAAAATTTTATAATGTACTTTTTAATTGCTTTTATGAAACTACTCCATTACGAAAACCTTGCATTAGTACTAAAACACCACCATGGTTTAATAATCAACTAAAAAACTTAAAAAATAAAAGAAACAAGGCATGGTTAAAATATAGTAAATCCAGAGCTGATGAAGACTATAGGACATACTCCGAACTAAAATTTATGTTTACAGACTATTCTAATTTCTTACATTCAAGCTCATTACATCGCTAAACAGAAAATGATCTTAAACGTAATCCAAAGAACTTTTGGAATTTTGTGTCTACCAAAAGAAAATTTGATGACTACCCTAATTCTTTGTCTTTTGAAAACGCTATTAGTCACGACTCAGAAGTGATTGCAAATATGTTTGCAAATTTTTTTAAAGATGCATTTGTAGTATCTGGTTCTCACGAACTCTTGGATCCACTACTTTCTAACAACAGTTTTTCACACCTTAACTCAATTAATTTTAGTGTGTGTGATAATTCAATTATCCAAAGTGTACTTGAGCTAGATGATTGTTTTAGTCCTGGTCCTGATGGTGTACCACCATGTGTATTAAAGAAATGTGTTGCTCAGTTGTGCTATCCTCTACATATTCTTTTTAATGAATCTCTTAAAAGTTCAATCTTCCCTATTCTGTGGAAAAGTGCATTTATAACACCTGTTCATTAAAAAAGGGTCGAAAAATGACATAACAAATTACCGCCCTATAGCCAAACTTTCTGTTATTCCAAAACTGTTTGAATCCATAATCTGTAATGTATTGTCTTTTAATTGTACATCTATTATTTGTGACAACCAACATGGTTTCGTTAAAAACAAGTCAACTGTAACAAACCTGTTTCATTTTACATCCTTTTGTCTTGATTCCTTTGAAGATCGAAAACAAGTTGATTGTATCTTTACCGATTTTAGTAAGGCTTTTGATAAACTGTGCCATAAGACTTTGATTAATAAACTGATGGCTTTGGGCTTCAATGAATGTTTCTTAAAGTGGATCTCGTCCTACTTGATGAATAGATGTTATAGTGTGAGATTTCGTAATGAGCACTCTGATCATTTTATAGTCAACTCTGGTGTTCCTCAAGGTAGCCACTTAGGCCCATTATTATTTATTTTATATATAAATGACTTGAATTCAATTATTCAAAATTGCTCTTTTTTTATATATGCCGATGACATTAAAATTTTCAAAAGTGTAACTTCTATAAATGACTGTTTAAAACTCCAAGAAGATCTTTATAGGTTTAGGGAATGGTGCAATTCAAACCGTCTCCTATTGAATATTGACAAATGTAAAACAATGTGTTTAACACGCAAACAAAATGTGATAACTTTTAATTATATGTTAGATTCTTATTCTTTATGTAGATTATCTGTTTTTTCTGATCTGGGTATTGTTCTCGACACAAAATTAACTTTTGTCGACCACTATAACTATGTCATTAAAAAAGCCAACAAAATTCTGGGATTCATAAAACGATTCTCTCGTGATTTCAAGGACCCATACGTTCTAAAGCTTTTATATGTATCTCTTGTAAGGCCAGTACTTGAATATGGATGCGTGGTATGGGCCCCTTACTACACAGTACACATAAACAGACTTGAAAGTATCCAGAGAAGGTTTATGCGCTTCTGTCTTCGCTTTCTGCCGTGGTCGCATAGACAAGCCTTACCTCCTTATTCTCAAAGACTCACGTTAATTAATCTTCCTTTACTCTCAAAACATAGACAATATATACAGCTATGCTTTATTATAAAATTAATCAATAGGTCAATAGTATCTCCATCAGCTCTGTGTCGTTTAAATTTCAGTTACAGTCAGGCAAGCTTAAGAAGACAGTTGCCCTTATGTCCGATCTTCAGTAGAACAAATTATGGTGTGAATAGTCCATTAAATCAATTGATTTCAGTCTTCAATAAATATTATTGTGTATTTTCTTCTATAAACGACAATGTTATTGTAGTTGACTATATTTATTTAAATTGTAATGTAATGTAAAATTAGTTTTGTAAGCTTCTATCGTTAGTTATTTAACGAATAAATACATAAATAATTTTCTAATAACCTCCATTTAATTGTCATAAAACACCCTTCGGAGTCATTCCCCTAACATCATTTTTTGTGTCATTCCCCTGACTTTCAAGTTTTCATTATAATGATTGATTGCGTTTTGGTAACTCTAGAAGAATCAATAATATTACATTTAAACATATTTACAGTATTTATAGTAGTTTTGAATTTTTTCACATTTTCTCGGTCAAAATATCATAAAAAATACGATTATTACTATAAAATGTTTAGTCTCGCAAAATTCTTGAATCATGAGAGCAAGTTCGTGCAACATAGTCGTGGATGCTATTTTTCATGTTAGTATTTGTTCTTCTTTTTCTTTACACTCCTGAAACCATTCGCAAAATTAAATATCCATCTAATCAACGGAGTAAATTTAAATTTTTGTCATTCCCCTGATACAAGATCATTTCCCTGACTTAAGAAACCGTTAGATTTGATCAAATATTATGACTCCTTGGGGCATATTCATAGATGTTTGCTAAACTCTTGCTTAGTTGTTACTAGGCAAGTCCGGAGTTTAGGCTATTCATAAATGAATTTAAACCTAAGCTTAGGTCTAAACCTGTGGTCTAACTTTAAACATATGAAATGCTGTGTTTAAATAGTTATTATCACATCCAAATGTCAAATTTGATTTTTTTTTGTGAATTAAAAAGCTGAAAAAATAATGTATATCAAATAAAATAGGTAGTACGTAAGCTTATCGTCCTGAAAAATGTCGATTGATACCGCAATTCGAGAAGATATGGATATTTTATATGAGTCTGAGTAATGAAGTGAATTGCAAAATGTGCCAAAAAGAAAAAAAACATAGAAAAGGGAGAATAGAATAAGAAAAAACTTCCTTCTCTGGTTACGACCAGTTTTCTTGGCGTTCGCGTTTTATATTGTCTTTGTTGTTCATCTTAAAATATAAAAGAATATTTATTCGAGTTTCCTTTTTGGATTTCTCATTTAATAGTTTTGTTTATTTTTTACTTTTCTTGAGGAAGGTCCACAACAAATTTACACTGGGAATATAAGTTTATTTTTTTGTTTTCTTTGAACTGTCATCATTTGAAGTATAATTGTAGTAGAGCACAACCTTAACCTGGGGTTCTACTAAAAACAGCTGGGAAATTGACTATGAATAAGAGCTGTGTTTATTTAACCAACAAGCCTTAAACTATCAAGAAATCACGCCTTTAGTAATTCTCTATGAATACGCCCTCTTGTTTTAAAGTGGTTATTATAGAGTTATAAAGAGACATAATTGTTCGTCTACCAAAATAGGTTCTTTTGAGCGAGGGTCCACTTTAGAGTGAAAAATATTAATGTTTTGAAATATTGACCCATATGTAGTGTAAATTATAACACGTTATATTCGATCAGTGATCGTTTAAATTCATTGGGCCTTACTAATAATCAAACACTAATGTCGACTATTAGCTAACTTAGAGGTTAAACTAAAATGTGGAGCTTAAACAGAATGCTACCAATAAACAATTTTACCCTTTTGCTAACAAAACCCTCAGACTTTCCTTGAATCTACTACAATTTGCATCAAATTCCATCAAACAAACCCGCACACTACCATAACACAAGTGAAAACATCCCAGCAAACATTTTTGTGAACGTTCATTGAACTTTCAGTGAAAATGAAGAATATATATTCGAGAAACACTCACTTCAGTGAATCAAATGTGAATATACTCAAATATCCCATCACTTTTACCTCATACGCGGGGAAGGGGATTTGTGTTGATTTTTTTCATAGTAAAAAATATCGATATTCTTATTTCCTTCATATGATATGAATAAAAGTGAACGCGCACAAGCGATCCTCAAAAGAGGTATATCTTGGGTGCGTCCATTTTTATTCACATAAACTGAATGTCCCTTTCAGTTTGTTTTGAAAAGCCATAACGGGACCTAGTCGCGCCAAAACTGAAACAAAAGTTATGCAAAGAGGAAATTCGTCATTTTCAGTAAATTTTGCGCAATGTTATTGTACGGACGGAACTACATATATCCATTGTGGCAGTGAAAAAAAAAATAAAAAAAATATAAATTGAATAAATTAACAAATAAACATATAAGGTGATAAAAATAAATAAAATGATCGCTTAAAAGCAAAGAAACCTTCAAAATGATCGTACAAAGTATATATAAAGTTGTACATACATTTTTGCATGCTTCCAATCCATAAACTTACCTACGTATAACTAAGTATTTATTTCTTGACTTAAGTACATACATTTTTGTATACCAACCTATCAATAAACTTACAAATAATTAAATATTTTCCTTTTTTTCTTGAGTTAGGTATATAAGTACATTAAACAATCGAAATTTGATGACGACGATACTGTTTGTTTTTTTGGCGTCTTTTTAGCATTTTGTATAACCACACTGAAATAATATTTACATTCTATGGTATACATTCGGATTATTAAAGAATCATTATAATGAATTAAATATAATTCAATTTATATTCACTAAACTGAATGAGGAAACCCCAATTTATGTTCATATTAATGAATCAAATCTGTCTCATTTAAATGATTCAAAAAAGATTCATGAATTGTTCAGTGAAATGAATATATAAGCGTCCTATTTACATTCACTAAAACGAAGAATTACTCTATTATTAATGAAACATAAAAACGATTCGAATTCGAAGTAATGCTACCCAGTAAATTTGATCCAAACCGGTTTATAAATGAATTCATAAATGAGGGTTTCTTTCACTTCTGTGAATTATTTATAAATCATTTCTGAAGGGAAATGTTTGCTGGGATAGAAGAAGAAATACACAAACACAAATGCATTGACACAGGGTCGGTATGCAGTTACACTGCTATATTCTGGGGCCCCCATGGAAAGCAAGATTAAAAAAAAGCATTCGTGTGCTTCTGTCATTTTTGCCGAGCTTAGGAGAATGTATAGAGATTTTAAATCGTTAAAATAGAAAAATAAAAATCGCTTATTAAACTAAATAAAAAGTTAAATTAAAGTAAATACTGTGAATACTTGCTATTTATTTAAAAAACTTATATAAGACAAAATGCGGCATTAATAATGTTAAAACACCTATAATACCGAGTGAACAAATTTTTCATTTCACAGTAAGTTTTGTCTCTTATTGTATATAAAGTTATTTGATGTGGTGTTTTTTAGGTAAATAGATTATCTTAGAATACTCTTAAATTGACATAAAACTACTTGACGAAAATATAAAACTGACATGCTAGATATGGCCAACAGCAGAAAGACTTTTATGAATATTTCATTCAAAGCGTTGAAAACTTCAGGTGCAAAATTAATTTGAGCGCCTTGCCATCACCAACGTAAACTAATCCGTCCCTGCTGGACAAGAATTTCTCATTTGACAGATGAATTTTAACTAAATCACACGATTGAGGTATATTTTTATTTACAACAAATAGGATTTATTTAAGCAAAATATCATGAAATATCTATTTTAAAAATATTCTGCGATGATGTAACAACCTAAAAAACATCACTTCACTTTACTTTATGTGGAAATATAAGACAAAACTCACTTTTGAAATGAAATATTTGTACACTCTTTATTATACGCGTTTTTACAGGATTTCACGTAGCAACGCATGTTTTTTAATGTTTTGTTTAGTAAAGCATATCAAGTGTTCATTACACTTATTATATTACACTTTTTTATTTACTTTAATAAGCATTTTCCACTTGTAAACGATTTGAAATCTTAAAACACTTTCCTTAGCTCGGCAAAATGACAGATGAATTTTAATTTGTTTTTTTTTTTCTTGTTCAAAGAGTGAAGAAAAGTATTGCCGTATTCTTTTTCAACAGCAACTTTTTCAGTACCTACTATAGTAGGAAACAAATAATTTTCTGTCGGGAGTCTTATAGTGATATTTCTCTTCCTGCCAATTTGATATTTATTTTTTTAGGAATCAGAGTGCTGTTGCTTCCATTGGTTTTCTTTCAAGACGTTTTATCTTTTTTAGTTCCAATAAAATATGAAACGACTGCCTTTCTGGATTCATACATACATATGTACTTTTACTTTTTTTTTAAACATTTATTTCTCTGAGAGGTAGTAATCCAAAGAATAACTTTAAGTGTGTTTACGTGTAGATGTGCTCTCTCACACCAAAAAACATAACTGCAATGAACCAAGCCACTGGAATACTTTAGGAACACAGAAGGAGTGAAAAAGGACTACAAGGAGTGACTAGAGAAAAACGACTTGATTGACATTCATTTTGAAGTTTATCTCGTTATTTGTTTGACAAGACGTTTATGGAAGCATAAATATATTTTTAAAATATTTAAATGGATTTGATTAGCTTATAATGTATAATAAATAAGAAAATTTGAAACGTATTCTAAACACTCAAAACAAAACAAACATGTACCTACCTAATCGCTTATGTACACGCATACAAATATACACGTATAAATACAAAACTAATATTTTTTTTTCAAGAGACTAGATGTAATGAAATCACCAATATAGACACTTGCAAACACACAATTTAAGCAATACAATAACAAAAAAAAAAAAAATAATCTTAAATCGATTCCCGTTCAACACAAAAAAATTACTTTTTGGATATACGTAATTGGGTATGTAAATATATAAAACGGAATCAAAAAACTAACCTCGTATTTAACGTAAAACTAGGCATACTAAATATTTATGAAAGAAAATAAATAATCTGTTCCTGTTGCAATACAAACAATAAATTAGAAGAAGATTAAAACCAGCCAATGAATTTACATACATCTATTGAAATCAACATGATAGCTTGGGAATAGATTTAAGTATCAAATACAAATTTAAATACCATAAAACAGCACTAAGGCAACACTTTTCATTTGGTGTTCGACTTTAAACATAGATTTCCATGTATTAAATTTTGACATATTACTAACGACTAAACTGGAGACTAAATTCGTTATTGGTATGCGGATTTTCTAAAATCTGGAGATTTTCTTTTAAGCTTAACACTAAATTTGATTATTAGTAAGGCCCATTGTTATTTTATATAATTCTAAAAATTTATAAGTCAAGCTTAATAATTTAATAATTAAAAAAACGTAAAAAAGATTTGCAAAATAGAACTGAAATTTGGATTGGGTACGATTTGTCGATTTTTAAATGTCGTTTTAAAAAATCGACCGTCATAATGTCGACTTTCGAAAAGTCGATTGTTAAAATACCGACTAATCGAATCTTTTTTTTTTTTTTGCTGGTTTTTTTTATATATGTTTGCTCTAACTCCTTAGATTTTCGTAAGGGCAGTCTGGCTGGTAGGTGATGTTGCGTTGTCCGCCATTTTGAAAAAGTGTCTTGAAAAACACAAATGAAATTCTCTCAGCTCCTATTGGACTTAGAGTGAAAATTTTTGTTTGATTTTGTAGGTTAAAGTATCTTTTATAATTCTTGTTCACAATTATTTTTGACATCTCTTTCCCACGAAAATTTACTGTCGAAAAACTGTCAAATTTTGTTTGTAAAAAATGGTTTTTAGCATTTATCTCACCTCTTGTTTGTCTGAGCGAAAAAATATTTGATAGTTTTTTGAAGAGCACCAGATTTCCTTTATTTTTGTATACTCTGATTTTCTGTGAAACAAAAAAATGTTCTAGATACAGTGTAACAAAGTCGCCCGCCAACATACAGCAAATAATTCCTTAAGGGAGCTTACGATTCGTACGGTGCTGCAAAAAAATAACGGATACTTGAAGAGGGACACAAGACAAGTATTTTATTACTTAGAAGGGTGGTCAATTTCTTACCGTTTAGAGGGGATTGGCACTTAAAAAAAAAAACACTAAGATGCAAACAAAATTGTTAAAAAACAAAGGTAAAGCTTACAAAAATGTTTTATAGCTCGATTGAAAGCTAGAAGTCAAGTATATTTTTCAAACGAGTTATATTTGCCTTTAATTTTTGAAAGAATAAATTAAAAATAACAAAAACAATTTTTGTGATGAAATTGATAATTTTAGTATAGGTACCTGGTTATGATTTTCATGCTAGGTGCAATGATTCTTACTCCTCTGGTAATGTTGCCGTCTTTTTTAAAAAAGTTTACTCTTCTGATGTTTTTAAATTTAACTTTACTTCCATGGACGCTCTTAAGGTTGTTGTTGAGTTTAACAGAGAAAAGTTTTATATTTGTGTGCCTATTGATTTCATGGTAGTGGTAGTGGTTTTTGGGAGAATTAAAAGAATTATTAATACATGAAAAAGCGAAAAACTTGGTGTTTCTGGGGGATATTAAAATTGATTTGCTTTAAAAATCTAAACTAGTTGAAGATTATTTACAACTTTTTGCTGTTATGGGCCTTGATTGCTGCATTGATCAGCCTACACGCGTTACAAATAATTCCAGAACGTGTATTGACCACATCTTTTGTAGAAGTAGCCGTACTGGCAAATTGTGCATCTCAAGTTCAACTGCGGATTTTCATATCTCAGACCATTCCATGACTATTCTTCACTTCATAAGAATTGAACAGGAAAATGAGTGCGCTTCATCTAATAGGTCCATAAAAAAAATAGCCTTTGTCTTATTAAACTTTAAGCTTCGATTTGAGAATTGGGACACTGTCTACAATGAAACAGATCCTTCTTAAGCCTATGATAATTATCATTGTTACGCTAAAATCCTTAATAGAAAGTTGTTGTACGATCAAGACTCGAAATTGTAAATCTAAGCGCCTTAAACCTTGGATTAGAGATTCTCTTTTACGTAAAATATGTGTTAAAAATAAACTAAGTTATAAATGTAAAAAATTTCCAAATAACTCCATATTAAGAGACAAATGTAAACAAATTTCTAAAGACATTTCTATTGAAGTTAAAGTTTGTAAAGAGAATTTCTACCTAGCCGAGTTAGATAAAAATAGAGGTAATATAAGAGGGGAATGGAATGTTATTAACAACATTCTTAATCGAAAAATTTGTGATAAAAAACAGATTGTTATTGAGAAAGACGGGTTGTTACTTTCTAACCCTATTCTAGTCGCCGATGGTTTCAATAACTTTTTCACTTCAATAGCCAATAACATTGTGGATGGTTCCTATGATTCTGATTTGGTTCGTTGCGTGAGTAGTTCAGTTATTGATCAGAACCACTCTAACAGTAGTATATTTTTTGAACCTATTATTTCGCATGAATTACATAAAATCATTAATTCACTCAAGAACTCTAATTTGAAAACCGACGATTCTTGCTCTAATAATTTGTTCAAAAATAAAGCCTATAATGTTGTTGATGTCCTTTCACACATTTTTAATAAAAGTGTTTTTGGAGGTGATTTTCCTGATGCTTTAAAGATTTCTGAAGTAATACCTCTTCATAAAAATCAAACCACAAGGATATGAATAATTACAGGCCTATATCTCTACTTCCAGCTTGTTCCAAAATTTTTGAAAAGGCTATGAAAAGAAGGATTTTACAAATTTTAAATAAAAATAAATTTTTTGATGACAGTCAATTCCACACTATCCCACTGAGTATTAACACATGTCAAAAAAGTGGGAAGAAATCATGTATAATAGTGTGGAAACAAAATATGAAATTTCATCACACACAAATTGACAGCGCATCCGACACAATTTGACATGTGTTTATACCTGAAAATATTTAGGATCGGTTCTAAAACCATCACACATTCTATCCCACTTGGGCGTTTGAGGTTATAGTCCAGTCATTAGGTCATTTGACCTTGCGCGCAGAGGCACTGTCTGATTTTTTTTGATGGATCGATAGAGGCTCATTTAAAAAGCTTAAATCCAAATTTGCACCACCTGACAGCTTTTTTTACCAAAGTTATTGGTAAAAATGTGTTTTTTGCCATTTTTTCGTCTTTTGTGAATATCTCGGCTGCAGTATGTCGCACAGAAAAAAATAAAGTATGGATTTATTTATAATAAGATTAGCTATTATATTATAAAAAAATTAATTTGTTTAGACAAATAAAATAAAAGTTATAGTAAGTTGAAGTAAGTTTTTAACGTTTGAAAATCACTCTTTCTTGATTATTAAGGAAAAAGCTCATTTGACGATGAGGTTTTTATTTTTTACTTTTAAAGTCTTTATAATTACCTACAATTTAAAAAAAAATTCAGCCATTTACTACTAACACAAGCCGAGAAATAAATTTATGAACATAGGTAAGTCAGAGTTAAAAGTTCAAGTGAGCTCAACTCCATGATTGCGCTTCGCCCAGGTACGATAGTTGGGCTCATCAGTTAGATGACTATCGTACCCTTCTAAGACGCAATTTTGTATCGATGTTTACCGACTAATATAAAAATCACAGCATTAAGATACTATGAATTTTATTATTCTATATGATTGAATATGAAGAAAATTTGAAAAGAAATTCTTCTGTTTAAGTGGAGTGACCGAATATATAATTCAAAGTTAAAAGTTCAAGTGAGCTCAACTCCACTTAAACAGAAGAATTTCTTTTCAAATTTTCTTCATATTCAATTATTATAAAAAGCCTGAGCGCGGGCATTTGAAATTCTAAGTGTCTGAATTTAACCAAATTCCCTTAGAATAATAAAATTCATAGTATCTTAATGCTGTGATTTTTATATTAGTCGGTAAACATCGATACAAAATTGCGTCTTAGAAGGGTACGATAGTCATCTAACTGATGAGCCCAACTATCGTACCTGGGCGAAACGCAATCATGGAGTTGACCGTTGAGCTCACTTGAACTTTTAACTTTGAATTATATATTCGGTCACTCCACTTAAACAGAAGAATTTCTTTTCAAATTTTCTTCATATTCAATTATAGGTAAGTCAGCGCACCCACGCAATTTTATGTTTTTAGGTTTTATTTTAAATCTCAGCCCCAGTATGTCGCAAGGTTGAAATTAAAAAATTGTATTGTTTATAATAATTCTTTCTATCAATTTGCGTTAAATTCAATTTGTTTAAACAAATAGAAAAAAAGTTGCAGACCATTAATAGGTTTTTATGTGTTGATTGTTTAAGCATACGGAAAAAGTTTAATTAAAATCGTAGGAGTCATTTTTGAGAAAAAAATATTTTCGTTAACCGTTTTTTAACTTTTGTATGTAGGGTACCTATAGTTAACAACAGTCATTTTAATTTTTGAATGTTGTTGTACTTTAAGAGTGATATGTTTTCATGGGATGAAAGTATGTCACAAATTTATTTGTCAGTACCGTGGTAGTATTTTTAAAGCATGTTATAACATGTTTTTGGCTGGTTATCACAATTTTGTGTTCCTTTTAACGGCATAAGTTAAAATTGTCCTAGAAATTATTTTTCTCGTTAGCATAGAGAAGTTAGGTCACATAAACTGTCTAAATGTCAGTACTGTGGATGTCAGTACCGTGGCATTTCAATACTTTTTGAATTTTAATTAAATATAATTAACTTATTTCTTGCAATAATACTTTTTTCTACCATTTTTCTTTGTAAGAACGGTAGCGGACGAGCCAAACAAAAATCATTCCGTGCAATAAGAACTAAGTAATAACCCAGCACAAGGAAAAGGGTTGCGATTCAGAAAAACAGACTTCAAAAACGAAAAAGAGATAATTTTTTAAGGAAAAAAAGGGAAATAGAAATGTCAAGAGTACAAAACGTATATTAGACAATCAAGAATCTCAACAAAAATATGGTCAAAAAGAGGGAGAACTAAAAACAAAAAAACAAAAAGAGTTTCATTTATCGTCTATACTAGTTTTAGTACATTTCACTATATTTTTTATTTCTTTAAAAGTTGTAGCAAAATGCTTTTACTGATATGATACTCTGACTAAATGAAGCTACAAACACAAAACAAAAATTGTTTCCAAGAAGTTTTAATTTTTGAAAATATTCTAAAAAAAGAATCGCAGTTGGCAGAGAATCACCCATATACATACATATTTCAAATAATATTGCACATCAAAATTTTCAAAAAACTAATTTCTGGACTTCTAAAAAAGTTTCAAATTATGGTTTTGAAAATTTGATATCTGAAAACGGGTTCAAAATTTTTTTTTGAAATTTAATTTTTATATGTACATAAATAAATACTTAAGATTTGCATGTCAACATTTTTCCTTTAAAATGTTGTAAGAATTTGATATATAAAAATTAATTTTTTAAAAACCGCTCCAACGATTTTAAGTTTTTTTTCATACAATCATATATGAGGCTGTGAGTGCAAAAGCGGTTTAACCCACTTTTTTTTTTGATAATGTTTTTCGTTTTGAATCGATTTTTAACAATCTTTTTATTGAGATTCAAATAGTATACGTCACATTTTTGGAAAGCTTTTAGAAATTAAAATTTTACCTTTGATGACTTCTGATGCATAAATGTAAAAATACGAGGCAAATATATCAACAATGCCAAAAAATGGGTTACACCACTTTTGCACTCACGGCCTCATATTGCTTTGAATTAAATCTGAGAAACTCTACGCTCCACATCAAAAAACCATGTATGTACATACATACATACCAATTCATTCTTTATTTTTTTTCGGCAGTTTGTTTTTGTTCCCTTCTCACTCTCGTATATTGGCACTGCTGTGACGTGAGGAGAAGGAAGATAATTTCCTTCTCTCATGTAGTGAGGAAATAATGTATTTTTTTATCTTTCATCTGCTGTGAGTTGGGTGTGAAGCTATGATGAGGGAATAATACACTTCATGCTTCAGCCGTCTGTAGCGCTAGTATCTTTTTCCTCAAGTAATACTACTATTAGATTTATATACAATGATGATATATAACTTTACAGTTTTGAGAAATTACACTTTAAACCTTTTTTATGCTTTTTTTTTTTACAAATTTTGAGTTTAAAATTCGTTTTTTCAAAAACTATGTATATATTTCATTTGATTCAAAAACTAGCTAATAGAACAGAGTATTGGCTTTAAAAAAAGGTATAATACTTAGATGTAAGTATTACCGTTATTTTTAAATATTTGTTTTACATTTTTGGTATTTTTTTTTATGAAATTGCCTCTCCTGCCCAAACGGGGTGAGATAGACCCCCCCTTGCCATAGTAAAAAATGCTTGTATTAAACTGTTCTACCGTTATTATTTCTTGGCGCCTGAGTTATCGTACTCGTGCCACTTTTTTCAACATGAAATTTACAACAAGTTTCTCAAACTTGGTTTTTTTTCTCTGACAGTAAATTGGGAAAAATTGTGAAAATTTGCAGGATATTTCACGTTACCTAACACATCTAAAAATTAAAATGAGGTAACACAATAGCATAATAAAGCAGTAAAGAACTTTCCAATGTTAAATCACGCCTCTAGGTAGAGCTATAATTGTCGGAAGGCCACTGAAGAAAAATGCTATACACCTCCGAAAAGTAGCTTTCCGTATCATCAAAAAGGGTACACAACCATAATCATTCTGATTCTTCTCATCTATCTTTTTTTTGCATTCTGTATACTTGTCATGAAAAAGTGCTTCTCTTTTAGCCGTTCGGACTCGGCAAAAAACTGTAGGTCCCCTCCAATCCTGCCAACAACACGCACACAGGAATGGTTGTGAGTTGTAAGTCACTAGGCCTTGGTTCTCCACGAGCTGTTGGCTGTTGCGCCACCCAATTTATGTATTTATTTATAAATGTCAGTTTTGCTCTCGGTAGCGCACCTCACTTTCGAAATCAAAAGTGAACGAAACCAAACGAAACGTATCACTTCGCAATTATAGCCACGGCATATGCTTCCCGTGTATTCGCTTGTTTTCTTCCGACCACTTAATTTACCTTCCGAGCATTATAGTTCTACCTTAATTATTTTCAATAACCTTATCTCTTTAGCATGGGCTGCGAAATATATTGAATATTGGAAAACGAGCCAAATCTACCAAGAGCCTCTGTTCTTACTGAAAGGCATATCTACGATTTTAAATGTGTTTAAATTAGATAGGGAGTCTACTCTACTCTTTTAAACGCATTTGAAATCGTAAATGCACCTTTCAGTTAAAAGACAATGTAAGCACGGGCTCTAACAAAATTCAATCTTTTCAAAATTCAATGGGTGTGAAGGAGAAATCCGATCTTTTTTCTCGTTCACACCCATAAAAATTCTAAAATAGTCAGACGCAAGGAAGCATCGTGTAATAGGATACTAACTCTTATCTTGCTCAGATTGCAGTCAACTTATTAGTTAATGCTGTACTGGACTTAGGTTGTACTTACGCTTTTGCACTTTCAATTTGGTTCTCCTCTGAATTATCTTCATACAGATTAATTGTTCCATCTTGAATTTCTCTCTGAATTTCACTAGCTTCCCACTTTTCAAATTTAGCTCGAAGTTGTTTAGCCCTTGCAGCAGACTGAGCCTAGAATAATTATTTATTTGTTAATCAAAAGATTTGATTTATGGTGTTTTCTATTGGAAATCCAGATTTGCCTTCTGGTTAGATTCAGAAATCAATTCTAGAAGCATTTATTCTTCTTTTTAAAATGATTCTGAAGGGCTCAAAAAGATTCGGAATAACCAATCAAAAAGGCGATCAGCCAGCTACCTGTATAAGTGCTTCATCCGCGAGATGACCGCGAGATCTAGCATCAACATGACCTCCATTATAATCACTATCCTCTTCTTCACCACCTTCTTCATCGTAGTCCTCTTCGTCCTCCTCCTCAGACATATTTTCCATATCACTTTCCGATTCAATATAAATTCGACGATTATCATCTGGTGGTGGTGTGAAGCATTTTAAGGACCTTGGCCCCAGAGGGGCATTATTATTATTTTTTGTTTGCTCTAGTTCTCTAAACTTGCTTAGCATTATTGTAGCTGTGTGGGTTTTTTCAGCTGGCTCAGTGTCGATTGTAGTTTTTTGTTTATTTGTCAGCTCATCATCTGATTCAGGTGATGATAATTTAACAACGCCCTCTCGCGGTGGAGTAATGCGGAAAGTTTTCTTCTCATTTTCTGCTGGCTTATAGGTTTCAAAAAATTTAAATTTCGAACTTATGTCAGACGTTTCGACCTGAACATCATCAATCTTTTCATCGTGCTTAACAACGCTTTCGGTTGAATTTGAATTTACCTGAGAATTTGTTATGTTTATACATATGAGCGTTAAAAGAAATTAAAGAAAAGGAAATACCAAATTTTGAATATCGATTGATCGATTTCTCTGATCGTTCGATGACGACAGGCGTGTTCTAGGCGAAAGTTGATTTTTAACTGCAGATGCATCGAGTTCCTGAAAGAGACTTCGCGATCTTTTACTTATCGCTGAAGTTTTCAAACTGTTTTTTTACAAAAAAAATAAAATAAGTTTGTAAAGCAGATCAAACCTGATTCAAAGACTTCAAATTCATCTTCGGGTACCCGGGCAGTTTCATCGTGTTCCTTGAATATTTCACCTTTTTCGAATTTTTCTTTCAAGCATCGAGCCTTGTCACCAATATCGATTTCGGATTTTTTTCCAACCGATGTGATTCCTGCAAAATTTTTTGGTTTTTATTCACAGAACCCAAAGGATTGAAAAGTAAAGCAGGGTCCTATATTTCATAAAAATTGACAATCGACCATTAGGATATAAGTTTGTCACGCTTTTCTGATAAGCGTTTCCATCAAAAAATATTGACAAGGGATACATGATTGTCTTTTAACTAAAAAGAAGGATTAATTAGGATTATTTTGCCACTGCCAGAAATCTGAATCATAATTCTGGTGAATTTGTTATGAAAGTTTTACAATGTGTTTTAACATCAACAGAGTAATTCTAATTTGAGACGTTTACTAATTAATTAATTTAGGACAAATTCTTTTCAATGTGACAATAGAGCTCTTTACAATATACCAATTCGTTCGTTGAAGTTTACCCAGGGTTAACCCAGACTTTCTTGACAACCCCAAGAATTGTGAAATGACCTGGGTTTTTCGGTTCTCAAAAAACACCAAAGGATCCTCAATTGTGTTGTTGCGGTAAGCAAGAAACAACATTTGTTTTAAAAATGAGTGAAAACAAACAACAGTTTCCATACAAAAATGCTTGAGAGCTCATGCCACTTTGACAGTTTATTGCATGCCTCAACTAGCCCCAGCAAAAATTCTAGATCTACTTCAGGGCGACCCTAGGTCTCAAAAAACACAACATTAGCTGGTCAATGTGAGGTCAGGTTTTCAAAAAACGCTTTGGGGCTACCACGGGCTCAACGAACAAACCTAAAGCTGGCAAAACACGACCGAGCCATCCGATCCAATTGGCTCTGTTGGATTTCAGTTTGACTGAAAATCCAAATGGATCGGTGGTCAATCCACCCCACACACGACCGATTTTGGATTGGCACGAGGCTATTTGGTTCGTTGGCTCTGTCGTGTATGGCCCGCTTAATGTTTCGCTCTTTCATATATTATAAAACTTCAAAATCATCATTTTGTGGGATCTTTCACGATACATTTTGATAGTTCAAATTGTTTTAAAATTAGTGGCTATAGATTGTTTTCATTCAAATTTCACTTTATATGTACTTTTCCATATATACAAAATTTAGCACAAACTCTGTTAAAGATAAAAACCGACTTTTATTAAGGCTGTGTAATTTTACATCTAAAAGTTCCCACAAAATGATGCTATCACTTTAGTCGTTGATAGATTCGTTAAGTTTCTATTTCAAGCTATCAACGTGCCACCTGCCAGCTGCCACATGCAAATTTTGTGAGGTTTGACCCAATCTGATGGGAGATTCTTACCATGCTCACTTTCAGCAACGGCTTGCTGATACATCTCTTTTATTCTAGCTTGTTTACCCATGAATAAACGTGATCGAATGCTTTGAATTTCCTGTTTTCGTTCTTCTCGTCGTTCTTCCTTGGACATTATGTGTCCAGTTTCAAATTTGCTCTTGATGTCATTCATATTGCCCAATCCAACTGGACGTTCACGTTGAGATCGTTTTGCTCTCACCAAATCTGGATCACTTTCAGCATCATCGGCATCTGATGATTCAGCATCTGATTCCGATTCTTCTTCGTACGGGGTGATGTGATCATCACTGCCATTGGCCACATTTATGCCTTTGGCTTGAAATTTGGCCAATTTTGATAGAATTGATGCACTTCGTTTGACACCCGTCGTACTCGGAGTGCGCTCTAAACTTCTGCTGTCATCGTTTTCCACTTGTGATTTTTCAAATGCCTCGAATTTAGAGCGTATGTTTATTTGTTGGAGTTCCTCAAGCCCAAGATCGGGCTTATCAGAAGCTAATGTTCAAGAAAAAAAATTAGATCTCATTAAAAAAAAAACAAACAATTGCTTTTTGATTTCCTTAAAAATGTACATCAATTGGATTTAAATGGCCTTAAATTTCAATTCAGATTTAATTTTTGAAACAAACATGGTTGGTATGATATGTAAATAATAATTTAGGCGGAAACGTCAAAAGTTAGACCAATTAATCAAACGTTAGTAACATTTTAACGCAATTGACACAGGGATTATCCTGAGCACGCGGAACAAAACCAATTATTTTTCTAATATAAATACCTCTTACTACATCCGGGGGTAATTCAAGTGGTTGGTTTTCACGTATAATAAGTTCTGGCTTCCTGGGTTTGTCTAAATGAAAAAATTAGATTGTTTTAATTTAAATGTTAAGAAGGTAAGTAATAGGATAAATAGAATCGTATATTAACCTTGAGCGGTTTCCTCTACAACCTTTGGCATAAAAAGTGATTTAAAATGTGCTTTGCAGTACAAAACACCTTCATGACTTTGATAATTATCTACTCTGAAATAAAAAAAAAAAAGATATAGCAACAAGAAAATAATGTGCCTAATTTCGGTTTTTCGTTTTTTTGGCGGACTAGTGGGAAAGCACAGCCTCCAGCCTCTAATCGACTTTGCTGGAGCTCATAATACGGTAATAAGTAGCACTAGGTTCTCCCAGTGAAGGATACATACAGCAACCTGCAGATCTCCAGATGGTCGAACCACCAACCAAATCGACCCCGTGCTAATTGGCGCAAGGAACGCATCGAAAGTCTTGGACGTGTGAACTTTCCGAGGTGTAAACAAAGTTCAGAGCCTGACTGTCCAACAAAAATAAAATGAAGACCCCCGAAAGGAAGAAATTCAACATTGCATGGCTTAGCACATCTGATGAAGCCAGAGACTCAATGAGCTATTGATCGGGAAACTCTGCCGTACCCCCAGCCACAAGCGTCAACAACCAGTGGAACCAGTATCGTGACATCATTTAAGTAGCAGCGACCACCAATAGCTATCAACCACCCAGAAAAAAAAGCTCGTGGTTTGTTGATGAATGCGTGGTATTAAAGCAGGAGACGGAAAATGTATGAATGCAAATGCTGAAATGGAAAAAAAGAGCCGCGAGAAGAAAAGAGAAAAAAAAAACCTGTGCAGAAGGAAAAAAGGGCATCTGCAGCCTCTCAGCTCAAGTATTTTAAGAAGTCCAGCACCAACACCAAAACCCACGTGTTCTAAAAAACAGTCAAGCACTCGTATCTGGCACGCAAGCTCTTCGGAACAGCGAATGGAACCTAGTCACCAAAGCACAGAGAATGGTAGACGCGTGTAAGCAGCATTTCCAGCAACTACTAAGTGAGCATTAGGTAGAGAAAGTGACAGGCCAACAAAGAAGCATTAGACCAGTCAATAAAGATTCAGTCCCAGCTACCAGTCCTGAAGATGTTAAGAAAGCCATCCACATGATTAAGAACAACAATTCCGCTGGCTCGGATGGCAAACCTGCGGAACTCTCCATGTACGAAGGAGATGTACTGGTAAGGTGCATGCACCAGCTCATCAACCAAGTGTGGGAGTGGGAAAATATAGCCGACGACTGGTCAAATAGCTCCATATGCCCAATCTACGAAAAGGCGATCTTATGTCCTGCAAGAACTACAGAGGCATACCCCTGCTTAATGTTGCCTACAAGATCCCATCCAACGTACTATGTGAGCGTGTAAAACCTTTCTGCAACACATGATCGGCACGTACCAGTGTGGCTTCATGCATGGCAGATCAAAGGTAGACCAAATCTTCACATTGAGGCAAATCCTGGAAGCGACAAACGAATTTTAAGTCAAGATCCACCATCTATTCATCGACTTCAAAGCCGCATATGATAGCATAAGTCGCCAAGAGCTTCTATTGGCGATGTTAGAACTCGGGATCCCGAAAAAACTGATCCAGCTATGACGTTACAAGATACGTGGTACAACGTGCACATGGGTAACAGCTCATTGGAGCTATTTCAGATGTGTACAGTGTTCCGACAAGGAGATGCGCTATCATGTAATTTCTTAAACCTTGTTCTGGAGCAGACAGTGCGCAAGAGTGGTGTTAATATGGAAGGCACTATCTTCAACAGGTCTCCTGCTCTTCACTATGCGGACGACATAGACTTCATCCGCCCCTCCCAGCGAGCTTCTCATTGTGACCCGTTGTACAATCGTGGCTCAAATTTTGATCCGCAGTTCAGCAATTTTAAATCATCGATTTCGGCGAGTCAAATGAGGTTCAACAATGGTTCAAACTTGTAACTAACTATTATAGCATACTTGAACCATCGTTAGACCTCATTTAACTCACCAAAATTGGTGATTTAAAATGAACCACGGATCAACATTTGAACCACGATTGTACGACTGGTCCTAAGGAGGAGGAATTTTCTCAAAGGAAGACCTCCGTTTAATACTATAAATCATCATTTTTTTGTAAAATTAGTGAATAACGAATTGAAAAAATACTTACTTTAACTGTTTTTCGCATTCATGACATCGGAAACAGTTTTTGTGATAAATATTTTTTTCTGCTTTGATTTCTTCCATTTTATAAACTTCTTTTTGGCAAAGACGACAATCTTGTTTTTTCTCAGCATTGGCATCCTATGTATGAAAAATAAGAATATCAATTAAAACGTTTTCTATTTGAAATAATTATTCAGTTCGTGGTAGAATATTAGCTTTAAAAAAAATATGCGAAGGGAAAATAAAAGAAACCACAAGAAATGAAGTCATTGTGGTATTTATTAAAAGTAGCACCCATGTATTTCGTTCAGAATCGATTTGAATTAGATTTTTAATTTTACACGAAATAAAATTGCAGGTTCTACATTTCGATCTATTACTTCGAGCTGCAAAAAAAAACTGCGTAATAATAAGGCCCTCAATGGTCTACTGATGAAGCCAAAAATATATCTTTTCAGGAAAAGAAGTTGACTACTAAATAAAACTATTTTACGTGTGTGTATAAATGTGGAGGTAAATGGCATGGGAAAAGGTAGAAGTGATGGTGAAAGAAGTTTGTATTGGTCTCAATTAATCAGACATTCATTTGTGGAGTGTAAAGCCTCGTACGCAGATCGAGCTAAAATTTCGCGCCCATACGAAATTCTCTCCAAAATTTAGCCGAGCTAAAATTAAGCCAATCATTTTAGCTGAGAGCTGCGTACCGCTCCAGCTAACAAATCAAATTTTCGTACTGAACGCACGCATCTGTCAAAATTTAGCGCGTGAAATAATTGTTCGGCACATTAAAGGTAGAACTATAATAGTCGGAAGGGCACTGAAGCTAATGTCAAAAACCAACGAAAAGTAGCTTTCCGTACAGAAAAAAGGGGAACACACCCATAATGTAATTATCATCTATCTCTTTTTGGCACTCCTATTTCACCAAATGTCAGTTTTACTTAAGTGAGGTGCGCTCCGGAGCGCACCTTACTTCCGTAACCAAAGTTCAACGAAACTTGACGAAACGCTCCACTCCGCAATTATAGTCACCGTCATATGCTTTACGTGTATTCGCTTGTTTTCTTCCGACCACTTAAGTGTCCCTCCGAGCATTATAGTTCTAGCTTAATTCTAGAGCTTAATAATGGCAGGTTCATTTATTCGTGAGATCCTGTGAGCTTTGCAATGCGAAAATGAAAATTGGGACCGAGAAATATTAAAGGACAAACGATTTAGCAATGCCAAAAGGAAAAATTTGATTATTTTAACTTGAAATATTGAAAGAAAATCCTTTGAAATTGTTGAATAAAATTTCTTTTCAGAGAACAGCTGTTTTCTGTAATGTATTCTCCACAAAAATCTTGCGTCAAAATTTAGCTAGGATTTTAGCTGGTGTTTGGAGAGAAATTTGGGAGTGGAATTTTAGCTCGATCTGCGCACTAGGCTTTATGCACCAAACTAAACTTCCATGCATTATTTGCATAGGTACAGAACGAACGAATAGAACGAAAATTTATTGATAGGGTAGGGAACTTTATGAATGTCTCAACTACGTTTAAAGAAACAGCTATCATTATATTAGAACAGTTTGTGCTAAATTTCAATCTCATTATTTATTCTAAATGAATTTAAGATGCTAAAATCAATCAGTTAAATTATACCTATATAATGTACAACACATATGCATATGTAGTGACAGTTCTCTTAAAATGTTTGTTTGGCGTTTGTGAATAAACAAGAGAGTGATGTATTCCTATTTGTTTAAAGACTCTATTTCCATTGGCGATTGACAATTCGGAAAGAATTCTCCGATCCGAAACATCAATAAAATGGAAAACACACATCCAATTTAATTCTGATGTTTTTGTATCGATGTACATACATATTTGTAAGGCGTTAGGCATCGCAAGCAGACGTGTAAATTGTTTATTTTTTCTTCATTTGTAAACATGGCGGTCGGAAATATGAACGAGATATTGTTTTGCAAGAATAAAACAATTGCCGATCCATTTTTTGCATGACATTCCATGATAACAATGGTTTTTTTTTTTTGCATGAAACTGTAAACCAATCATGCAAACAATAAAAAAAAATAATTAACAATTAATTTTGCATTTCACCCCAATTGTTTTTGACATGCGAGAATATATTTTCATAGATTTTTTTTTTATGCACGGGAACCGTAAATTAGGCTCTAAAGAAAACAATTCGTATGGTAAATCTTGGAGATTTAAAGAAGATTTGAGGAATATCTTATTAAATCTCGGTTTAGTGTTCGTTGACACGTATTATTAGTGACAGGAGTGTTATACACTAGTCTCTTTTTGCTTTTCATTTGTTTATTTTGCATATGTCTGTTGCCTCTTTTCTTTGCACTACTGAGACTATTCACAATGGAATATAGCCCCACTGCGTTTTTAACTAACACTAAACCGAGATTTAATAAGATTTACTACATATATTCTTCTTCAAATCTCGAAGATTTACCATACAAATTTCGTAAATCTAGAAGATTAGAAATTAATCTTGTTAAATCGTCTAAGGACAAATAGTTATATGGTTGAATGGTGCTGAATGTTTCATTCGACGTTAAATTCAGTTCTTCATTCTTTGACACAAATGAAACATTCTATCTCACTTCCGCCACTTCATAAGAAAAAATCGAAGCCCCATTTGCTTTTGAGGTGTGCTGTCAAAAGCCCTGTTTCTAAGTGCATTTTTATCTTCAATTAGAAAAAAGTAGCATGTTAAATACAACAATGATCTTTTGGTGAAAACGTAATATAAGCCGACAGAGTGGAAAACTAGTTTTTTGATCATTAAAATAGATCCATATATACAAAGCAGGATCCCATGTTGTTTTTGGAATTACGTGTTAAAAATTGATCCCAATCAGATCATGTGGATAATAAAATGCGGCTAATGTCAACATGACAGATAAGGATTCCATCAAAATATGAAAAGATCAAATTAAAAGCAATATTCTTACCAAGAACTGAAAGTATTTATGTGGGTAGAAACATGAAACATGAAGGTGCTTGACATGTAAATGAAGACATTTTAATAGAACAAATTGATTATATGATTCAAGGTTAAAACTAAACAATGAGGAATGAATTGTTATTGTATGTGCTTACAGTGAATTTTTCTTGAGCTTTACCAGCATCACTTGAACGTACATGTATTAAATTTCGCTTTTGTAGGGCATCAAATTTGCTAAAGCTCGATTTCTGTTTAAAAAAAAAATTAAAATTAAAATAAAGATTACAAGATTTTTAATAAGTATTCTTAAATTTTTTCATTTTCCGGTTAATATACCTGATTTTTAGTTGATGTAACTCCACTGTAAATTACATTAGTTGAAGCACACAATCCAATCAAATTATAGTAACTATCGCGCTAGTTTTACCAATATACAAGAGAATTTATAATACAACATATGATTGGGACCAAAGCGATACAAATAAAATTTTTATTCCAAACCTTTCAGCGATGTCAAGCACTGGTAAAAATGCTAAAATATATGAACATTTGCGGTCAAAATTCTTAATTCTGTGACAAAATACTGACAATTTATGTACATTTATGTATTTCTGTTGTTAAATGCTTTAAGCTGGGCTTACACCTTCGTTGTTATCGTTCGAGTAATTTGTTCGTTTTTGCCCATACGCGTAACAAAGAAGGTGTAAATGATAACACCGAACACGAACAACCAAGAAATTCAACGCGCGCCCGTTTCGAATTTTGGATGAACTTTACTCGTTGTTCGTTGTTTGTGGAACAACGTTCACCGAATGAAGAACGAAGGCGTAAATCCAGCTTTAGGTTGACAAATTAAGGCTTCTTTACACGATAATAGAGGTCATATGACCCGTCATTATATTTTCTGTGTGATTTCTCAAATGCATTGTCATTTCAAGTCAAGTCGTACGGCTTTCCTTTTTTATGTTTGCACGTTTTTAGTTCGCATCACGGATTATCTGTCAAAAAAAAAAAATCTGCTGAGAACATTGCCGTGGCCCATGAGAACATGTAGGAGAACTCGAGGCAGCTGCAGGCGCGGATACAACGGGGGGGGGGGGGCAATGGGTGCAATTCCCCCCCCCCCCCCTGGGCAAGATTCGTTTTAGCATAAGTATGAATTTAATAAAGTTAAATCAAAAAAAGGTTATTTCGTAACACGTTTATACATTTTTTTCTTGGCAGCGCAGCATTGCAGCAATGATAGCCAAACCACAATCAAGTGTTCGGTCGCGCCGACTTTGACATATTCAATAGAAACAATGGACTCTTATGGGGCAATCTTAGATGTTACCTCAGGCGTCGCGTCGGGCCTGCCTCAGATCGTAAATATCGTAAGCCTGAGCCAATCTCCCGAATAAATCTATTTTCTATTGGCCAAATCACAATCTCGCGTTTGGTCGGTCGCGCTTTGACGGGCTTTTTACTGACTTTACGATAATCTGTTTCATAAAGCGCGACCCTTAAATTTGCAAAACGGAATGCAGCTTCAAGCTTCGGGCGTTGACAAATTACGAATATGACAGAATAAAAGTTCTGTTTCCTTAACAGTATGAAAATTCTTCCCAGAAAAGGGGGGCAAAAAGTCTCTCTTTTATTTAGTAACAAAAGCAGCGGTGGGTTCGGGAGCTAAATTTAAGCAGGGCTACGCATGATTTCTTTGCTCTTTATTATGAAGCAATGAAAAATAAGTATCCCGAACGCTTTTTAAAATAACTAGGTGATTAATGTTAGTATGAAGCTATATACTTCCAAATTTGTTTACTTTATAACAGGTATAACTTACTTTTGCTTAATTTCATTGCTTTTTTAACTAGAGTATCCGTAGCTTAGCAATTTTAATCCACTGATTTCGGCGGAGTAACCGCGAAGTTCAATGAAGGTTAAAGCATACATGATGGCTACTATCACATCCTTGAACCTGGAACCATCATTGGATCACAATTAATCCGCCGAAATCGGCCAGTTAAAATTGCTGAACGACGGATTTACAACTGGCCCTAAGAGTATACAGTTATAACGACTAGAACAATGACAGTTCTTGCAAAAACTAACCAAACACACCTTTTTTGACATTTGTAAATGCCAAAGTGTCTTAATGGAGTTTGTACGATACGAAAAAGATACAAATTGGAACAGAAGGGATTTCAATACAACACACCACTCCGTATCACATTCATCACACATCATAATCTGTATATGTATGTTAATTATCATTTATTCTTACCACAAAGAAATTATCATTCCGATTTATGGTCACATATTACCTACACGCTTATAGACCTCTGTTACAAGATGACTCTCTGTCTCTGACTCTTTTTTATTAATTGCGAAGGAAACAAAAGATCTAATTTCCCTTCAAACTCATTGAATTTACAAGGGGTTAAAGAAAAAATTCTATACGTAAGACAGAACTATATTTTTCGTTCCGTTTGACATCGTTTCATATTTCAATAAAATGTATGGAGTTCATTTAATTACAAATGCTTGACTTGCTTTGTTTACTTTGGTACATAATAGTTGTTATTATACTCAATAGAGTGGGGATTTAACACTTGGTAAATCTTATAACGCTGGTATATTGACTGCTTTATTAAATCGAGTTGGAGATGTATTTTTATTATTAGCAATTGCTTGAATATTAAATAATGGAAGATGAAATTAGGTGGAAATCAATTTTAGTTAACATATTGTTTAATTAAAATAATTAAATAATAAAAGAAAAACACTTGCTTATTCCACAATATCAATTTTTTTTTTGATATTGTAGAATAAGCAATGGTTTTTTTTTATTATTATTTAATTATTTTAATTAAACAATGTGTTAACTATAATAGTTGTGTTTGTGGGGCCAGTTATAGCGATCAGGAAAATCCATCAGGAAAAGTTGAAACAGTATAAAATTGAATACTTTTTCCTGATGGTCGTTTATAGCGAACAGGAAAAATATGTCAGTTGGCAAGCTGAAAACATGTGAATATATGCACACATACAACCTACCGCAAAATTTTCCTGATTGAAAAGCATACGAAAAATTTTTTCGTCCACAATTCTGTCGGTGAACAGGAAAAAATTTAAACTCAAATCATTGGAACGATTTGTTCCATTTTGTTTGATATGTCAATCAGCTGGCACGAAAAATGAATTTACCTCAGGAAAAAAGATTAATTAATTTTAAACAAAAAATAATTAATCAATTGAAAATGTTTTTAGCCAACAAAATTCTTTGAGTTAATTGCCATTGATTAGTGTAGCATTTGTGTTTCAAATCGAATGACAACATCGTAAATAATCCATTCGAACATTTTTCCTGTTTCGTTTTCCTGATCGCTATAACTGGCCCCTTAATAGAGGAAAATTTCTTGCAACTTTTCACAAATTTTCACAATTTGCTATCAGAACCCTTAACAAACTAACCTAATGGGAGAACGTGAAGTAACCATTATACATATTTCAACTGAAAAACTTTTATTGATGATTGAATATTCTTTTGCTTTTGAAGAACGCAAACCAGTGTGATCATGTTCTATAACCCTTGCATCGACAAAATTCATCGAGAAACTTTTTAAAATGGAACGAAACTCATGTGTTTTGTTTTCCAGATTTCATCATTCCAGAACCTGTCACACTGTGCATAGAGACTTTCTCCGTAACTAAAATTGATTCAGGCAATCGAACATGCCCAAGAAAGAGAAAAGTCCAAACAGCTGTCAAATGTATACAAAAAATCGTAGGTATTTGGAAATGAAATAAATAAAACAAAAACAATTGATTTCACAGCAATATTTGGTTTATTTATTTGGTTGTTTTTTGTTATGACTGTCTAGTTTTATTCAATTGATATGTAAATAAATTAATAAATTGCCATAGTTCCAATCTGCATGTTGAACTGCAATAGAAGCAATACTTCAAACACGTAAGGCGTTTTCCTTTGGAGGTGGCGAAGTACTTGCTAGTACTTTGCCCCCCAGGTGTGTTTTATTATCATCGGGATCTGGATCTGGATTTACTTTTCACACGTGTTACAAAAACAATTTCAGAAAATTTCCCATAATTTTTTTTTGTATTACGTGTAAAAGTTAATCCAGATCCAGATCTCGATGATAAAAAAACACGCCTACTATAAAAATTCTTCACCAAGAAGGGGGACATCTCTCTTTTATCTATAAACAAAAGCAGGGGTGGGTTCGGGAGCTAAATTTGAGCACGTTTTCTTTGCTCTTAATTATGAAGCAATGAAAAATAAAAATCTCGAACATTTTCGTTTATAAATAACTAGATAATTAATGTTAGTATGAAAACACGCAGATAATGCGGAAAGCGCTGCCAGAAGAGGAGATATCCGGGAATTGTACCAAATAGCCAAAGATATTATCGGGAAAAAAAGCAACACCAATCATCCTGTAATGGATGTGGATGGCACACTTTTGGTATCAATTGAGGATCAGCTTCGTAGATGGAAGGACCATTTTTGTGCCCTGCTAAATGAGGATTCAGTTGAGCAGAGTGCTGAAGTGCCCCAACTAAACGAGATGCGCAGGTCCTATAGGGGTATTGACATCGAACCCCCGTCAGAATCGGAAATTCGTACAACAATAAATCTCCTCAAAAACAACAAGGCAGCTGGACTGGACGGAATACCAGCTGAACTCCTGAAAGCCGATCCCGTAGCAGCGGCTAGTATTTTACATCCGCTGATACAAAACATTTGGGAAAACGAAAGCTATCCCAGGGACTGGAAGGATGGGGTGATTGTTAAGTTGCCAAAGAAAGGTGACTTAAAGAATTGCAACAATTGGCGTGGTATCACCGTTTTGTCCGTTTTCCCAAAACTAATGGCAACAATCATACTCGAGCGAATAAAGGATAGAATCGAGTCTACACTCAAGAGGCATCAAGCTGGCTTCCGCAGTGGTCGATCGTGTGTCGACCATATCAACACCCTGCGTATCGTCCTCGAGCAGTCGATGGAATATCAATCACCGCTTTACCTCATGTTCGTGGATTTTGAAAAGGCCTTTGATCGAGTTAACCGAGAATGTATATGGAGATCGTTGCTTGGTAGAGGAATTCCACAAAAAATTGTTGCCATTATTAAAGAGTCCTACAACAACGCGAGGTGTTTTGTTTTGCACAATGGGCAGCTATCCGACTCCTTCGTAGTGCAACAGGGTGTGAGACAAGGGGATGTTCTATCGCCAATTCTATTCCTGCTGGCGATGGACGACGTATTGACGGCCAGTGTTGGTACAGCTGAGCGACAGGGCATTCAATGGAGACCGTTCGAAAGGCTCAGTCATTTAGACTATGCCGATGACATATGTCTACTGGCAAATAACATCAGTGGGCTGAACGGGATGTGCCAAACACTGCAAGTGAAGGGAGAGTCGAGTGGTCTAAGAATTAACAGCAAAAAGACAAAAATAATGCTCACAGGCCGCTCCACACAGCAGCGTATTATTTTACAGGAGACACCAGTTGAAGTAGTGGAACAATTTAACTACCTTGGCAGTATTGTTTCTGCAAACAGTGGTACGGATCAGGACGTTAAAAGTAGAATAAATAAAGCTCGTGCTGCCTTCGGTACTCTGTCCCCAATTTGGAAATCCAGTCAAATCTCCTTACGCACTAAGTTGAGATTCTTCGAATCCAATGTCAAATCCGTGCTGTTATATGCTTGTGAAACCTGGAAAGTCACGTCTACCATTTCGAAGAAATTGCAGGCTTTTGTGAATCGCTGTCTTCGCCACATCCTAAAGATTCGCTGGCCACAAATAATATCAAATGAGGAATTGTGGCGCAGGACAAGTCAAGAGCGGCTGGACGTCGACATAAGAAAGCGTAAATGGCGTTGGATTGGTCACACACTGAGGAAACCAAACGATGAAATTGCAAAGCAGTCCTTTGAATGGAATCCTCAGGGTGCACGGCGGGTTGGAAGACCAAGAACAACATGGAAATCAACTGTCTTAGCGGAAGCAGAATCCCAGAGAAAGACGTGGCTACAGCTTAAGTACCTTGCAGCAGACCGTGAAGGATGGAGACGTTTTGTTGACGCCCTATGCCCCAGTCGGGGTTACAGGACACGATGATGATGAAAACACTTAACAATTTGTAAACTTAAAGGTAACTAACTTTAGCTTAATTTCAATTTTTTAAATTTTAAGCCACTGATTTCGGCGGAATAACTGTGAAGTTCAACGATGGTTCAAGCATATACATCGCTACTATCACATACTTGAAAAACAATTATAAACCACGGATGTACAACTGGCCCTAAGAAAATCCAGTTTAAACGACTAAAAAAGTGACAGTTCTAACCTAACACAACTTTTTTGACATTTTTTAAAGTTTTAAGTGTCATAATGGAGTTTGTACGATACGAAAAAGATAAAAATCGAAACAGAAGCAATTTCAATACAACACTCCGCATCACATATTCACAATTCATCACACACAAATCTGAATTTTTCTGCCCGTTTGACATCGTTGTGAGGTACAAAAGAGATATGAAGAAAAAATTCCTTTATGGAGTTCTAAATTTCCTACAAGCAACAACCATACCAACCACAGACAAAGTACAAATAAAGAGCAAGAAGAATGTTTTTCCTTCCAAGCCACATTTATTTGGAATTTATACAAATATTTAGAAAAACACACTTTTTACACTAGCAAAGATTAAACAAATTACAATTGCATTTAGTTTGTAGTTATTGATGACTGAAAATGTTTTTAAGTTTTCACAACAAAACGAATTAAAACAAGAAATGATCTCCACCTACAAAAATAAACTAAAAAAGAAATGCCGAAATAAGTAAAATACCTGTCCGAGCTCCTTTTTTAAGGATCCAAGCAGTACCGACAAAGTTTGGTTAGTGAATTTGCTGTCAAATCCCTTAACAAAATAGACCAAATGTGTGAAGTCACCATATACTTCAATTGAAAAACTTTTATTGATAATTCAAAATTCTTTTGCTTTCGAAGAACGCAAGCCAATGCTCATGTTCTATAACTCTTGCATCGAGAAAAATTTGTCGAGAAGCTTTTAAAAATGAAACGAAACTCATGTGATTTGTTTCAGATTTCATCATTACAGAACCTGGTACAGTGTACATAAACACTTTCTCCAGAACTTAAATTGATTCAGGCAATCGAACATGCCCAGGAAAGAGAACAGTGCAAACAGCTGTCAAATGTATACAAAAAAACGTATGTATTTGGAAATGAAATAAATAAAACAAAAACAATTAATTTCACAGGAATATTTAGTTTATTTATTTGATTGTGTTTGGTTATCACTGTGTAGTTTTATTCAATTGTTATGTAAATAAAAGGATAGTAGAAACACGTTAATAAATTGGCATAGTTCTATTAAATCCAATCTGCCAGTTGAACTGGAACAAAATAAACTTCAAACATGTAGATACAAATTGCAAATTGCAAATAAATAAAGCAAATCACAAAAGCACAATTTGTAGTTTTTCCTGGCTTAAAGATTTACAGCCTTATTCATAAACGCATCATAGCAAGTGTATAGCGCTATCCACTCGTTATAATGCCTCTGAACGCGAAAACCTTATTCATAAAACTTATACAACGTATCATAGGCTCATAATAAGCTAAACGCGTTTGAGGTTGAATAGTGGCAACATAAGGATATATAAGTATCGAAATGTCACTAATATACTCACAATAGTGAAATATTCAGATATGTATACCTGCATGCATAACCTATTCTTCCCAATAAAAACTGCGAGCAAAAAGAATAATGAAATAAAACAACAAAACAGTTTTTTATCTCAAACATTTTTATTTAATTAATGCACATATGCATACCTACTATAAACAATAACAACGAAAACTTTATTATTTAAAAAAAAAAAACTAAAAAGAATGTAACCGGAATGGAGCTGTGGCAGCCACCGACGTCGTCGCAGCAGGAAAAATGGGGGTTGATTTGTTTTTCTTTTTAATAAAAAATCACTGAGTAAACGGAATATTAAATAGCTTTGTTTTATTGAAATATTAATTAATTATTACTAAAAAGGACACTAGAAAACTTCAAAATTATAATTATTAACACTAAAATTGAAAAGACCCGAACTGGCAGTATTATTCTTTTATTGATTTTTCACAAACAGCTGATATTTGCTTACAGATGTGCAAGTAAAATGTAACAGATTTTCCCTTTTTGGTACTTTATTTGACACAAGCGTTGTATAACTATAAGCGTTTTCCTTTGGAGGTGGCGAAGTACTTGCAAGTACTTTGCCAGCTTTTTTCAATGGAACACATAAAACTGCTTTCCCATGTAAAATGTATCTACTCGCGCATGAGAGCATGTGCAGTTGGTAGTACTAGATTAGGGTTTTCATCTACTCGTAAGTACTTCGCCACCTCCAAAGGAAAATGGCTATATAATGGGTAGGAAAATGTTTTATGAATAAGAATTGGTGTAACACTGAATAGTGGCTGTATAAGTCCTTATTCACAGCGCTATTAATAAAAAACGCTTATTCTACCTTTATTCCACGATTTTACTAAACCACGGAATAAGAGTTAAGCCACGGGTTAAAATTTCTCATTAAATAAAAATGTATATTCGTGGAATAGTAAAGTGACGTTTACCGTGCGAGGCCTGTTAAGTATCTTGAAATTTATACCAAGTTTCGGAAGCTTGGGTTTTTTCCGTATGGGTTTTGACATCTTAAAATTTCAAGTAACCAAACACACCTAAGAATTTTCTTGTTTATGTCTATCTAAATTATTAGTAGGTTTTATGGTAAATTTAATTAAAAAAGAAAAAGAAGCGAGAGTTGGAGCACCAAAGACAAAGTAAACTCATAAAAATAAACTAAACCATTTATAGATAACCTTTTGCTTTATATTCTTGAGAACATAGCGAAATTATTGTGCATAGAAAAAAATGTTATTGAAAAGGTAAATCTTCTGATACCAACACCAATAAAAAAAATAGTCTGGCTGCTTATTCCTTCGCTAAACCATCTGCTTCGGTGGTTTAGCATAGCAAACGTCACATAGCAGAAATTTTGTTTTATTAGTAACATTTTGCACTAAATCCATGGAATAAGGCTAACCCTTCGCTATTCCGCGTTTTTTAATTTGGCTAGTGTATAACTATTCATCTGTTTAGTGGAATCTAATGAATAAGGCTGTTACTAATCTTTTTTTTTTAATCAGAAATGGTTAATTGAATTAAATATTTGTTAAAACATTTCTCATGGGCAAAAAAAAAAAAAAAGTCCATTTCAGCTGTCAAAGCGCGACTGAAATAGAAGATAGATCTATTCTGACGTTTGGCTCAGGCTTACGATATTTACGATCTGAGGCAAGCCCCACGCCTGAGGTAACATTTAAGATTGCCCCATAAGGTACCATTGTTTCTATTCAATATGTCAAAGTCGGTGCGACCGAACGCTTGATTGCGGTTTGGCTATATTTCAGTCGCGCTTTGACAGTTGGAAATAGACTTTTTCTTTTGCGTGTTATTTTTTTGTGCGCATAAGAAGTGTTTTAAGCATAGTTTACAGTTCCCATGCGAAAAAAAAAATTCAAAACGACTTTCCACCTATTCTGTGTACCAATTTGAATAATATTCAAAGCGAAAAACGTTGGACTTGGCCAAAATCACCCATAGAGTCATTAATTTACCCTTAATTGACAAACTATAGGCCTAAAAATGGAAAATAATTATTTTTGGATGCGAAAAACATTTGCACGCAAATAATGCCTTGAGGTGAATATATTTTTTTTTGAGGTGTATACCGACCATCAAAAAAAAAAAATATTTTACTCACCACACTTTTTTTCGCATGCAAATCAATTGCCGGTCCATTGCTTTGCATGACATTCCATGCCAGCATTGTTTTTTTGCATGAAACTGTAAACCAATCATGCAAACAATTAATTTTACATTTCACCTCAAGTATTTTTGACATGCGAGAATATTTGCATCGATTTTTTTTTTGGTCACGGGAACTGTCAACTAGGCTTTAGCAAATATTTTATTCAATTTACCATTTCTGATTAAAAAAAAGATTAGTAATTCTTTAAGACAGTAGAAACTAGAAATTGTATTTCTGTGATTTACTTTATTAATTTGCAACGACAACAGCAGCAATAAAACTCATTGTATCTATGCCAATTTATTAACGTGTTGCTATTATCCTATTATTTACATAACAATTGAATAAAACTACACAGTGATAACCAAAAACAATCAAATAAATAAACGAAATATTCCTGTGAAATTAATTGTTTTTGTTTTATTTATTTCATTTCCAAATACATACGTTTTTTTGTATACATTTGACAGCTGTTTGCACTGTTCTCTTTCTTGGGCATGTTCGATTGCCTGAATCAATTTAAGTTCTGGAGAAAGTGTTTATGTACACTGTACCAGGTTCTGTAATGATGAAATCTGAAAAAACACATGAGTTTCGTTCCATTTTTAAAGCTTCTCGACAAATTTTGTCGATGCAAGAGTTATGGAACATGAGCATTGGTTTGCGTTCTTCGAAAGCAAAAGAATTTTGAATTACCAATAAAAGTTTTTCAATTGAAGTATATGGTGACTTCACACATTTGGTCTGTTTTGTTAAGGGATTTGACAGCGAATTCACTAACCAAACTTTGTCGGAACTGCTTGGATCCTTAAAAAAGGAGCTCAGATGGGTATTTTATTTATTTCGGCATTTCTTTTTTTAGTTTATTTTTGTAGGTGGAGATCATTTCTTGTTTTAATTCGTTTTGTTGTGAAAACTTAAACACATTTTCAGTCATCAATCCAAACTAAATGCAATTGTAATTTGTTTAATCTTTGCTAGTGCAAATAAGTGCGTTTTTGTAAATATTTGTATAAATTCCAAATAAATGTGGCTTGGAAGGAAAAACATTCTTCATACCTCTTGGTTTCGGTACTTGCTAAGTATGGTGAATTTTGTACCTCACAACGATGTCAAACGGGCAGAAAAATTCAGATTTGTGTGTGATGAGTGCTGAATATGTGATGCGGAGTACTGTGTTGTATTGAAACTTCTTCTGTTTTAATTTGTATCTATTTCGTATCGTACAAACTCCATTATGACACTTTGACATTTACATATGTCAAAAAAGGTGTATTTGGTTAGTTTTTGCAAGAACTGTCACTGTTTTAGTCGTTTAAACTGGATTTTTTTAGGGCCAGTTGTACATCCGTGGTTTGGGGTTCAAGTATGTGATAGTAGCGATGTTTATATTTGAACCATCGTTGAACTTCGCAGTTATTCCGCCGAAATCAGTGGGTTAAAATTAAAAAATTGGCGCAAAATTATAGTGAAATTAACACGATACTAAAACAAATTTAGTGTAACACTAGGTGAAAATGGCGTTTTCTTAAATTATAGACGATGTCAAACCAGCTTTATGTTTAAACACTAGCATTAAAGTTAAAGGGCCTTACCAATAACCAAATGCTAAACACGCGTTTTGATAAATGCCAGGCTAAACTTTAAAGACGAGTTAACTTGTGTGTTTACCAATAACCAAATTAAACACACCTTTTACTAAGTAGCGCTCTATTACAAAATCTAGTACGGTATTTGTCAAAAAGACAGCTGTGGAAATGACATTTGTGTTATTTTGCAAAAATAAACAAACAATTTGTATGGTTCCAAACAGAAATGTTAACTTTTTTCATTTATCCAATCAAAAAATGAGTTCCGACGACCAGGATATAATTGATGACATCAGGGGCCAGATTCTGTAATAAACGAAACGAAAGCGAAGGTTCGTTTTTCAAAAACGAAAGAAATCGTGTGAAAGCGAAAGTTGGCATTCCATATCGCATTTTGTTTAATTTATTTGGTTCGCTCAAGTTTGAGAGCCTCTGTTTTTCATTGCCTACTTTTAGGTGCTTTGAATTTGGTTAGAGATGACATAGATGCAGATGGTGAATAGTCGAACACAGAAAAGTGGTGGAAAAGTATAAATAAACATATAATTTAGGATACAAAATTATATATAACTTGAACGAAAGCCTCTACAATTAATTAAGGAGAATATAAGTATCATTTTTAGCCATAGTCGTCTTGATTCAAAACAAAGTAGTTCTTTTTTTTTATATGGTGGATTTTCATAAATGGTAGAATGTGGTGAAAAACAAGGCACCCATCTCTAGTCCTGAGAAAAGAAACGAAAAGAATAAATAAAAAAAAAAACAATTCTGTTGCAATTTGTAGGGAAGTCATAATTTAGCCAAATAACACTTATCATGGCTTAATTGTTATAAAACTATTGACAAATCATTTCTTCTTGGTGTAAAATCTTTATTTCTATATTTCATATTATTTGAGGATGGGTATTTAATGATGTTTGATATTAATCTTGATGAATATTTGAGACCGTGAGTGAAGGTTTTTTGTTCGTAAACGATTTTTTTTGTTTTGCTAAAGTGATACATACTTTTATATCTTATTATTGTAAGCTAAATGCATCAGAAGCCATCATGATTGTAATTTCGCTAAAGCTTTCCAAAATATACCTAACTTAATTATTTTTAATCTTAGAAACGTGAAGTAAATAGCTGTCGTTTAAGTTCTTTCGCACGCACGATCGAATTCTTTCGTTTTTAAAGTTACATGAAGCAAATTGTTCGCACAAACGAAAACGTTTGTTCGTTTTTGCGATACAGAATGTCACCCCAGTATTTTGGAGGATGTGGCACAATCCCGCCGAACAAAAATATATCAAAGAAGAATAAATCCTTTCGAAGAGTATGATGATGAGAATACGTAGATGCAACAGATACAAAAATTGTTTTTTTTTTCTTTATTGCTTTTAGCTGTCAGATTGACAGTACAAACGAGGTGTTTACACAATTAAACATGAGTTTCTTCACTTTAAATTTAAGGGCACGTTTAGCGTTAAGCTGACTATTAAATTGGTTTTTGGTATGGTTAATTTTTTAAAGTCCACTTAAATATTTAAGTGATCTCTAAATTTTGTTATTGGTAAGGCCCAAAATCACCAAAGTGTGATTTTAATTTTTTAGTATCACACTAGCTCAAATTACGTCTGTTGCACGAACTGTCATTGATTTAGGCCAGTTAAGCTTTAATTTGTTTAGAAAATGGTCTTAGCGCGACACTAACTAGCATGTGTCTATAATTCAGGAAAAGTTAGGGAACTGCATTAAAGTTAAACAGTTGTTATTTAGTATCACGCTAAGGCCCTTAAAATAGGCTGTCTATAATTTTGTGCCATTGAAATTAAGCTAAAGTTAGTAACCTTTAAGTTTACAAATTGTGAAGTGGTTTTATACAAATATTAATCATCTAGTTATTTATAAATGAAAATGTTCGGGATTTTTATTTTGCATTGCTTCATAATTAAGAGCAAAGAAAACCTGCTAAAATTTAGCTCCCGAACCCACCGCTGCTTTTGTTTATAAATAAAAGAGAGTTTATGTCCCCCTTCTTGGTGAAAATTTTTTATAGTAGGCGTGTTTTTTTTATCATCGGGATCTGGATTAAATTTTACACGTAATACAAAAACAAAAAAATTGGAAATTTTCTAAAATTGATTTTTCTTAACACGTGTTTAAAGTAAATCCAGATCCAGATCCCGATGCTAATAAAACACGCCTAGTGTTAATTTAAGGAAACAGAACTTTTATTCTCTGTCATATTCGTAATTTGTCAACCCGAAGCCTGAAGCTAAATTCCGATTTGCAAATTTATAGCCAAATCACAATTAAGCGTTCGGTCGCACCGACTTTGACATATTGAATAGAAACAATAGACTCTTAAGTGCCTTTCACATGAGCTGCGAACTGCGAATGCGAATAAATTTGTTTAGGCAATTCCAATCGCAAATATCAACAAATAAGTGTTTTAACTTATCAAAAAAGATAATAAACGACCCAATCTACAATTTTAAAAAGAAAACACGAACACAAATTAGTTAAAATTGTTAAATTTAGCATTTTTATATATTCTACACGACCACCGAGATATTTTCTGCGAACTGCCAAACACTTATTCGCATCCCACAACATCAAGATGCATTCCACAAATCTGCGAATGAAAAATTCGCTCGAATTTAACCTCAATTTTTTTTAGCACCCATTTCACTGATTTATTTTGTATGACTTCGCGTCTGTCGGCGACCACTCATGTGAAAGAAATGTCAAAGCTCACGACCATTCGCAATTTGCAGTTCGCTATTCGCAGCTTATATGAAAGGCACTTTATGGGGCAATGTTAAATGTTACCTCAGGCGTCGGGCTTGCCTCAGATCGTAAATATCGTAAGCCTGAGCCAAACGCCCGAATAGATCTATTTTCTATTCCAGTCGCGCTTTGACAGCTGAAATAGACTTTTTCTTTTGTTGTATTCTTTTTTTTTGTGCTCATGAGAAGTGTTTTAATAAATATTCAATTCAATTTACCATTTTTGATTAAAAAAAAGAGATTAGTCATTTTTTAAGCCAGTAGAAACTAAAAATTGTGTTTTGTGATTTTCTTTATTAATTTGCAACGACAACAGCAGTAATAAAACTCCTTGTATCTATGTACGTTTTTGAAGTTTTGCTTCTATTGCAGTTCAACATGCAGATTGAAACTATGGCAATTTATTAATGTGTTTCTTTTATCCTTTTTTTTACATATTAATTGAATAAAACTAGACAGTATAACAAAAAACAACCAAATAAATAAACCAAATATTGCTGTTAAATTAATTGTTTTTGTTTTATTTATTTCATTTCCAAATACCTACGACTTTTTTTTATACATTTGACAGCTGTTTGGACTGTTCTCTTTCTTGGGCATGTTCGATTGCCTGAATCAATTTACATTCTGGAGAAAGTGTCTACGCACAGTGTGACAGGTTCTGTAATTCTGGAAAACAAAACACATGAGTTTCGTTCCATTTTAAAAAGTTTCTCGACGAATTTTGTCGATGCAAGGGTTATAGTTAGAACATGAGCACACTGTTTTGCGTTCTTCGAAAGCAAAAGAATATTCAATCATCAATGAAAGTTTTCAGTTGAAATATAATGGTTACTTCACGTTCACACATTAGGTTAGTTTGTTAAGATTTCTGATAGCAAATTGTGAAAATTTGTGAAAAGTTTCAAGACATTTTACTCTATTAAACACAACTATTATGTACCAAAGTAAATAAAGCAAGTTAAGCATTTGTAATTAAATGAACTCCATACATTTTATTGAAATATGGAACGATGTCAAACGGGACGAAAAATATAGTTCTGTCTTACGTATAGAATTTTTTCTTTAACCCCTTGTAAATTCAATGAGTTTGAAGGGGAAATTAGATCTTTTGTTTCCTTCGCACTTAATAAAAAAGAGTCAGAGACAGAGAGTCATCGTATAACAGAGGTCTATAAGCGTGTAGGAAATATGGGACCATAAATCGAAATGATAATTTCCTTGTGGTAAGAATAAATGATAATTAACATTCATATACAGATTATGATGTGTGGTGAATATGTGATACGGAGTGGTGTGTTGTATTGAAATCCCTTCTGTTCCAATTTGTATCTTTTTCGTATCGTACAAGCTCCATTATGACACTTTGACATTTACAAATGTCAGAAAAGGTGTGTTTGGTTAGTTTTTGCAAGAACTGTCATTGTTGAAGTCGGTATAACTGTATTCTCTTAGGGCCAGTTGTAAATCCGTCGTTCAGCAATTTTTAATGGCCGATTTCGGAGGATTAATTGTGATCCTGTGATGGTTCCAGGTTCAAGGATGTGATAGTAGCCATGTATGCTTGAACCTTTACATGTGTGAGCTGGTTAATAAAAATATTGACATTTTTATTGATAGCCAGGCGGCAATCAAAGCCATTACCTCAGTTGTAACAAAGTCAAAACTGGTTGTTCGTTGTCGTGATGAGTTGAAATTACTCAGCGAATCAAATACAGTCACCCTTCGATGGGTCCCGAAACATCGTGACATATACGGGAACGAAATGGCAGATGAATTGGCCAAAACCGGGTCATCTCTTGATCCGAGCCAAACCGACTGCTGTGTTCTTATACCACTAGAACAAGAAATAAAAAGAATTTGCCAGAATTTCCTCAAAGTTGCCAACGACAGATGGTCAACAATTGATACCTGTCGTATTTCGAGGAACTTATGGCCGGATATTTCAAAGAAAAAAACTGAGTATCTACTCAAGCTAAGATGGCCTCAACTATCCCTATTGGTTGGAATCCTAACAGGTCACAACACAATGGGAACCCACTTAAGCAGAATGGGCATCAGCTCATCTGACTTATGTAAAGGGTGGCAGGATGAAGAGGCAGAGGAGGGCTCAATTCACTTCCTCTATGAATGCCCCAGCCTAGCCAGAACAAGAAAGGCAGCCCTCGGAGAATACTTTTTCGACAAACTGGGCGACGTCTCGTTTTTGCCACTAAGAAACATCCTTAAATTCACTCAGAGCTCAGGATGGTTCATGGAGGCCCCCCATACCTAAACTTCCAACAATCCATTTCCTTCCCCCTCCTTATACTTACCTTACCTACACTCAGGGGAGCACAATGGATCCATTGAGATCCGAGTGAAGTGATGCGACCTTCTCGTATCATCACCCCATTTAACCTAACCTAACCTATGCTTGAACCATCATTGAACTTCGCAGTTACTCCGCCGAAATCAGTGGATTAAAATTGCTAAGCTACGGATACTCTAGTTAAAAAAAACAATGAAATTAAGCAAAAGTAAGTTATACCTGTTATAAAGTTAACAAATTGTGAAGTATGTAGCTTCATACTAACATTAATCACCTAGTTATTTTAAAAAGCGTTCGGGATCCTTATTTTTCATTGCTTCATAATAAAGAGCAAGGAAATCATGCGTAGCCCTGCTCAAATTTAGCTCCCAAACCCACCGCTGCTTTTGTTAATAAATAAGAGAGAGACTTTTTGCCCCTTTTTTCTGTGAAGAATTTTCATACTGTTAATTTAAGGAAACAGAACTTTTGTTCTGTCATATTCGTAATTTGTCAACGCCCGAAGCTTGAAGCTACATTCCGTTTAGCAAATTTAAGGGTCGCGCTTTATGAAACAGATTATCGTAGAGTCGGTAATAAGCCCGTCAAAGCGCGACCGACCAAACGCGAGATTGTGATTTGGCCATTAAGGGTGCGTTTTATGAAACAGATTATCGTAAAGTCGGTAAAACGCCCGTCAAAGCGCGACCGACCGAACGCGAGATTGTGATTTGGCCATGAGTAGTTGTGCGTTGGCCGATGGCTGGCCAGGTTCAGTTAAGAAAAGTTCCATTATGCACAAATAGCCATCAAATCGACTGAGTGGAAAGCTTATAACTTCGGTTTTAGATGTCCGATCTTCAAAGTTAAGGTCTTTAATTAAAAAATAAATGCCCGGCTACATTACTGTATAACATTTTATGAGAAAAGTCAATTTGTTTCATACTAGGAAGCAGATTGAATCCCGAATCGATTTGATTTTCACTTTTCAAAATGCTGTGAATGAAAAATTTCACAGTTTGAGAAATAATGACTTAAAAAGTTATTGCTCCACCTCCAACCCTGCTCTACAAATTTTTTAGTGGTTTTTTATAGTTTAATGTAACGGAAGAGGCGGTAGGGTCACTGATCTTAGTTTTCAACCTTAAAGTTGATTTTAATTTAAACATACAAATTAGATCTTTAAATTACGTCAATTTAATTAGCTTCAAAAATTTCTAACTTTGCTTCAAATGCTCGGATCTACAGGATATAGACATCTAATTAAATTTGAAATAATAAACTACATTTGTTTATATAAGTTACTGAAAAATACCAAAAAACTTCATACTAAAAGGGTGATAGAGTTCTGTTTATGATAAATATTTAAATGTGCATTTCCATTGAGGGAATACTTTCACTAGAAAACTCTCGAGAGTGACTCTCTGATGTCTGTCTTCCCCTCTGGTGAGCTTATTTTATTATTGTGTCTGTGCGCAGTTTCTAGTTTTACGCTCGAGAACTTCTTCAGAGCTGCTCACCGTCTTTTTACTCTCAAATGGAGACGTACCTCCTTAAGAGTATGCTCATATGTGCTGCGAGTTCAGCGCTGTACGCAGTGATGCGTGCAGTCGTTCTGCACATCTGTTTTAGCCATAAGATACTTTTTTGATGTATGTACGTTTCGTGAGGATTTTGTCACTTTCGTGGATGCGTTTTAGGAACTTATGTTTTCCATACTATTAAACTGGCGAAGAGTAGAGAGATAAGAGAGAAACGACTACAGCAGTCACTGCCTAAGAGAAGTTGGATGGAACTTTTACACCTAAGGATAGTTGTTTTTGGCCGTTTTTGAAAACGTCAAGTCAACGCCAATTCGATTGTCAAATGATCATGATTTTTCGACGCGAATATTGCTATTGTATCGCAATCCATGAGTCTGGCAACTCTTCAAACGATGTTTTTTGAGCTTATATGATTCATTTTCATTAAAACTTAACGAAGGCTAAATATATTGTTAATGAAATGTATAACGAAAGTTAGCCACAATCTAAGGCTGAACCGAGAAGGGAGGATGGTAAAGTTTAATAAAGAGTGTTTTTTTCTTTGTATTTTCAACTACAATCATTGTGTTTTATTTCTATGTCGGAAAGTTTGGTTGTGTATCGATGGACGAAGGCATCTTAGCAAACGATACGGTTCATCTCGGTTTTATCTGTAATTTTAGTTTTGCTAAAATACAGCTTTTGTCAAATTAATGCAAATTAATGCAATGGTTTTGTTTGCATAACATCTTTTTTTATCAACGTGTCCTTCAATTTTCTTGCAAACGCATTTGAAGTTTATGAACACGTTCTCCGGCTTCTCAATATTTTTTATGTTTTCCAAGCATAATTGTGGAGTTACGAAGACCCAGAGGGAATTCAAAAACGCTCTAAAGACACCATGTTAAAGCTACAAACTGCAAAACTTCATTTCACAAAGTTGAAAGTACCCGCTGCTCGAGACAGTTATGAAAGACTTAATTGCTTTCTTCAAATTTCGAACTCATCAATTCATATTGCTTTGTGTGACCAGGCGTGCAGAGCGGTATAAAGTGTACTCAAATTTTCTGTAGACCTCATCAAGATTTTGGAAACTCACGAAAATTGCCCCCCCCCCTGAACGAAATCCTGGATCCGCGCCTGGGCAGCTGATTCCTTTGTTTCAGTCCACGGAAACTTCTACTGTTCGATGATAAACAATTATTTCTTTTAGTCCGATTTGTTGAACAGTTTTAACTATTTTTTTTATTTAAGGCCTGGTTCACACGAGATTGTACCGCTTTTTTATCGCATTCGGTTTTTACCGAACAAAAATCGGGTGTTCACACGATATTTATATTTATTCGTTTAAAACTCGAATAGCTTTAGTATAATGAAAATGAATGGAGAAGTTTGAATTTGTGAAGAAGGGAAAGGGCTAGAAAGCTGAAATTTGGACTGATGATAGAAAATATTGATTTAAATATAATTTTAAAAAAATAAGAGTCCTAGAATACCGTTGGATGGAGATAACGGCATTATTTGAGCGCTTTCACATATGAACTCATATTTGTTTAGTACATTGATGAATTTTCTTGTTGTTTTAAATATAACATAAATAAAATTACGGTTATTTTGATACCTCATTCATTATCCTACGTGGTATATAAGCGACACAATCTTGATTTTAAATTGATCGAAAAATCAAAACAATTGCATTGAAATTACCTGCTTGGACCATTGTCCACGACCATCCACCAGCGAAAAAATCCCGTTATCTACATGGAATTTTTTGTATTAAAATTTGATATGGATGGCTTTAAAAAATTATAGCTCCCGTTCTACTGACTGGATCTTTAAGGTTAAGGTTCTTAAGCTGACATAACGGGCTATATTGTGTAAAAAAATCATTGGGGAGGGGCAAAAATTTGCTTACTAAAGTAGTGAATAAAGCCCAATTCAATTCCATTTATTTTATTCTAAATTTCAATGTTGATGAAAATTTTTATAATTTTGAAAAACTAAAAATGCATATTTATTACAACGTAATATTCTACGTATCTACAACATATTTATTACCCAATTCTTCTTCTTTATTTTAAGACCTTAACCTACAAGATCCAATGAGTATCACCGGAGTTATAATTTTTTTAAACCAACCATATCGGTCGATTAATTTTTTTTGTGTACTTCGGCTTTTCTCTCCACTGAAGCTCATTCGATGCCAACAAACATATACTCAACGTGGATTTAAACCGTGTGAACGAGACTATATAAAACTATATGCCACTGGAAGACGATACGTCGCAATTCATTCGTTTTTTTTTTTTTGATAAGTCCGTTGAGAATTCGATAAACGTACTTAGCTGAGTACGTTTTCTTGCCGTACAAACGTTGTGTGAAAGGCTCTATGTAAAATATATACGCCACTGCTCATTCGCACGGATTTATACTGCAAAAAATCGTGCGGTACAATCTCGTGTGAACCAGGCCTAATTCTGAAGAAAATTCGACAAAAATCAAAGAAAACTGGATGGAGTGCAGTAATCCGCAATTATGGGCGCGTCATATTTGTATATTGATTTCAGATACAAGGAATTCCGCATACAAGGAATTCATGTGATATGCAAATGTCAGTGGATGGTTTCGTTTTGTCTAGTTTTCGTTAATTTTTGCTTTTGGGCAGTAATTGACCCATCACATGAATTGCTTGTATTCACTAAGACCCATATTACACGGTGAATCTTTGTCCCTGACCATTTTCGAATTTTAATGAGTGCGCAGAAGAAAGAAGATCTAATTTCACCATTGAATTGAATTTTTACTAGATTAAGGTGCCAGTTATAGCTATTATTGAAACTCATCATTGAAAATTTTAATGATTGGTTTTGAGACGTTTAGGAGGCAAAATCATTTATTATTTTGATGGACGATCAAAGCTCAAGACTTAATTAATATTTATAGTCAACAAAAAAATTTCTAAAAGGCCCAACTTTCCTCACAAATTGACTTTTAATTTTTCAATGATCATTGGTAAGGTAGTTCAATCATTGAAATAAGAAAAATCGTTCTATGTGGAAAGGTGGGCCTATTTGAACAATTTTTTGGCTAGAAATATTAATTAAGTCTTAAGGTTTATTTTTCCATCAAAATAATAAACAATTTCACTTCCTAAACGTCTCAAATTCAATCATTAAAATTTTCAATGATGAGTTTCAATGATAGCTATAACTGGCGCCTAAGAGTCATCGAGTTAAAGGGTTCTTAGTTCCGTAACAACGCAACAGGGGCCCATAATATGTTCACTTAAATTGGGCGTTTTTACCAGTATGTTTTTCGTAGGCTACGAAAGCATGTTTGAACTCATCGTTTTCGACATCGTAGTGTGGTTTTTTTTTAGCAGTTATAAAATAGCGAAGTAAGTCATAGAAAATAAAAACAAATTTTAGTTTGAAGAAATGACAAACATCGCTAAAAGGGTAGCAATTTTTAATTATTATTTAGAAACAACAGGCATTCATACAAATAGGTAAATGAAGTATTCCAATCAACTTACCAAAGTTTTAACCGAAACGCCATAACATTCAAAATACTTTAATAAGCTTTTAAATTTTTCCAAGTCTCCCACTGATTTAGTACGCTACTTTGCACAAACGACCATTTTTTTTGATTTACTTTTTATTGTTAGAAAGCAGTTTTAAAGATTATAAAATTAATTTCTTTGACCTACCTTTAAATGACGTCGGTATGTTCCGCTGTCAGTATTGTTGATAAAAGATAAATCTCCAAAACTTCGGCACTGTTAGTTTGTCAAATTTGTATATTAATTTTTTTTTTAAATAAAAACCAAAAATTAAAAAGGAAAACAATATAATGAAAATCATTAATCAAAAATTAGGTTTACCAAATTTTTAATCGTTAGTGATTGATCTTGCTTAGAAACCTTATTGATTGATCTTTTTTGCGTCTTACAAGGATACGACGATGCTGAATCGGCTGCTAGATATACTGCTTTCTTTAAAATTAAAAAAAAAGAAAATTTATGTAGGCAAGGCAAGCGAGTGAGTTGTTGAGGTTTTACTAGACTGAACGACAAGCCTTCATAAGGGTTTATTTGCTAATATAAAACTGTAAAACATTTGACTGCAACTAGTTAGAAAAATTGACAGAAATATCTGCATTGATTTTTTTTTTCAAAATTCAAAACGTTTTGACGGTATTTTGAAAAAGTTATTCAAGGTAGAGCTTTAACAGTCAGAATATGATATTATAAATGAACTAGGAGTAGCTTTTCGATATGTAAGTTGTTCATAGCTACGGTGAGGAATACTTTAAGGAAGATTTAACTAAAAATAAAAATCCACAACTAGCCGCGTTTTATTATCAAAGAAAAAAAAACTTCACACCTACAAAATCATATCACTATCCCTTCAACTATGTGGCACAAATGGAAAATAAAATTGGTCCACATACTACATTCGAATAAAAATAAATACGAAACGATGTGAAATATAAATATTACGGCATTTACACGACTAGGAACCTACCAGGATCCATATCATGACCAAAAGAACGAATTATTTCATTTTGTTGCCAGCGTTTTAACAGATAACTGCCAGAATAATGCCAGTTTAGGACTCGTGTAAATTCGACAGTACAAATCAATTCCAAGGCTGTGTTCGGTCCTTAAACAAAAAAACTTGTGCGGAATTCGAGGAAACCCTTCTGGAAAAGTTCTATTGACATCACAATGACATTTCTTCTCCTGAAAAGAAGAAAAGACGATTCTGGATTTAATTAATGGAACCAGAACTATACTCAGGCATTCAAATATATAAACTGTCAAACTGTTGTGAAATGCAACTAAAACTAAATTTTAGCTCAAAATAAGTAAATTTTATATATTTTACTATTTTATAGAACACTTTTCAAATTATTTTCCCATTTTCTTCATATTTGTTTCCGCCATGTTTGCAACGTGAAAAAGCAATTCAGCATCTTCATGTGAGGCTGATCAAAGGGCACCGTAGTGCCCAGCCAAGTTCGCGTTACTACACCCTTTTTACAGGAACAAACTCAGGCGATTTTCAACCCCCCTATAACTTCAGTACCAATAAAGTCAGAAACTTCAAATTCGCAGTATTTGCTGAGCTGATCAAACACAGATGGCTCACCAAATTTCAACTCTTTAGCATTGGTAATTCCCGAGATATAGGACTTCAAAAATCGCAAAAACCGTAACTGACTGACTCACTGATTCACTGACTCACTGACAGATCATCAAAATTATGGAGCACTTCCCGACATCGTAGAAGCTTGAAATTTCGCACAACGGTAGGCCTTGTGGTGCATACAAAGGAAAAAATCGAAAATCTGCAATTTTCTATTCAGGGGGCGTGGCATCCACCCACTTTCTTAAAAATTCTTATAAATTATATGGAGCACTTTCGATTATTGTAGAACGATGAAAATTGGTAGGTTGGTAGGGCTTGAAGTACTTAGAAAGAAAAAAATCGAAAAATTGGAAGTTTCAGTTCAGGGGCGTGGCATTCACCCACATTCTCAAAAATTCTTATATACTATATGAAGCACTTCTGATTGTTGTAGAACGATGGAAATTGGTAGAGCGGTAGGGCTTGAAGTAATTAGAAAGAAAGAAATTGAAAAATTGGAATTTCCCTTTTAAGCCTAGTACGCTGCTGATGCGAAACGAAAAATCCCATACAAAAATGACACAACGAAATCATAAACTAAAAATTTAGTTATACTTTTCGTTCTGCAGTACGCTGTTCGATGAACGAAATTGAAAATTGTTGCATACTTTTTGGAAAAGTCTACACTCTTTTTTCGCACACAATTAATTACCCAGGCCATTTATTGTGTGCGGAAAAATGACATTTGTGTGTATTTTGTTGTTTCTTTCACTACAGCGTGGCTGTCTGTGTTCTTTTTTTTGTCAGTTGCATTGGTTTCGAATTTTTGAATTGGTGTAACTGTCAATGAATATTTTTTCGCTGCGTTTTCGTAAGCATTTCGTTGTGTTGTTGGAGACCAACTAAAAATTTCGTTTCGCATCAGCAGCGTACTAGGCTTTAGGGGGCGTGGTATCGACCCACATTCCTAAAAATTCTTATAAAATATATGGAGCGCTTCCGATTGTTTTAGAGCGATGAAAATTGGTAGGTCCGTAAGGCTTGAAGTACTTAGAAAGAAAAAAATCGAAAAATTGGAAGTTTCAGTTCAGGGGGCGTGGCATCCACCCACACTCTCAAAAATTCTTATAAACTATATTGTAATAACTTTCCATATTTGAACTATAACGACTCCGAAATGCAAACAAACGGACACAGTAAAGCTTACGGTCGCAGTGCAAACATACCCTTATTAGCTATAATTATAGCAACTCTCAAACGAAGGAAGCGCCATCTGCCGGATTATAGCAGATTTACCAGCTGTCAAATAAAGCTTTTGGGAGGGAAATTATTGGGAAATTTCCCCTACGGAAAGCTCTGGAAGCAGAGACCAGAACGTTCTCCTTATTTCGAGAGTTTGGAAAACAAGTATAAAAGGCACATGTTTGAACGGCAGCGATACAGTTTGTTTTTAATCGTGAATGAATAAAGTTGGTTGTAATAAAAGTGAAAAGTAAAGTTTGTGAATTAATTCAGTGGTGAAGAATAAATCGTTTTGTTTGTAGTAAGAAAAGTAAAGTGTTTTATTTTGCGAAATAAATAAGTGGACGTTTTGAATAAAGTAAATAAGTTTTATTAACGAACCTGAGAAAATATTACATTGGTGTCAGAAGTGGGATAAAACTTATTTTATCTGTGCACTCAGTAAATTTATTGTGTGAATAGTGAAAAAAAAAAGACAATGGGTAAATCTTTGAATGATTTAAATTTAGTGGAACTTAAGGCAGAACTGAATAAGCGAGATCTTCCTACTGCTGGAACAAAGAATGATCTTATAATTCGTCTGCAAGAAGATTTGAGAAGATGTAGAAAAAACCCGGACACGTTTATATTCGACATTGAAATGGAAGAACAGCAAGAACAAGTAAGTACATCGGGCATGACCAATATGCTGTCTCAGCTGCTCGCGAAATTTGAAGAACAAAAGAATCTTCTAGAACATCAAAGCCAAGAACAAAAGAATCTTCTAGAACATCAAAGCCAAGAACAAAAGAACCTTCTGGAACGTTTCGAACAGCAAAGCCTAGAGCAAAGGAATCTCCTAGAAAAACAAGAAAAGAATCTTCTTCAACAGTTCCAAGAACAGACAAATCTGCTGGAAGGTAAGTTAGATGCCTTTGACAACAGAATTATTGCCCTTGACGAGCGTGTCGATAAACAATTTTCGAATGTCGATAAACAATTTTCGACTGTCGTCAAACAATTTTCGACTGTTGAAGCAAAGTTCGAATGTGTGGAAGATAAAATCGAATCCATTACAAAAGAATGAGATAAAGTTAAGAAAATGAAGGTTCGAGAAAGTTCTGGCGACTGTCCAAAGAAAAAGGAGATGCATCCACCAACCTACGATGGGCAGACTTCTTGGTCAATCTACAAGAAGCAGTTTGAGGCAGCCGCAGCAACAAATGGCTGGGATGAGGAAGACAAATGCATAGCTCTAACTCTTGCCCTCAGAGGACCGGCGGCTGAGCTGTTACAAAGCATACCAGCAGATAAAAATGGCAACTTCAGTGCTCTTGTTCAGGCCATTGACAAACGTTTTGGAGATGGCCATATGCAAGAAGTCTTCCGCGTTCAACTCAATTCCAGAGTCCAGAAAAGAGGAGAAACTCTGCAACAACTCCAAGCAGATATCGAACGGTTGGCGCACCTGGCATATCCGGCTGCAGGGGACGAAATCATCAACCAATTCGCAACAGAAGCCTTTGTCCGTGCTGTATCTGATATCAACCTTCAGCGAGCAATTCGAACTGCTGGCAAACGCACGCTTCCTGAAGCACTAGCATTCGCCCTCACTATGGAAGCAGCAGAACAGGCTTCTCAAGGAGTCCATCGGGTAAGAGAAATTGAAATTGAGGAGTGCTCTTGCCAGAGAACTGCGTTCCAAAGAAACCAGCAAGATGGACCTGCTCGATGCTGGAACTGTAACAAAACCGGACATCTTCAACGCCAGTGCAGATTGCCACCTAGAAGACCTGCATGTCAACATTGTGGAAGCAGAAACTTTAACAACAACAATGTCAATACTCCTACTCGCCCCGTTTCTCAACCGGGAAACGAGTAAGAACCAACTTCGAGGGGCAGAAGCTGGTTTCTGGTATCGATGGCCCCAGAACCACCATCCAGGTCTCACAGACGAAACGAAACAACAAAATTCTGACTGTGGAGGCAACACTAAACGGCAAGAAGCAAGTGGCTACGATCGACACCGGTGCCACTGCCTTCATTGTTCGAAAGGACTTGGTGAAGATGACGTGGCTGCATAACACCAACGCCTACCGTCTGAAAACAGCAACAGGAGAGGCAGCCAGAGTGTACGGGGAGGTTCGTCTAACGATCCGTTTGGCAGAACTGGAGTTTTCACATCTGTTTCTGGTAGCAGATATATGTGACGAGTGCATCGTTGGAATCGACTTCATGAAAGAGCATGGAGTAATTCTTGATATCGGGAATCAAGTTCTTAAGTACCAAAATGTAGAAATTCCTATGGTTCATGGCAACGAAAACTCATCAACACTAAGGACCGTCATTAAGGAAGATATTTGCCTGCCACCTTCTTCAGAAGTGTTCGTTTGGACGAAAATAAAGGGTGATTTGGGTAGCCATCGATATCTAATGGTGGAACCAGACTCTGAGCAGTCTTCCCAAAACATCATCTTTGGGAAGACACTTGTGGAACCAAAGAACAACATGGTGCCTGTACGCATACTCAACATCCAACCGTACGAAGTCAAGCTTAGAAAAGGAGAAGTTGTTGGAAGGTGTGAATCCGTATCCGCAATAACTAAAATCATAGAAGCTGACACACATAAATCTGTGGACCCTGGGAAAGTGAACTCTATGAAGGCAAAAAATTCTGAAGTCATCCAAATTAAATGAACGTCAGCTTAGTGTTGCTGGAAGCCTCCTTCACGAGTACGCTGATATACTATCGTCACCCAGTGGGCAGTATGGTCGAACAAAACTGGTGCAGCATCGAATCGACACAGGAGACGCGAGACCTATTCGACAACCAGCAAGACGTCTCCCATTAGCCAAACAAACCTAAGTTGCAGAGATGATATCGACAATGAAGAGAGATGGGCTAATCCAATCGAAAACTCTAAAAGTCCTTGGGCATCCCCAGTTGTTCTTGTCAAAAAGAAGGATGGAAGTACTCGATTTTGGGTGGACTATCGGAGGCTGAACGATGTGACAAAGAAAGACAGCTACCCTCTGCCAAGATTCAGCGATACTCTGGATGCGATGGAAGGAGCTGAATGGTTCTCAACATTGGACTTAAAGAGTGGCTACTGGCAGGTAGAAATCCATCCAGAAGATCGAGAAAAGACGGCTTTCTCCACAGGAAATGGTCTGTGGCAATTTAAAGTGATGCCTTTCGGACTATGCAACGCTCCGGCAACATTTGAGCGTTTGATGGAATGCGTTTTACAAGGACTTACTTGGAAATCTTGCCTAGTATATTTGGACGATGTCATTGTTTATGGTAAGACATTTGATGAGCATTGTGGAAACCTTAAGGCTGTCTTCCAGAGGCTTCGAGAAGCAAACTTGAAATTGAATCCAGACAAGTGCGAATTTTTTAAGTCTGAGGTAAAATATTTGGGACATATCATCTCTTCCCAAGGAGTGAAGACTGATCCTGAAAAAGTTGACACCGTAAAGAATTGGCCAACACCACAGGATAAACATCAACTGCGGAGCTTTCTTGGTCTAGCCACGTACTATCGACGATTTGTGAAGGATTTTGCTGGGATCGCGAAAAGTTTGCATCAGCTAACAGAGAAAGGCAAACCGTTCAAATGGTCAAGCGGGTGCGAGAAAAGCTTCCAGGAACTTAAGCAGCGCCTATGCAATACACCAGTTTTGGCCTATCCGACACCAGGGAAACCTTTCATCATCGACGCTGACGCAAGTAACGTGGGAATTGATGCCGTACTATCACAAGTCCACGAAGGAGAAGAGAAGGTCGTTGCCTATTACAGCAAGGTGCTCTCAAAGCCAGAAAAAAATTACTGTGTGACCAGAAGAGAACTTCTAGCTCTAGTATCGGCAACGAAACACTTCCATAAGTACATCTATGGACAGAAGTTCCTTCTTCGAACAGATCATGGTGCACTTAATTGGCTGTTGAACTTCAAAAATCCAGAAGGTCAAGTGGCAAGATGGATAGAGAGATTGCAAACATACGACTACCAGATCCAACATCGAAGAGGAAGGTTGCACTCAAACGCAGATGCTTTATCTCGGAGACCATGCAAACCGGACTGCAAGCACTGCACACGTCAAGAAGAGAAGGAGGTTGCTTCCATCCAGCGATTAAGAGCTGATCCCATTTACGGTTGGAGTAATGATGAAATAAGAGCTGCCCAACAAGAAGACTCGGATATTGAACCCATTCTTGCATGGAAAGAACACCAAGAGAAACCAGAATGGGGTGACATCTCCGATAGAAGTCCAACTCTTAAAGCGTATTGGGCACAATGGGACTCACTTCATGTACAAGAAGGAGTACTAAGACGAAAGTGGGAATCCGCAGACGGCAAATCTTATGTGATGCAGCTAATAGTGCCTCGATCAAAAGTTAATGACGTTCTTCAAGAGATGCATGATGGAGCTTCCGGAGGACATCTGGGTGTCAATAAGACACTGGAAAAGGTAAGGCAGCGATTCTACTGGCTACACGCAAGAGAAGACGTTGAAAAATGGTGCCGACAATGTGATACTTGTGCTGCAAGCAAGGGACCAGGCAGAAAAGTCCAGAGTAAGATGCAGCAGTATAATGTGGGCACGCCTTTTGAAAGAATTGCAATAGACGTTGCGGGCCCTTTTCCAGAAACCAGAAGCGGAAACCGATACATCCTGGTAGTAATGGACTACTTCAGCAAGTGGCCTGAGGCATTTGCCATCCCAAATCAGGAAACCAAAACAGTCGCGGACCAGATTGTTTTCAACTGGGTAAGCAGGTTTGGTGTACCTATGGAACTCCATTCAGATCAAGGGAGGAACTTCGAGTCCAAAATCTTTCAGGAAGTTTGTACACTCCTTGGCATTAAAAAGACGAGGACAACACCGCTTCACCCACAATCTGATGGGATGGTTGAACGATTCAACCGGACCCTTAAAGAACACCTTTCCAAAGTTGTAAGCGACAACCAACGAGACTGGGATCGGCATATTCCGTTATTCTTGATGGCCTATCGAAGTGCGGTACATAGCTCAATAGGACATACACCATCAGAAATCCTGCTCGGGAGCACAATACGACTACCAAGCGAAATCAAATTTGGATGTTATACAAGCGAGCCACAAGGAATAGACGACTACGTGGACAACCTCAAAGAAAAGCTAGTTGACATTCACGAAAGGACGAGGGCGAATATAAAGCTGTCGAGTGATCGGATGAAAACAAGATACGACGCAAAAGCCACAACGACAGGATTCCAAGTGGGAGACCTTGTGTGGTTTTATAATCCCCACCGTCGGAAGGGACTCTCACCGAAGCTTCAACAAAATTGGGAAGGCCCTTATACTGTTGTAACACGAATAAACGATGTCGTCTACCGCATTCAGAGAGGATTAAGAGGCAAACTAAAAGTAGTTCACAGCGACCGTTTACATCATTATAATGGTGATGGAAGTGATGGATTTGCTCGGGACGATCAATCCTAAGAGGGGGGCAGTGTAATAACTTTCCATATTTGAACTATAACGACTCCGAAATGCAAACAAACGGACACAGTAAAGCTTACGGTCGCAGTGCAAACATACCCTTATTAGCTATAATTATAGCAACTCTCAAACGAAGGAAGCGCCATCTGCCGGATTATAGCAGATTTACCAGCTGTCAAATAAAAGCTTTTGGAAGGGAAATTATTGGGAAATTTCCCCTACGGAAAGCTCTGGAAGCAGAGACCAGAACGTTCTCCTTATTTCGAGAGTTTGGAAAACAAGTATAAAAGGCACATGTTTGAACGGCAGCGATACAGTTTGTTTTTAATCGTGAATGAATAAAGTTGGTTGTAATAAAAGTGAAAAGTAAAGTTTGTGAATTAATTCAGTGGTGAAGAATAAATCGTTTTGTTTGTAGTAAGAAAAGTAAAGTGTTTTATTTTGCGAAATAAATAAGTGGACGTTTTGAATAAAGTAAATAAGTTTTATTAACAAACCTGAGAAAATATTACAATATGAAGCACTTCTGATTGTTGTAGAACGATGGAAATTGGTAGAACGGTAGGGCTTGAAGTACTTAAAAAGAAAAAAATCGAAAATTTGGAATTTTCCATTCAGGGGGCGTGCCATCCACCCAATTTATCAGAATTGCTATTATGTATATGGAGCACTTTCGGTTGTCGTAGAATTATGAAACTTTGTACAGCGGTAGGGCTTGATTTTCATCTGGCAAAATAATTCTTTGCAAAAAGGAGTGAAATCACAACAAAAACATAAATGTTAAAAAAAGATCCAAGTTCTTATATGTACAAGAAACCTGTGCGTAAAAAGTCAACCAAAAAAAATAATGAGATCAAAAATATATGCCAAGTTTTAAGTTCATGAAGTTTAATATCAAATATCTTAAGTAAAATAATATCGAAACAATTCCAAATCATGACAGAAATTTGGTAATTAATGATTACTGATTAAAATTTGTTGGATTTACTTGGCAAGCTTTCTCTTAAATACTTACTTAATCACAAATTTAAAATGTATGAAAACTTGACCAGTGAATCCACCAAATTCTAATCAGTAATCATTAAATACAAAATTTCTGTCATAATTTGGAATTGTTTCGATATTACTCTACTTAAGATATTTGATATTAAACTTCATGAACTTAAAACTTGGCATATATTTTAGATCTCATTATTGTTTTTAGTTGACTTTTTACGCAAAAGTTTCTTGTGCATATAAGAACTTGGCTCTTTTTTTAACATTTATGTTTTTGTTGTGATATGAACACTTCAGAATCAATGCAATATCTGAAATATCTTTAACTTCGATATTGTTTTCAAAATATCGCTATTTTTTTGACAGGTTATTTTCAATGTGCTTGGTTTGCCCCCTCCTGGCATTTGCCAATAGAAAGGAAGTTATTGGTAATTGATATATTCAAATGGTTGAGGCACATGCAAACATGCATGAGAACGATATTGCCTCGCAAGAAAATTGACAAATAAATTGCGAATTGTTGTTTGCCTAGATTTATTCAGTTGAGTGATTTTCTGATTTCTGACATCAAACTAAGAACCTTTCCCTGCTTTGCAGTACCTATCCGCTACGCTATCTTGCAAAGCTACCTTAATAAAAATTTAGTTATCTCTAGTTGCTCTTTTTTTACTAGGGTTTCCAGCAACACAAACCTATCCAAAGGGCTTGGGATTTTTTTCGAATAAGGAGTATTTTGTTTAGAATTTCCAATATCCAATTAAATTCTGACTCTTTATTTTCATTACCTGTGCCTACGTTCTGTAACTCTCGCATCGAGAAATTTCTCGCATGGAACACGGGAATCAAAACAAATATGACGTGAATTTGCATTAAAATTGTTTCCTCACATTCGCCTGGTTCTGTAACTAGATTTTCTCGACTTGAAACTTTTCGGATAAAATTTCTGTGAGAGCCTGGAAAAATATAAGTAAAACTTTGAGAGCCTGGAAAAATGTGAGTTAAACTGTTTCTGTAAGAAAAAAGTCGAGATATTTTCTCGATTTAAACTGCTAAAATTACTCGACAAGTAAAACGCATGTGAGAAGAAAATTAAAGCGATTAAAAGTAGAGAAATATGGCAAATACATTGTATTTGTAATTTGTATTATTTCAAAACAAAAACAAAAGAGCACTCTCCCTTTGGATTTATCAAAGAGGGTAGTTTGGAAATGTAAATGTAAGCGCTAAAATCAAATATAGAAATACCTATACTTATCAATCATTTTCTTCTTTAGTTCAACTTAAGTGAGGTGCGCTTGAGAACTCTCCTCACTTCAGAAGCAAAATTGAATGAATGTAGATACGTAACAGACCCTAAATAGGGGCGATCATACCTATAATTCACTTAAGTGAAATTAGTAATTTTGTCCATTTTGTGCTTCAGTATTGTCAGTTTCACTTAAGTGAGGGTTACCTAAGATTTTTCATTTTCACTTAAGTTCACTTAAGTGAGGTGCACTCGAGAGCCCTCATAACTTCTGAAGCAAGAGTAAATTCAACTAGACTAAAAGTAACAAACCGTTATTATGAGCAAATTCACTTAAGTGAAATTAATAATCTTTCTTTTTTTGTGCTCAGTGTCTTCAGTTTCAATTAAGTGTGGTATAATTCAGATTCTTCAGTTTCATTTAAGTGAGGTATGCTTTTGAAAGCTTAAAAAATTGAAACTAGACCAAAAGTATCGAATCAAAATTATGGGAACGTCATTATATAGATTATATTTGCATAATTGTATGGTTATATACACAAATATATGCGTAGATATATCCATATAAGTATTTTATTCAATGTGTTTAGATTGATATTTTTTCAATAAATGCATTAATAACCCTCAAAAAAAAAAAACAATTTATATATTAATATGTAAACACTTTTCTATATCTCCCTTTTAAACTGACTTATGGCAAGGCAATTTATTTTCATATTTTTTTATTTGAAAGGTATAGCCAATCGCTCGGGCAGAATCTAGTTTTTATATTTATATGTTGCCATTAAGACATTAATAGAGTCAGGTTGAATTTCGACTACTTGGCGATACTAGCTTATATAAATGCGTATTTACTTATTGCATTAAGGCGGCAGACCTACATAAGACATTTGATAAAAATACAAATATTTTTAAATATTTGAATTTTAACTGCCAATAACATAGTTTCCGGTAGATATTCCAATGGAAAGACAAATCAAAAGAGATGTTTCTCACATTGAGATACAGACACAGTTTACTTTTCCAAGTCGAGAAACGTTGGGATTTTGTGTTCCATGTTTTCTCGATGCGAGAAGTTCTCGCCTAAGTTACAGAACGTAGGCACTGGTTACTTTTTCCATACAAATAATTTTATTTTTACAGTTTTTACGATTTGCTTTTACTTGAAATATTATAGGCTCTATGTGACAAATTTTACATTCGTGAACAAAATTTACTAGAGAGACGAAAAAAGTTGGTTTTACAATTATGTCTGTCTGCCTGTCTGCTTGTCTGCCTGTCTGTCTGTCTGTCTATTTGTCTGTCTGTTCGGCTACAGCCTTAACGACTGGATCCATTTTCCTTAAAATTGGTCCATAGCGTTTTTTGGTAGTTCTACATTAGTTTTCTTTTCATTTTCTTAGAACAAATTTAACGGTTTCTGCAATATGGTTTTGTCGCCAATTAATTAAATATTCTCTAAATGGCCCATAAGATTAAAAATAAAATAATTAAATAACTTTTAGTGACCACAACATTTGAGTGATAGAACTATTTTTTGTTTTACTTTCGATTTTCTCGAAAACGTTAAGAGCGGTGTTGATATTGTTTATATGCAAAAGCTTACAAAATGTTAGAGTATTGTACTGGTTTCTAAGAAATATTATTTTTTTTTTTTTGGAAAATTCAATACATTAATCTTTTAAAACTATTATTAAACTAGCTTTGTAACTTGGTGCATAACGATTTTTAACACCCTTTAAAATAAAAACAAATTTAATTTTCATAATGTACATACCTCACTGTTTATTCGCCGTTACGCTGGGTGCTAGCATTGTTTTTATGTAAGGCAAGGTATGTGTAAATAAGATTTCGAAAAACAAGTCACTTTTGAGGCAATGATTCTTGTTATACTTTTCGCCAAGGAGAGGATTTAAGTGACTGGTTTTCTGAAATCTTATTTATACTTGCCTTGCATTACATAAATACAGTGCTGACATCCAGCATTACAGTGAGGTATGCAACCTCCCCTGCTTGGGCACACAGGCTATAGGATTTGGCATTTGGGGTGGGTGCGAAGTTGGTGTACCCAAAGTTTCTTTTGCATTTTAAGAATCTGGATTTATAGGCACTTTGAATTTATGCTATATATCCATTTTGTTGAATGGGTCTTCTTTTCATTCATAATTGGAATCAAAACACAAGAAAAAGGGAACAAAACCCACAGCTTTTGTTTAATAGACCCGTGGGTGTTTTTTCCATTTATTTTGGGATATAATGCCCGCGGGCTTTATTACCGCGGGTGTTATTGCACTACACCTCTTTGCTAACTCTTTTTATTACTATGTCTTTTTTTTTCAGTTCGAGGATTCAGTTTTATTTTTTCACCTCAAGAATAAATTTAGAAAGAAACTTGAATAAAAACAATTACGTTACAAATCGCGTTATCTTCTTTTTAATGCTATGTTTCCACCAAAGGTTTATCCCAGTTCAGATTTAATAAATCTATTTGGCGTTTCCACCGCACAAAAAAAAGATTAACTTTGACAGCACATTTAATGCAAATGGTGTTTAATTTTTTTCTTATGAAGAGAAGGTGAGAAAAACGTTTTCTTTGAAGAACTGAATTCAGCCATGAATGAATCCTTCAGCGCCATACAAGAATAGGTTAGTTCGATTTGTAAAAGTATTGGTCCTAGGAAGATTTAACAAGATTAATTTCTAATCTTCAAGATTTACAAAATATATTTGTATGGTAAATCTTCAAGATTTAAAGAAGATTTGAGGTAAATCTTATTTTATCTCAAATTAGCGTTAGGTGAAAATGTAGCCTATCTAATAAAGAAAAACAACACACTGAAAATGGTAAGAATGTGCTTTTTCAAGTGAACAAAATATAGCACAACAGTCGGAAAAAGGCCACGCAAAGCGGTCGTACGAAACGAATAAAGGAAATTCATGATATTCGATTTGGTTTCTATTTTTCATCTATTCTTCGTTAGCTTTTGCCGTCGGAAGTGAAGAGCACTCATCGACCGATCCTTGGTAAGTGGACTTAAAGCCGATTGCAAAAGTCAAACAAATCAAAATGGCGGAATCAAACTAAAAAGAATTTGGCTTTTTTTTATGTTTGCTTGATAAGTGAAGTAAAATCTTAAATTTCTTTTTAATAAATTTATATCGAATCGCATTTTAGTTATTTTGCAAAGTTAATAATTAAAAAACTATTATTCTGTGAATAAATATAAATAATTTAGCATTGAACAAACAATATAAGGTATATCCATGTTTTCCCTTTCAACCACTCAATATTAGGCGTTTTTTATTGGTAACTTATGAATAGCGCAGCAATGCGAGTCCGAATAAAACGTATATTCACTTTTATATCCACTCTTAATTGAAATCTCAAAGTTGGTATCTGTGGCATTAAAATTGTCAAAATCAGCTGTTATTGAAAAAAAATAATATTTGGAAACAAAAATGGATTTTAAATGGTTCCAAATGGCGTTTGCTCGAATTAGCATTACTGCACCTATGATAAATGTCTTGCTTATATAATTTTCTTTCAATTTTTTGCCCTTTTACACTATGATGTATCCTAATTAGTTGATTATAGTCGAAAACAAACAAATGAAATCATTCCTATATCCAATTCACAATTAAAAAACCTAAGGGATGTGTTGGAAAAGTATTGCTTTTTGTATGTCAAGTTGAATAAAGGGCTATGCACATGGGAATTACCAACGAATGTCGAATAAACGAACAAAATGGGATTTAAAACATTCTTAAACCTAAATTCTTCAAAATTGTAGAAATTTTACTAACGTTAATGTTGAGGTATGTACTAAAATTGCATTTTAATTGCCAAAATAAAAGAAATTTGAGTTAACAAATTGTTCCTCGCAAATTACAATCTCAAAAACCAAACAGATGATTATTCGTTTATGCTGGGTATTTTAAAAACTGTCCAAACTTATGTCACAAAACTGCCTGATTAAGTCTTAAATATTAAAGGTCAGGTCAAATAGAGCGCGGTCCAGTGGGATAGTCAAAACTTTACTGGGAAAGTTAGCAGTCAAATTTTGTTTTTAAGTTTTTATAAAGACCACCAGACCGCGCTCTGTTTGACCAGGCTTTAAGAAAATAGACGAAATTATGACAAGTTGCCAGTCGTTTAAATCTGCCATTAGTGTTTCCGTTGGAATTGCCATTTCTGAGGGAAGTGACAAAGTTTCATTATGTCTTCCATTTTCTGCCCATTAATGCTATAGTCGTGTACATGGTTTAAATTTTGCCATATAAATGACAGGGTAAAATGGCATTAAACATTGCCATTAAAGTCGTCGCAATGACACCAGTCCTCAAATAATTTTAATACATATACAATGAAGAATGAACTTGCTAATCCTGGCCTGGCCAGTTTTACGACTTAACATCAGATTACCATTAATTTTTTGTGTGTGAATGCTTAAACATATGTCATCATGGCAATCCATAACTATGCAGAAATAAATCTAGCCGCTATGTGTAATATAACTGGGGTTTATAGCTTTGTTTTTAAGTGTTACTAAAATTGCTTTCTTTTTTCAAATGCCTATTAATCCCTTAACATCTCTTAACTCTCCTTTAATCGAATTTCATTCTCTTGATAGAAATAGAATTTCAGACTCTTACTTGACAAGTAACAAACATAGTCCACGTAGGTACCTACATTTGTATAATTTACAGTACATTTAGTGAGAGTGTTTACCAGAAAGTACCCACTAATGATTTCTATTAGAAATGGAGTGATAGTTATTTGTCTGTAAAGAAAGTAAATGTAAGAGTCATGGCATGGAATATTTACGATGATCGTCTAATCGTATCTTAATATTCCAAGCCACCTAGTGGTGACTAGTAAAAATAAAGCATACATAAAACGAACACATCCTTATATGATCAAGGTCTGCCAACCTTCACATAGGAAATATTTTTCTGCAAGCCCAAGTGTTGTTCTATTCCAAACATTCCACAAATCTTATCTGCACTATTATATGCACTATTTTTTACTGACTAACTTATCCACACTATTCGATTGTTGTTGTTTACTGTGTTAACCGTTTGCTGCGCTGCCTATACACTTACCAATAAAAAACGCCTATTATTATTATTACTATCATTATTATTATTATTATTATTATTATTATTATTATTATTATTATTATTATTATTATTATTATTATTATTATTATTATTATTATTATTATTATTATTATTATTATTATTATTATTATTATTATTATTATTATTATTATTATTATTATTATTATTATTATTATTATTATTATTGTTATTATTATTATTATTATTATTATTATTATTATTATTATTATTATTATTATTATTATTATTATTATTATTATTATTATTATTATTATTATTATTATTATTATTATTATTATTATTATTATTATTATTATTATTATTATTATTATTATTATTATTATTATTATTTTTATTATTATTATTATTATTATTATTATTATTATTATTATTATTATTATTATTATTATTATTATTATTATTATATTATTCTCTTTATTTCTCATTTAATGGTTCTTTTTATACAATTTTAGAGACCTTAAGCCTAGATAAAATTATACAATACTAACTATTGCAAAAATTTTCTTACTACATGACATGTGTCTATTATCACAGATTTTTGTATACTTTGAATGATTGAGTCTTTTAAGTTTAAAGCTTTAACACTACTAACTAAGTCTTTCTTGACGATTCCAACACTTGATATCACAATCGGTACGACCTTCACTGATTTCAGCTGCCATTGCGTTTTTATTTCGGTAGCAAGTTCAGCGTATTTGTTGATTTTTTCAAGGTAGGTCCTGTCTAAGTTTCTGCTTAGTGGAACGGCTACATCTATCAGGAAACCCTCTCGTGTTGTCTTGTTGATCAACGTTATATCAGGTCGGTTGTGTTCTCGGCGGTGTGCTGTATAAAGCGTTCTATCAAAGTACAATCTCACATCATTAGTTTCAATAACTGGTTCGGGTTCGTACAGGTAGTATCGAGGTTGCACGGGTGTCATATTACAT